>JAMBLF010000489.1:0-259851 GCA_030578115.1 Leucoptera coffeella
AGACTTTATATATCGTATTTATATATAAAATAAATTATAGTATATTATGTATTGGTTCATAGGTTGACAGTTTATACAATCAATTTATTAACAAGTATTCCTGATTCCATCGTAACAAAGAATACAATCCCGAGATAACTTTTCCTTATCAATACTCCTGAGCCTAAGAAACAAGTATTAGATCCCAACTAATCAAGGTTAAGTAACACCCAATCGCTTCCACAAGATCTTGCCGAACTTGATTCAGAGCTCATCTTATCAGATCGTTCCGAGAAGTTCAATTAGTATACAAACATGGTACTCAATAGCTACCTGCTTTGATTGGCCTATCGTGTACTACTGCTATACTTATTAAAATGTATTTATAAGAATAATACGGTTGATGTTTTGATTTGTAATGAAATCGATGGTTGTTGTTGCGTATAATATTAATAAAAATTTGAGATGAATTTCACTTATTTTTTAAAGTTTATAGTCACTTAGATATGGTTTAAAATCAAAGATTATTAAGTGAAGTAAATATAGAACTGTTGACTTGAATAATTTTATTTATTTAGTTTAGATTATTGCTAAACAATTTTTGAGCAAAACAATCTAAAACACATCAATTTCTCGCTAAAACATTATACGGAAGGGAATGAGTCCCAAAACACATTTAAATTCTCACTAACTTTGTTATTCGTAGCACAGATTCCGTAGCGCTGTCGTCGGTCGTAAAAATGAGCAGAAATATGTTTAATATTTGATTATCCGCGCACTTGATAAACCTTAGATGAAATCCCGTTCTAAATCAAATTGAAGAAATGAAATATTTTCCTTGTAGATGTTTTTTAGAATACGTGCTCCAGGAAATTTTATAGTAAATAAATTAAGGAAATATTTTGTCAAGTAATTTTTATTGACTGCTAATTTATGGTTGAAACTTTTAGTCCTGCTCACCTTTAATGGAGAAGAGAGTTTAATAGATCTGGTGGTTGAATCTGTAAACATCTCCACGTATATTTAAAATGTAAATGTACCTGTAGTAGCAGCCAGTACCTATCTATTTAATAAGTACAATAATTTATCCAGTAATATAAATATAATAATATATATATATAGTTCAAACGAATAAAAAAGTAGGCAAATTCGACGTGTTAACCATTTATATTTTATTCCAACCAAACGCTAAGAACCTTTTAAGCAATTAGTGTCAAGTTATTTTACGTCTCGTTACTTTGAAATTCACGAATTACCTTGGAGATTAATGTCACTCAAAGAAATTTATCAGGAGAAAATTAGAGGCGCAGAAAGCTTAAAAAATCTTAATTACTTACCCAATTTGGCTGAAATGGTGGAATAATGAATCTTGTAGCGTTCTCAAATTTAAAACATTTTCAATTTCTGTAACATTAGGCTCTTGAGTACTTTCGTGGTATAATTTCAGTAATAAAAAGTTGGTTTTTTTCATGCTGTTCTTTAGACTTGAATACAATATAAACAGGTTCGACTCAAATCGAATAGAATCTGTAATAAAGTAAAAAGAGATCTTTCCTGAGATAGCTTAGGAGGTAAAAGTAAAACAAACTGCCCTTACGAACCAGTGTGTCGTCGTGGGTTGTAACTAAAATTCATTTATAGTTAAGGCCTAGGTGCACAGACATTCACGTCCTTTAATGCCTTCCGGGGTGGATAGAATCTTGAAGACGAGAAAACATTGACCTAGGTATACTAAGGTAGTTTAACCTGTAGGCCTCAAAAGATAAAAAAAGTCAAACACGTTTACGACCATGAACCCTTGCGGAGTAGTCAGAGGTTTAAGTTTCCATCTCCACAATTACGAAGGAAGTAATTCTATGGCCACCTCGAACCCATTTGTGTATCAGATAGTCAGTACTTAATGTAACAGGTGGTAAGACATGTCGCCATTTACACGCACTAGCTTATACCTGTTGGGAAACAAAACCTGTAAGCCTAGTCAGTAGTTATATCCTAATAGTAAATTTAGTACTGAAACTTTTCCTAACTTCATTAGTTACATACCTAGGTAATTGCTACAAACTTCGGGGTACAGTAATCAGAAATAATTAGAAAAGAAATCTTTCCTCCCAACCCGGGCCAATATATAATATAAATGTTCTCTAACTTCTAACATGAAACAGCAATAAGGAACATCATTATTATGAAACTTTCTCTCGCGGAGGTTTGAGTTTGAAAAGAAATGTCATACTTTTTAAGAACTTTTTCCTGTCAAGCGTAAATGAAACCGCTAACTTTAAGGCTTTGACAGCAACCCTGGTTTGGCTTGGCTCATTGTTTCTAATACAGTACACAAACAATTCAATGTAATCCTGTAAGGTTTACGAGTTGTGTTAAAAATAGAACATACAATTTAGGGCGTTTAAGCTTCTTAGAGAATCAATACGGTGCTTATTTATATTCTATAATTTTAATAAACCATTGTATGTTATGTAAAACTTATATACAGCATCTATAGTCTATTGTCAAGATTGTGCTGTTGAAAGCAGCAGTGTTAGTCTTTGAGTATTCTGTGTTATATTATTATGTACAAAAACACCTCACGCTCGTTAACCTGTGGAGTGGTAGGGAAGAGTTCATGGATTCCCCTCTGTTACGGTCCTAACAATCCTTTTTCGATTAATTGACCCTCAAACACAGTTGGCGGTTTTAAGTTTAATATTATAAATATAAACGAGCAAACAAATTGCATTCCGATGAAACAAGATTAATAAATAACTTAGTCCACATTTCTCTTATATTCAAAGGCAGGAAGTCTTTTGATGTTGTTTTGAATCCCAGTCCAGTTGCCCGACAGAAAGGCAATCCGAAGCGAAAATCGCTGCAGCTTTGGCTTTCCTATAACTTGTTCTATGATATTTATTAACGACAAGCAATAAACAAATAATTGGCTACAAATTTATTTTTTCAGAAGTTTTCATTACATGAAACATAGATGGCACTGTAATTATAATTTGATTTTTATATTATATTATTAGCTCTTTTTAGTAGCAGGGTGATGTTATATACCCTAAAGCCTTCCTCAATAAATAGTCTATCTAACACAAAAAGAATTTTTGAATTCGAACCAGTAGTTCCTGAGATTAGCGCGTTCAAACACACAAACAAACTCTGCAGCTTTATAATATTAGTATAGATTATTCCCGAGATAGATCGGAACATAAATGGAAAACTAGCCGCTTTTCTGTTTGACATATCATTGGAAACAGCTATGAAACTAATCACACACTTCTATATACTAGGGTACGGCAAATCTTAGTTGCTAGGTAACTATGTTCACCCACTAAGTTCATAAGTGAAAATTGCGCCATATCAATGCCTCCATCATACTTTCTGTAGTAATAGTTCAAAAATATAATATGTATCTTCACTGTAAAACAAAGGAATTAATAGGAGTTTATTAAATTGTTTATTCAATATCCCTTTAACCTTAATTACTCGTATTTGAACCAACAACTAGAACTATATAATTTTATAACTCTCCCACTAATATTCACGACAAATAAGAGAATATAAAACGAGTTCATTGTTTAGCATAAATATCAAATTATTCGAGCCATTTGGCAAACTGCCCTCTAACTTTTAACATAAACTTTGGCATTGGTGTTAAGGCCAGGCAGTAAATCAACTATCTTAGTGTCATCAATATTTTCTCTGATAAACAATATAACGTGATGAATGGTGTGCTTAATCTACAATTTCTGTACAAGTAATAAACATGGAAAGAGAAATTCTATTAGAGATACTGGCAACATAGATATATGTGCCTTTTTCTAAAGTATTGATATAATTTTTCAGGGAATAGAATATTGTCGATCGAATTTCTTTTAACTATCAGGGTCGAGATTATATTAATGTGGAATATATAATTATTATTAATAAGTAATGGGATATGAAGGATTATAGTCCAAATGATTAAATTTTCACCTTGTTCCTTAATGGTTCCTATCTGACGAAGATCTGGTAAAAAAGTAAAAAAAATATCAATCAATCAGCCTAGCCTGCTGGACGTAGGCCTCCCCAAAAGTATGCCGCAAAACTACCAGCGACCTTTTTCAGGTCATCCCTCCTAAATTAACACAATACAAAATTTGGACAAACAAGCTTCATTTCCTTTTTATCTACGAACGTTTGTTTACAAACGAATAAGTTTTGACATATCATGACTTTAGTGGTCTTCGCTCAAGGGAAGTTTGTTGGTAATCTCGTCTAAGTTTACAGCTGAGAGCACGCGTGAAGCGTAATTCCATTGTTGATGAACACACGGTAACGAGGGTTGCCTCCAGGGCAGAATGTCAAAGCCTGTAAGATCCCTTCTGAAAATGACAAGAATATACCGAGAATTTCATTGGGGTACATACCTAGATATACTAGAAGAGAGATAATGTAATATTATGTAATATAAATTTTATTAAGTAATATAATGGTGATCAATTGTACAAGAATAGAGAGAGCAGATATCTCCCACCTTCGTCCCATAAGTATCCTTCCATGTGTGTCAAAGATAGTGGAGAGGGTTGTGAGTGATCAGCTTACGAAATATCTAGAAGAAAACGGTATTTTGCCCGAATATCAATCGGGCTTCCGGAAGGGCCGCTCTACTGCGACCGCCTTGGCGAATGTGGTCGACGACGTTCTGTAGGCCCAGGGCGATGGCATGAGCACCCTAATGGTATTACTCGATTTTTCTAGAGCTTTCGATAGTCTGAGCATACCCTTGCTGTTATCCAAGATGTCGTATTATGGTTTTTCTACCGGTGCTGTGAAGTGGTTCGACAGTTATCTATCTCATCGAACGCAAGTCGTTGGGCTGCGGGGGATGGACGGTGGAACTCGGTGGTCTTCCCCTCGTGTGTTGACGAGGGGAGTTCCACAGGGTTCTATCTTAGGTCCTCTGCTTTTTATACTGTATAGCGCGGATGTCGTTAGCAGTATCGAAAGCAGTCGATATCATCTCTACGCTGATGATTTGCAGCTGTATGCGTCCGCCAAGCCTTCGGGAATGTCGGAATGCATACGGAGCATTAATTCTGAACTCGAACGAATTGCGCGTTGGTCTGATAGGAGTGGTCATACGCTGAACCCTTCCAAGTCTAAGGTTTTAGTTCTTGGAAGTCGGTCGCAAATTCGAAGTACGATGGATGTCCTTTCTACCAATGGTATAGTTGTCGGGGACAACGTCATAGAAGCGGTGGAGGAGGTTAGGAACCTGGGCTTACTGATGGATGGTGAGCTTCGTTTTGAGAAGCACGTCCTCAGTATGGTCGGGAACTGCTTCTACCGTTTAAAGGTGCTTTACAATATCCGCGAATATCTCAGTATCGACTTGCGTGTCTGTCTGAGTGAAACGTTGATACTGTCGAGGCTTAACTACTGTGATGTTGTTTATGGTAGCTGTATACTTGGTCGAACTAGGAAACTGATACAACGGGTTCAAAACGCATGCACCCGTTTTTGCTTTCATATACCTCGCCGATCCCGCATCACTCCGTACTTGAACGACGCGAACTTGTTGAACATGCAGTCGCGGAGGCGGCTGCACTTCGCGGCGTTGTTGTTTGGTGTCATTCGGTCGGAGAGCCCTTCTTACTTGTACCAAAAACTCAAGTGGTCAACGAACCCTCGTCACTTTAAGGTTAGGGCTACTTTGCCAGTGCACCATTCGGCAGCGTTTCGGGGATGTTTCAAGTTCGCTGCGTCCAAGTGCTGGAATGATATACCGCCACCTATCCGTGACGTTGCTTCTAGGACAGTCTTCTGCCGTAGGTTTAAGGCTTATCTGCTGGAGCAACAAAAATCCTTACCCTAAATCCTACCTATGTCTAACCTTGTCGGTGCAAATACCAGATATTTATATAAATGTGTTTGTTTTAATATGTCTGTATATGAAATATATTAATGTGTGGTTAAGTGATAATTGTGGTGTACTGGATATATAGGTAATGAGTTTAAATTGTATATATTATATGGATGTATGTGTTGTAGTGGTATGTATATGTATGTTTTTAAATATGTTCCTGAATTAATTTATATATGTATGTGTACATATATTTACATGCGTATATATGTTTATATATATATGTTTGTATATTTATTTATAAATCTATTATATATAAGTTATGTATGTAAGTAATTATTGCGACGTTTATTACAATTATATAATTGTGTGTACGTTTATTATCTTTATTATATGCAGCTTGTGACAGTCTTCGAATCGGGTGCTGCCGGAGGACCAGTGATGCAGCCTAGCTGCATCGTATACTGAGGCAGCACCTTTTCACTGCATCAATGGTTTTCAATCTTTATGTTTATTGTTATTGTTTGTGTATTTAATGTAATTTGTGCAGTTGTGCAGTGAATAAAGTATTTTCTTTCTTTCTTTCTTTCTTTCTTTCAATGTGTACGTTATTTATATGTCTTTTTTTCATAATAGCATTCTCAAAATTACACACATAGTTTAATCTTCTTCAGTTCAAAATCTATCAAACTATACAAAAGCTAAATAATAACCAAGTTATGCAGATGAACGAATAAATAATTGGAGAATAAATCAAGCATTTCCCTCGCTGTATAAGTTAAACTAAAACTTAGTTGTTAAGAACCGGATGAGACCGACATCTCTCGTAAATTACGGCCGGAACCACACTTTAACCTTTATTTATTACAACAACATTAGCAGCCATTCTGCTCCCCAGTGGCTGATAGCCCTTACGCTTTTGCCTTAAACAAAACAAATGGTCGTCATTAAACATTGGAACCCTATTAGCTGGTGCTGGGAGACATTCGAGCGCTTATTGATTTATTTGTGAATTATCAAGCGATGCTCAAACAAATGAGAACAAATCTTTTAATAGACTTTAAATCGCCTTAGACTATACTGGGCAATTTGTGCTGGTTATTGTAGTATATCTGATTTTATACATACATAAATACATGTATTAACGCATCTACGTTCCTAATGGGATAGGCAGAGATTATCGATCGCTATCTAAAACGATCCTGACGAATATCTATTGCTTCACTCACACCAATTAAAATAGTACACTTTCTAAACTTATTAGGTATCTATGTAAGGCTTGTGTTTGGGCAACACCGTATTGATACACTGTTTTCATAAGATCACTAAAGTTGAGCAATACTGGTCGTAGCACAGGGTCGTAGTCAATGTTTAGATGTGTAATTTTTGTTTAGCTTGGAGAGGAAAGAAATTGAGAGAAGACCTAGTTAGGTATAATATGTACTTATAGATGTGAATGTGGTGGACTTAGCACCTCGTATTTTAAGTACTGGCTATATGTGAAACATGGTTTTGGAGGGATTAAAGATCTTTGTTATGAGCACTGTTTGGGCTGGCTGACTAATGGTCATGAACTGAATAGTCTATAATTGACTGAAGTTACGTAAAAAATACAGGACACAATAATTAAAGAGGTGTAAAAGGAGCGTAAGTTGTCTGAATTATAATTGACTTTGATTATAAACTTTGTACACATAAATAGATAAATGATATCATGCCCGCTTCAATGCAGAGTACTGGAAAATACAGATCCTAATTTGTCTCAAATGTTTTACTGTTTGCCCCGTCCTAGTCTGGGTGGTGAAAAGAATGCTATCTAGCTGCTGTTCTTCCCGGCATGTCGTAGGAGACGACTAAAGGGTATATGGAATATATTGGGCGATAGGAAACCCTAATATTTATACTCATAAGCAGAGATCGGATAATCGGATGCATATTTACCTAAAGTTGACCGGCGGCTTAGTATGGAAAGCACTTCTTTATCGTAAAGATTTCGGGATTTCGGAATTGATGCGTTTAATGTTCGGAATATAGAATTAAATGTATTTTAATTACGTTTGTAGTGTTTTCTATTACAATATATTATTTGTAGGTGCATTACTTGTATGGAAAAAAACCCGAATGTTTCGGGATGAATACCGTTAGCGTTTTGGTTATAAATATAATTGAATGCACACTCAAATAAAGGTTTTTAAATGAGGAGCCGTAATTATTTGCGTTGAGAACAATATTTGAATAACATTGTAAAGCTTGTGCACTTAGCTGCACATTTACTAACGTTAAGATTTTAACTATATTCTATAAGAATATATCGAAAAATAAATGGAGATCAATTTCAGTTTTGAATTTACAATTCTCGTTATGTTCAAAAAAGCGTTATAAATGTGAATGTGCGAGTGAGACGGATAGGTAACTTTGGCTGCTTGTGCGAGTGAGACGGCATTCTCAAAACCGGTTTGTGTGCAGGTAGGTGCAAGAAACCCCGGTAATGCTGTCTTTTGTTATCTTATCTTATAATTTGATAGGTAGGTAACCAACTAACTCGTAAATTCGTAATTTGTTTTATATCCGATTAGTTCAAAATCCCTGATTTTTTTCGAATCCCGACATTGAAAAAGACAATTCCGAAAAAAGAAGCCGTCTCCATATTTTCTTAGCCAAAAAATAAGTTTAGGTAAATATGCATCCGATTATCCGATCTCTGCTCATAAGTGACCAAGATGATTTCATGTCACCAAGGACCTGTCACCCTGAAAAGGCCGTGAATGTATATTTTTCTATTTAAATGTTATATGTATCTACATATTTCTTTCTCTAATATAAAAAATCTATGAGAACAAATATGACTTGCGAAAGTTTCCGAGAAACTGAAACCTTGTTTAATATTCAACACATTTTTCCTTATTTACTGCGTACGGCTGCAATTTGAAATCCTCCCTGGGAAGCGTTCCCTCGGTATTACTTTTAAACAGAATTAATGTTACTTATTTATCACCTAAACGTTTACTATTATTGCTTATTAAAAAGATTGACTTAAAAAGATTCAAATAATATACACTTAATAATACATGTAATATTATACTTAATCGATACCTGTTTCTGAAATACTAAATATACGTAAATGTTTATTGTACCACATAAATGTGTGTAAGTTTTTTGTAGGGACTTCAAACTGTCACATTCGGCCTTCACCGAATCTTGTCTAAGGCTCTGAATGACCAAAATCGTTCTTAATACCAATAAGCCATAATAAGCATCTTAAGTATCAATATTTACTAGTCTCTTCAAGTGAGTTCAGGCTGTATCAGTACTCAGTTGAAATTCTGCACCATTTGAAATAAAGCTAAGGCTGCACAAAAGTACGTTCCATCGATTCAAGCTTTACCTAAGAAATGACTAATTGAAAGCTAATATTTGAAGGAGTAATTTATTTGCTACGGATTGAGCAGATTTCTAGTGAATCCTAAGAGATTTAATAATTTTATGTCCAAAGAGTTACTTCGTCGGCTCGTGTTTTGGAATCTGAGTATATAAACTGTAATTACTGTTTGTGTATTTTGTATGTAATTAATAGAGAAAAAGCATCGTGAATAATATGTAACGAACAGAAACCTTCAGTAAAATTACGTAAGTATATAACTTTATTTTAAGACTTCTACATACTAAAATTTATTATTTAAGGATTTTTTAAATTTATTGAAAATGTTATCGTATTCGTAAAATTTCACTAACATTCGCTATAACAATACTTTTGTTTACATCTATGTATTTTACCCTATTTCTTTAAAAAATACATAACATTTTCTTAATCCACCAAACAATAAAAGATAGGCAAGCAATAAAAACTAGAAGACAGTAGTATTTTTAAGCTTATTCATTAAGATGTGTTATTTACAGGCGACCGCAGCTGTTCCACGAAAATCTTGAAGTGACTCGATGCTTGCATTACTAGGAAAGCATAGTTCAAAGTTATGAGAAAGAGCTGCAAGGAAAAAATGTATTATTAATATCTCACATGCTTACGTAAATATTTGGTACTAGGAGCACAGTTGTGTATCAACGGGGTAGTGAGAGCTTTGAGCAAAAAGTTGACATATTAACAGTTAGTGCTTGTAAATGGCGACATGGCTTACCACTTGTTATATTGTACTGACTATCTGGTCAACATGTGGGTTCAAGGTGGCCATAGTTGCTACCTTCGCAATTGCGGAGATGGACACCTGAACCTCTGACTACCCCGCAAGGGTTAATGGTAGTTGATGGCGTTTGTCTTTGTCTTTTGTATTTTGACAAATATTGTTGAGCTAAAAACTTTATTGAAAAGGGATACAGACCATTATTTGCCCAAGAGGCACACACATATAATACCAATTTATTATGTGATATTATTTAATATAATATGTATTTATACTCACTGCTTTAATAAATTTCTTGTCAATAACAAACATGCGGTAAACAGTGATTTCCAAACTCTTTTCATGATGAGGCCTTATACCGCGTTCATGCTGAAATATGTAAATTCATTCTCTATATTAAAGTGTGTGTGTTTAATGTACTCATAATCTCATACAAACATTCTCTCATTGCTCCAAATGGTAAGCAGAAAATAAACGCACATTGAGTAAAGGAGTTACAGTAAACATTTTTAGATGCTATGTGTCAAATCCGATATCACCGCCTAATCGCCATCAATGACATGCCAAGAAGAAAGATTTATTTTCAAAGCACAGAATAATTAGCCTTTTATATCGCTCTTTTTTATTTTATTGTTTGTTGTTATACTTTACCATTTGAATCATGTAGGGAGATCCTTCGGTATCCTCAACAATGCGCACCCATTCTGCAAACTAAAAAAATATATACATATTAATTCCATTATTTTAAGGTCCTTGACTGTGATGTATGTATAAGGTAAATGAATAAACTTTCTCCCTTTGTAGATATTTGAACTAACGTTAGACTATATAATCTCGTAGTATATATTAGTCAAACAAGTCGTCATATACAGATACTAATTATTACTTGTCGCACAGTATTGCCCATGTTTTTACTTAATATATAAGTTTTCTATCTCGTCTACTACTTTTTGTTAACATATAAATTACCATAATTATCAAGATTGTAGTCAAAAGTTTCCATTATTTAAAAGAATCAATTGTTTTAGTTAACGTTAATAGATGTGTTAAGTTTACGAACATACATTTTAGAGATATGTGTTCGTAATAAAAATTGGTCTACTCACCTCCAACTTCAAACGATCACAAAAGGTTCCTAGTGATATTAATTTCAATATTGCGCCTGTCACTATTAAATAAATGTAAGAATAAAAGAACATAGTACCACCAAAACTATACAACAAAAGAAACAAATACGGGCACGATATCATTATGACAAAAATCTGCACTACATTACAGAATAATAAAGGATTCATTAACTTATTTATCTTACCAACATACTTCTGAAGGTTTACATAAGTTAGAAACAAATCATCAATAGCTTCCCCTTTTAATAATTTGTGACTAGCCAGTTTATTTAAATTCTGTATGCAAGTTGTCAGTTCTCCAACAGTTAATATACAGCGACCAAAGGACGCGGAATTTAATAACAAACTGACACTCATTGAAAACGTTAGTTGCATGGGATCCTCTTTTATTTGCGACGCACAAATCAAAACGTTCAACAAATAAAATATAGTCGTTATTAACAGCCAGAACAAGGAGGTTTTCCAAATAGTTTCTATTCCAATCCTGTTTTCTATACACGAGGAAATAATGGGCCCTCTTATAGACGGCCAGGTATTCATAAGGGTAATATAAGACTTTTCTAGTATCACTGAAGATATAACTGATAAAAATGTATTAGATTTGTATATAGCTACTTGGGCGGCGGTGAAAATTCTCCTTTTCCAAAATTCGATGTGGTACAACTGAAACACTTCACTTAATAACACGATAATGCAATATATTAATAACATTTTGCTTAATTTAGGGGAGCCGTTATCGTTTAGTATGTAAATTGAATGACCGAATATTTTAAAAATTATATCGAACGTTTTGTAGTACCATATGTGAGCCATGGTGAAAGGCGATTGAATATATGTTGAATATAAAGCAATAATAGTTTAGTTAATCGTTTTTTGATGACATAAGTGATAAATACGAAATTCTATGTGTCTAAAAGTTTCAGTGATTGATTTACTCAATCCATTAGCAACTAATAACAACTGATTTAAGCGCAGGTTACACCTTCTAATAGCTAGATAGTGAATGCCTAAAGAAAGTACTAAGCGATATTTGATGTGGTATTTTGTGACGTGATAGAGATATTTACTCATATCGAGATTATAAAGGAGCAAATCTAGCGATCTAGAGGTGTTGAAAAAAACTGATAGTTTGCGTCCCTTACTCCTAAAAAGAAACGTCTTTGATTATAATTGTACAATATTTCAAGTCATTATATTCCCAATCCAATACACAATACTCAATGTTACCGGGAAGATACCGGGAAGATATATTTCTATGATTCTGTCTGTTCTAAAAGGCAAAGCAATATAGTAAGTTCATATTAAATGTATGTTTATTAAAATATATGATTATAATAAATGAATATCATAACACATAATGCACAAAAAAATATCATTTATTAAACACACTCCATGTTTCTGCAATAAATATACATTTCCAATCCTGAACAAGCAAGAAATTCGTGTTTGATAATAATTCAATATTTTATGCGTAAAGCCTCAAAGGGTCAGTTTGGGAATACACTATTTTTATAGGCAATACGTGGCAGGCTTACCTTTCAGCGAGCGAACGTGACGCACATTTATTATGGAGGCACAAAAGGACAGTTTTAGTAAAAGCCAAGCCTTGAAATCGAAGCTTTTAATGTTAGTTACCAAATATTGGTTATTTGTGTGGCAGACAATTATGTGTTGGTGATAATAGTATGTTATATAAATAACAATACAATGTACAAACATTGAGTAAATTCGACGTAGCTCAGTTGTTTGGGGCTTGACTATGTATCAGTGTGTACAGGGTTCAAATCCCGCTTGAGCATGTACCTATGGAAATGAAGTTTAATGAATTTCTATGTACAGTTTGGTAATAAAAATACATTTATGAAATGCGTCGAATACTACGATGAGGGTAAACATCGTGAGTAAACTTGGAGAACAGGTAATAGTTAGTGCTTGTAAATGGCGACATGGCTTAGTACCTGTCACATTGAGTACTGACTATCTGGTTAACACGTGGGTTCGAGGTGACCATAGAATTACTACCATTACAATTTCGGAGATGGACACCTGAACCTCTGACTACCCCGCAAGGGTTAGTGGTCGTTAATGCGTTTGTCTTTTCTATACGTTATATTAGTTTACTTCACAATTTTATGATTAACAGGTATATCGATTTCATTGTCAATTACATGTACAAAGAACACAATAACCTAAATAATCCAAAGATAACTTTCTTATCAATACTCCTGAGCCTAAGAAACAAGTATTAGATCCCAACTAATCAAGGTTAAGTAACACCCAATCTCTTCCACAACATCTTGCTGAACTTGATTCAGAGCTCATCTTATCAGATCGTTCCGAGAAGTTCAATTAGTACACAAACATGGTACTCAATAGCTACCTGCTTTGATTGAGCTATCGTGTACTACTGATGTACTTAATAAAATTTGTTTATAAGAATAATGTGGTTGGTGTATTGATTTCTAATGAAATCGATCGTTGTTGATGCGTATAATATTAATTTCATGAGATGAATTTTAGATTCTACTTTTAAAAGTTCATAATCACTTAGATATGGTTTAAAGTCAAAGATTACGTGATTATGATATTATGTGAAGCGTCAAAATAAATACATAAATATTGGACTTGAATTATTTTATTTATTTAATTGAGATTATTACTAAACCTTTTTTGAGCAAAACAATCTAAAACACATTAATATCTCTCTAAAACATTATACGGAAGGGAATGAGTCCCAAAACACATTTAAATTCTCACTAACTTTGTTATTCGTAGCACAGATTCCGTAGCGCTGTCGTCGGTCGTAAAAATGAGCAGAAATATGTTTAATATTTGATTATCCGCGCACTTGATAAACCTTAGATGAAATCCCGTTCTAAATCAAATTTAAGAAGAAATGAAGTATTTTCCTTGTAGATGTTTTTTAGAATACGTGCTCCAGGAAATTTTATAGAAAATAAATCTACGAAATTTTACGGAACTTTTCATAGACTGCTAATTGATGGTTTGAACTTTTAGTCCTGCTCACCTTTTAGCGGAGTATAGTGTTTAATAGGTCTGGTGGTTGAATCTGTAAACATCTCCACGTATATTTAAAATGTTAATGTAGCTGTAGTAGCAGCCCAGTACCTTTCTATTTGATAAGTACAATAATTTATCCAGTAATATATATGTAGTTCAAGCGAATAAAAAGTAGGCAAATTCAACGGTTAACCATTTATATTTTATTCCAACCAAACGCTAAGAACCTTTTAGCAATTAGTGTCAAGTTATTTTACGTCTCGTTACTTTGAAATTCACGAATTACCTTGGAGATTAATGTCACTCAAAGAAATTTATCAGGAGAAAATTAGAGGCGCAGAAAGCTTAAAAAATCTTAATTACTTACCCAATTTGGCTGGAATGGAATAATGGATCTTGTAGCGTTCTCAAATTTAAAACATTTTCAATTTTTGTAATATTAGGCTCTTGAGGACTTTCGTGGTATAATTTCAAAAATAAAGTTTCAAGGACATTTCGTTGGTTTTTTTTCATGCTGTCCTTTAGACTTGAATACAATATAAACAGGTTTGACTGGAATCTAATAGAATCTGTATTAAAGTAAGAAGAGATTTTTCCTGAGCTAGCTTATGAGGTAAAAGTAAAACTAACTGCCCTTACGAACCAGTGTGTCGTAGATTGTGACTAAATGTCATTTATAGATTAGACCAAGGTGCATACATATACATTCACGTCCTTTTATGCCGTTCAGGGTGGATAGTATCTTAAAGACGAGAAAACATTGACCTAGGTTTACTAAGATAGTTTAAACTGTAGGCCTCAAAAGATAAAAAAGTCACACGCGTTTACGACCATGAACCTTTGCGGAGTAGTCAGAGATTCAAGTTTCCATCTCCACAATTGCGAAGGAAGTATTCTATGGCCACCTTGAACCCATTTGTGGACCAGATAGTCAGTACTCAATGTGACAGGTGGTAACCCATGTCGCCATTTACAAGCTCTAGCTATTACCTGTTCCGGGGATAAAACCTGTAAGCCTAGTCAGTAGTTATATCCTAATGGTAAATTTAGTACTGAAACTTTTCCTAACTTCATTAGTTACATACCTAGGTAATTGCTACAAACTTCGGGGTACAGTAATCAGAAATAATTAGAAAAGAATTCTTTCCTCCCAACCCGGGCCAATATATAATATAAATGTTCTCTAACTTCTAACATGAAACAGCAATAAGGAACATCATTATTATGAAACTTTCTCTCGCGGAGGTTTGAGTTTGAAAAGAAATGTCATACTTTTAAGAACTTTTTCCTGTCAAGCGTAAATGAAACCGCTAACTTTACGGCTTTGACAGCAACCCCGGTTTGGCTTGGCTCATTGTTTCTAATACAGTACACAAACAATCCACGTCCGTAATCCTGTAAGGTTTACGAGTTGCGTTAAAAATAGAACACACAATTTAGGGCGTTTAAGCTTCTTAGAGAAATAATACGGTGCTTATTAATATTGTATAATTTTAATAAACCTTTGTATCTTGAACTTATATACAGCATCTATAAAAGTCAGGATCGCGCTGTTTTAGGGCAGTGAGAAGCTTAAGAGAGCAATATTGTCTTTGTGTATTCTGTTATATTATTACATAAATACAGATCAAACTCGTTAACCTTTAGAGTGGTAGGCAGAGATCATGGATTCCTCTCTCTTCTTGTTCTTCTCATACACACTTGGCGGTTACAGGTACGTCTAACGTCAGCCTTATTTAATATGGCGGCCGACTGTCTTAATTTTGTATCGGGCCGGCCCCTACGTAACCGCCCTTCTACTTCATCGACATATGTGTATGTGTTATATTATTATTATGTCTATAATAATTCTGTATATTAAGGAGTAAATATAAAAGGTCTTTTAAAAGAGAGATAAAGTACAAAACAAAGCTGTCAGGTTTTAATAACATTTATTGATACATAAATAGTCTACATAATTTGCTAATAGAGAAGCTAAATATAACAACGTCTTAGCATTGAATAAAACATATAGTTATACAAGTAGACACTTATTGACTCATTGTGAGACCATTTGGATAATAATTTGACATATGTAATAACTATGGTCACAGAGTCGGCAGAATACATTTATTTCATGCCTTATCGTTTCATAATATACATAAAAAAGTTCATAAAAAAACTATAAAATAATTGTACTTAATTAAAAAAGGAATATAAAAATGGAGCTATTTAGAGTTACTAGTGGAAATATACGTCCTAAATGAAAATAATACTACAATAAAACAATGATAATTCTTGTAGATACAATATTTTCGAAATTTGTTGAAGAGATACATATTTTTCTTTTTTCTATCAACCACTAACTGATGTTATCAGCATTCTTCGTTTCTTCAATAATAGTTAAACACCTATCTAAATATATTTACACTAATAAATGCTACATTAATGCATGCATTTCAATTTCAATGAGAATAAAAAAGCACCGATTCTTAACATAAACCAAAACTAATCAACATAAGGTGGTAGATTTCAAGAGATGCATTTAGATGTATAAGAATAGTAAGCAAAGATACTATATTATTAAAATGCATGTTATAAAAAATCATGAAGAGGAAAAACTTTCCAATTTGTTTTTGAAACTAATAAAGCATTTATATAACCGTGGAACAGTTTGGTAAGCTATATTTAGGTAACGGGAAATCATACGCAAAACTAAATTAAATTGAAACCTTTCTAAAACATGTACCTACTACCCAAATGAAATTATTACGAACTGTTTAATAGTATCCTGTTTCAATTAACGATACAATTAATTGCACATTGTTTTACAGGTAAAAACTACAGCTGAATTAAATGATTTCGTGTTAATCTTACGAATTTTTAATTAGAAATGAAGTTTTGAAACCCTTTGAAGTAAACAGTTTAAATTCTAGTAATTACGGTATGCTAACATACTTTATTATCGAAATAAAACAAACCAAATATGTATAATACAAAGTGTACGTACATGGGCATTTTTCTCAGGCGTTGGATGTCGCGTAATGGATTCCGCAATTTTTAACATGACAATATTTTGTTTTAATTATATAGGTTTTGTTAAATATAAACTAAATTATATGGATATCTATTTTTTTTCTTATTAAGTTGATTATTTTACCAGAAAATCGGTTTCAAAGTTGCGATCGATCATTGAGGGGTTCCATTACGCTACTTTTTAATGAGCAGTTAAATAAAAAACTGAGCATATTATCATCAAAAAATTTTTTAATTTATCTTGAAGGCTTCAATCAGTCTTATTTATAAGTCTCACAATATATTTTTTCCTTCATCAGAAGCTACAAAACCGAAAATATAAAATTACGTCACGCTTTTGGTATACTACACCTTAAAAAATTAGTTTTATTGGATAAGTAAGCGATTGAACATGAAATCTGTTGAATTAAAACTATGAAGGTATTATATTCCTTTAATAAAATATCAAAATATGTTGAAAAAGATGAATAATATTATAATTATTTGAAAAAAATTGCATGTTCTACAGTCGGACACGTCACGGTAATGGAAATGGATATGACGTAATGGAAATGGAGATATTGTTTTATTACATGATTGAGGTGAGTAAATGATATTTTAAAAGATATTTTTAACAATTCAGGTTCCTAATTTATTAATACAAATATTAAGACCCATTCTTCTTATTAATTACTCCGTGGACAATACACAATCTCGTAGCGTATGGAATTCCCATGTACACTATGTTCCGTAATGGATGTGACGTAACCTCACTTTCAGTTAAATAAATCAAAATAACTGTATATTCCTCAACAGTATCATAAAACTGCTATTATCACATGAAAGCTTAATAAATTTGGAACCTAAATTGTTAAAAATATCTTCTAAAATATCATTTACTGACCACAAAACAGCCGTTCGTAGTGGAAGTAAATTTTTGTACCGTGACGTACGCGACTTACTTTTGACACTGTTTTGGCGAAACCAAGGCGAAACTAAACTAACATATTGATGAACTAATGAATGAATTGTCTTAAAATGTTCTTCGGCATAAAAATAACATAACTTGTGGTAATATTTTTTTCTAGTAACACCTAAAATGATAGTCGTGACGTACGCGGAACTTCCGCTGTACGGAATTTTAACATTTATTATTTTGATGATTTTCTTATTATTCTGGTTGTACTGTAATTGAAATAAAGTTAATTTTCGCATTTCAATCATACTTACACTTAGGAAAACCAAAATTATCAGCAGTATGACGTGTAGAAGTTGAACCTTTTCACCTTCAAAGTTGAGAACAGGGGGTCGGACAGGTGACTTTTACCCTACTTTTTGTTGTATTTTTCTAAATAATTTAATTATTATTCATATATAGACTATAATTAAATGTTTCAATTACAGTTAATTAGTTGTTTAATGAAATTCAATAAGAAAAACATTATCTGTAAAGTATATTATTGAAATTATTCACATCCAAAGTTAGGTGACAGGTCGATTTCCTCAAAACATCGTCAGAGAAAAATGCCCATACATACGTAATTGATTTAATTACTAAATGTATACTAATTTGATCGTATAATGCTAACTAAAAAGAATTATTTATCTTAAAAATGTACATCGAAGACACTACGCGACAACATTTACATCAAAAGCGTGCAATACAAGGAATGGTGGCTAAAATTGAATAACACTACAAAACTCAGCAAAAAAGATATTTCACATACATTTTACACTAATATAAAATTCATGGAAATATCGAGGTACTTCTAATGTCAAAAAATATTCAGTACAAGGGGTAAATAAGACGAGGGACTAATCAACAAGCGAACCTAAACGAAAAAGTGCAAGCGTGGATAACGTAAGATATTACATATTGTGACATACATTCTAGAACATTTAAAATACATTTTGGCGAGTTCTGCAACAGTCCCACGACCATTGCAAGTCTCGTGCTCGTTTGACTATTCCAGCTCCCAGCCAAAAGACTAAGACTAATGAAAATCACAAATCAGCTGACATGAATCACGCACTTTCAGCAAAGAAAAATATGTCAAAACACTACAGACTTACGTCTTATCGACTTGCGACTAAGAAATCAACTCTACGTGACCATTTACTCATATTTTGTTTAGTTTCGTCCACGAATTCGCTAAGTTACTGTCCTATATTAAACCCCTACTTATTCTGCCACCTCGAGCTATTTAGTTCTTTATGTGTTTACTGTATCTTTGTTTATATAGCTAGTATATGAAGAAGATACTGTTTGTTCCTACTACCACAATTCATTTTACTTTAACCGAACTTATTTTTTTTTATTTTTATAGATTTTGTTACCATTGTTGCTGATAGTTTGTATTAATTCGTTTACCAATCATAATGCATAGAATTGACGTTTACGGTACTAAATGATATTTTGATTGCAGTTACATTATTATTTACGTACCTGACTTTTATAATATTTGTCGCATTATATGCACTTACGTTTTGAAACAATCTTTATAGGTTTATCTTACATCAATATAGATTACACGACAGAAAGAATATTTAACTTTATCTGTTATTTCAAAACACAATAATATTAAAGAATTCTTTGAAATAAAATCTATTATCAATCTATCAATTGTTGTATTTTATCTCTTCTGGAAAACAACTCTTATTGGATTCGCACAATTTTTGTGCCCTTTTGAAGTTCTGACATAATATCAGCGATGCGGTTACCCATCACTATTGCCATGTACTTTTTGCATATGTTTTACTATATTTAATATCCGAGATAGTACATGCCTAATGATATTAAATAACCATGGTATATCCATATTGATGCAATTCCTTGTACCTCCTTAGTTTGCCTATGCCTTGCCACGTAACAATAGCCCCACTTTCCTGTGAACTAGCAATGGTTGTTAGAGTTGACGCAGTCGGATGGCCACTAGTGGGGATCACTCTTCGCCAGACGCGTCCTCCTTGATAGTGTCACCCGACCCTTCTTGAGAAATGTTTTGACCTGAAAAATTACGCTTTTTTAATAAGGACAGTAATATTTCTTTGAGGTTATATCTAATATGTATTGAAGGACGTGTACTCGTACATACTACTCTACTCAATCTAGCAGAGGCGGTTAACACAAGCTTTTCTAAAGCAATGAATCTCTACTTATGATGTTGAAAAGTGACTATCTGTTTGGGAACAAAACCTTCGCGATATGACAATGAACTATGTACATACATACACATCAATCATGACAAAGATATAAATTGTGTATTACCCGAAATTATAAATAGCAGGCCGTGTATTTAAACTGTGTTAGGCTTCGTGTAAATAGGTAAGTTTCTTAACGACATTTCCATAATGATGGATGTGCCATATCCAACAAAATCTATATCATAGGTAGCAGCTAAGAATGTTGTATGTGCATTTAAACACATTTGTATTTTTTTTTTAAATATATACAACACCTCTTACAGTTATTAAAATAAATATATTTTACCAAATTTGGTTAAGATACATTGACTTTAGTTCATTTTATGCACATTCCAATCTTTAAACGGTCGTCCTGTAAAGTAGCCATTTTGCAGATGCAACATTGTTAATAGCTGCGGTCGAAATGTAAGTTCAATACCCAATGTTGTACCTTTTTTCGCCGTTGAAAGTATGCACTTCTTGCAGCTTATGAAGAAAAAGGGGACACATTGGAGTTGGGGGTGGTGGGCAGCAGGTCCATGGTCTTGCACACCCAGCCCGCGATGTCCACTTTCTCAGAGTCCGCCTTGCGGATCCACTCGTGGTTCTATAACGACAGGCATCAAGTATTAAAGAAAGAAAAACATTTATTCACTTATATAGGTACATTTTGACATCACTATTATATACAGACTTTGACACAAAAACAATACATATAAGGAGTAGGCACTTGATGCAGTGAAAAGGTGCTGTCTCAGTAATTGATCCTCCGACAGCACAGAGTAGTAGTTTAGTACTGCACATACTTTTTAAGCTAAGACTGTTTAACTCGATATTAAGAAGTTATAAGAGTTATCTTTGACTATTTTCGGTTTCAACTATAGCACTATTAAGTTTTAAGTGACATTAATATGGAATATTGATTATAGATTGGTAGCTCATCATCCAACTTATTGTTTACGCTCGTTAGGCACTTGTATAAAATGTTACTAGCTTTCTTCCAGTACCATTAACGATGCGTTTCGAAGCAAAGAGAAACAAATTACTAAATACGCCTTATTTTCTATGGTAATTGTATATTGTCGGTTATACATCACTTATATATCATTTTGATATAAAAGTAGACTTTATCCATATTAATCTAACCATACCATTAAAGTCTTTAAGTCCGCTCTCTCATCAGGGTTCTTCTTGAGGCAGCGGTCGACGAAGTCCTTGAATTCGTCAGAGAATATCCCCGAGGGTAACTTCGGAGGCGGCTCGTTCACTATGTAGTCGAGGAGTTCGAAAATCGCCATGGGTCGCGGTGAATTTGGAGCCTGGAATAAGCGAAATTGTTTGATGAATATAATAGATAATGTTATACTACATTTTGAAATTTTATATATAATAAAAAACACAAGTAGAAATGTGTCTTCATTTAATGGCCACATAATCGTGACATATAGTTGTAAAACTTAAACTCATAATTGCGTGACTAATACTACTATCTAGTGCTAAGTGGTAGATAAATTAAGCTTGGCACTGTTAACAAAGAATAATGTTATCCTTGAACCTAGTTATACATACACATTTGGTACACTGAATAACATACAGTATGACATGCTACATACCATGTCAAAATAGTAAATCCCTTTTTATGTATTCACATCATTCTTTTATCCCACTTTATCAATACTCTACCTTTGATGTTTAAATGATAAAGATTTATACTTACTTGTCCAGGCGAATGATCCTCGTTCTGCCCTCCAAATATAGCAGCCAGGGTCTTGGCGTCAGGCGGGGGTATCGGATACATGCCTATCGCCATCTCCACTAACGACAATCCCAGCGACCAAATGTCAGACTGCACGGAGTAGTGGGTTCCTTGAAGTCTTTCAGGCTGTAAAGAAATTAATGTTATGTTACGTATATTACTTGGAACATTAAATCAAAACATAATTTGTAAGTGTAATGTGCTAATCTGTGATGTTAATGGAATAAAAACTAGATGCCCACTTTGACTGGGACATTCGTAAGACTAAGTTTAATGCAATCAAATTGCAACCAAACACAAATAATTTTGCAGTAATGTTAAAGAATAATATATCATAACTAATATAAGGATCATTCAAGGTGGTAATGGACAGTTTTTGCGTATCTTGTAAGAGAGTGAATATAGGGATAATTTCTGTGTATTCTGTTAAGGAAATAAAGGATTGAATATACATAATGTATGTATTGTAATGGTGACTAAGGAAATTATAAATTAAGTCACCATCAAAAGGAATTAAAGGATGTAAAAGTATAATATTGATATAATACTTGTATCTTATAATAGCATGAAAATTAAGATTGATAATATGTAACTAATTCATAATTAAGCAATGAAATAGATACTTACAGACATATAACTCCTTGTTCCAACAAAAGAGTTAGCCATGGAGTCAATGAGCTGACCGGACACACCAAAGTCGCAAATCTTGATCTCTCCGTTGCTGTTCACCAGAATGTTGGAAGGTTTGACATCCCGGTGCATGATGGCATGCTTATCGCGGAGGTAGCTTAGCCCCTTCAAAACTGCTGATGTTATTGTACCTGAAATATATCAATACATTCTATGAATAAACTTTATAACTAATCTACCGTTTATGTAGATCACTGTGAGTCACCCACAATCAAAGTTTACATAGACATAAGTTTAAGAGGGACGATAGGATAGAGGTCATAGTTATAATATAGGTACACTTCTTTTGGTGTATTGGATCACTGTCACAAAAATAATAATAAAAGTAATTCTAAATAGATTGATTGCGACCAACCATAAAAGAATTCAACTGTGTTTCAGTTCTCTGTCAATCTAGGTTTGTTTTATTGATTATGTAGTTTAAACAACAATGTTTCTTCAGTTCTGACCAACTGGTTAAGCATTATTTTTGAGTCCATGTTATTTAGATTAATCCGTAATACTACCTACCTAAAATTGACTCCGGTATACGGCCAGCTTTCTTCAGAATAAGATCCAAGGAGCCGCCATCCATGTACTCCATACAGATGGAGATCTCTCCATCACTGTAAAACGCTCCATAGAAACCAACTATATGAGCAAAGTTACACTCATGAAGGACTTTGAGCTCCCTGATAATCTGCTTCTTGATAGCCGGCTTCACTTCCAGATGAATGAGCTTCCGTGCCATTATCAGGCCTGTTGACTTGTGTCGCACTTTCATTACTACCCCTCCGTTGCCTTGACCTGAATGAATAAAATTATTATTTATTTACATAATGCCTTTGGACAAGGAATGATTGACATTGGAACACTTAATACAGTGGTAATACAAAGTGTATTCTGTTTAGGATGTGCTGAACTTCTTAATAAATAGTCTGAGGTCTACACATCTATTATTGCAATTGCAGATATTTTTAACCAGATATGCCATTTCACTCTGGAATGGTGCAAACTATTACCTGCTCTGGAGAATAAGGAAGTTTTCATTCTGCTTAGAATTGTACTGTTATATGATTGCATTTTGATAATAAACAAAAATATACTTTACTTTCATTGGTTCATGCTTCCGAGCCAACATGGGATAAGTGAAACCTAATCTTTGCGCTACCACCTGAGTCCATTAGCTCTTAACATCTCACAAAAGAATTGAATTTATGTTGTGGTAGATTCAAAAGACACATTTAACAGACATTTATCACAATTTACATATGGAAGATTATTTACCACTTTAAACTTTTCAAATAATAAAACTAAGACTGTATATTTACCAAGTTCTCCAAGCTTTTCAAAATCATCATCACTCAGTTCACCGATCTTCTCCTTCTGACAAAGAAATACCTCAATTCTACGTCTTTGAGTATCGTCCATTTCAATCTGCTCTAAGCGTTCAGTGAGGGCCTCTATGCTGGTTTTTGATTTTCCTGCTAAGCCCTGACGTCTGTGAAAATAAAATGTTACTAGAGAACATCGTAATGCTAATAGTTATAACAAATACAACAAACAAATTTTGAGAATGTTAATTTATCACAAATATTATGGAAATGTACAACTACTTACTCATTGGCTGTAGCAGACTTGAGCTGAGGAGTCATATTTGCCGGTGTAACAGCTGGAGCAGTATCTATAGATCCCGGTGGAAGGGTCAAATTCAATTTATTTTTCGACATCTTACTCATCTTGGAAATATTTTTTGTCACGGCATTTATTTGCAGATAGTTTTCCTGTTATGGTAACGATGAGCACTGATGAAGGAATAGATTCTTCAATAGACTTTCATTAACTCTTATCCTCAAGAAAACAATAATTATAACACAAACATAAAAATAAAGATTTCAAGTGAAAAGAATAATATCAGAATACAGACCGAGCGACAAACGAACGAACCGCGATCAATCTGCAGATGTCATTTTTACTTATTTTATTTAAGATAATTTAAAAAAGCTACATAGCCACGGGCTTCAAGTTTTCTAATCCACTTTGGTTGTTGAAAATATGTTCTCATACTATCAAAATCAGAGTGTTACTTTGTGCCATTTAACAATTCAATCCATCTTTTTATTACAAATGTTTATAAGTTAATTTATTTAATGAAAGAAGTAAGTTTTTGCTCATAATTTTTGTAATATAAGTAATGAATTAACGATTACTTTTTTACACACCTTAACAATGAACGATTAATAATTATTGAGATAGTTATAATGTGCTACATGTACAACATAATTATTTGCCTTTGTTAATATTCTAAAGATGACTATGTAGTGCTTAATAACAAAAAGGACATGCTTCGATGGTTTAGATACGGATGAATAATATTAAATTGACATTATATGGTATATAATATACAACTTTGGAGAAACAATTACATGGAGGTCGGCCCAATAAGCCATAATTATTATTGATAGTGAGATAGACAACAAATTCATTACGAGTACTTATAACCGCCAGGTATCTATGAAGCCGAGTATGAAAATCAATGAAATGAAAGGAACTTTTCAGGATCGGGACAAATGTGTTTCCCTGATCTTCGTCTACCCTTTTGTAAATAAGCCGTGTATGGATGTAATTTTCTTACAAAATAACTCTAAATATTCAATTCAATACACATTCAATGCATCTGTCAGTCATCATTATTTTAGTTTTGGTTTTCGCGCCTTCTTTACAAATTAGTAAATACGTCTTGTTAAATAAATTGTATAAAACAGTGCTAAGGGTAATAATGTAATGTTATAAACTATAATTAACAGTGAAATAATTTATAAATTATTTGGATAAGCTACTTGAACGCTTAAAATGAAGGGGAACAAAAGAACTTCAGTAGAAGTGAGCCCTTCTCAGAAGAAACTGAAGCAAGCACGTCTCCCTCTCATGCTGCTCAGTGATATACCGACCTCTCCTATTAGTTCTTCAACCAGAAAGAGGAAGTTATCTGCTCACGATGGCGAAGCTGCTCCAAAAGTAGGCAAATTGAGCAAAGAAAATGATTTAAAAGAAGATGTGGTTATGATTAGTGATGATGAAGGTGAAGTTTCTACAAACACTACAAATAGCGGTCCAAAAACACCGGTTACACGAAAAAGTTCCACACCAAAGCAAACACGGAAGTCCTCTCTAGGGAAAAGTGAAAATGGAGATTCTCAAAATGACTCAACTACATCCATAACTCCCAAACAGGTATGTTATATAGTCTTTATTATCATAACCCCAAAATCTACTCTCTGACCCTAACCTAAGCTACATTGGGATTATTGGATATATATTAAGGAGTGTCATATCAGGAGCTCTTACAGGGAATTAGTATGAATATGTGTAACAATTTTTTTTTTTCATTGTGTAATTATTATTATGTACTTATGCTCTAATAATTGGTCTGAGCACAGACCTCTATAACCCTAGATACCGCAAGTGTACGTACTTTGCGTGTCAAAAGGTTGATCAATGATCAACCTTTTGACTGCGTACATTTAGTCCCGTCCCGACCGTCATCGTTGGCGAACGTGAAGCGCTCCTCAGAAAAATGCCTAGTTGTGCCGTAATATCTTGTAAAAATGATTCAAGAAAAGTAAGCCGAGATCATGGAAATATTTCTTTTCACCGGTAAGTAAATTTGTTATTTAATTGTGCGTATTTTATTTATAAATCAATTATTTTATCTTATTTGTGTCTATTACTATGTAAACCACCAAAATACATGTAAATGTGTGCATACTACGTGTTTAAATTACATTGCTGCATTTAGTTCCAAAGGTGTTGTATCAGTTCATATAAAGCAAGCAGTGAACACGGAATCGATCGATACTTTCAGTGGTAGTTGCGCTTCGTGGTACAGAGGTTATTCTCATTCATCGTACCAAATAGGCAAATAGTGTTGTGCACATGAATCGATTCCAGTTATGGTTGTCGATTCGAATGGATTTCAAAACTACAAATAGGTACTCTAACTGATTAAAATTATAAGAAAATTATGTTTGTAAAATTTGTTCATGTTGTATTTATTTGTTAAGAATTAGAATAACGTAGAGTAAATTTTCATTACAGGTTTCCAAGCGACCCCTATATTAAAGAAAGGTGGATTGATGCTACGGGGCAAATTAATTGGTTTTTACAAATTAATTTTTATTATGTTTTTTGGTTAAAAGAATAATTAAATAAGTCTCATTAATTAGATAAGTCACTTGTGTGTACCACTAAGCCAATCATATACCTACTTAATAGTAACTTTAGATTAACTTAAAACTATTTTATATAACATAACAATATCTAACATGAATAAACTTTTCATAATCACATTTGAAGTTTTATTTGGCACCAATAATTTGTACTATTATGCGTCGCACTCCGTTGAATCGTTTTGATGCGCGAGTATTTTCCCATCACTAAATCGCCGCTGTGACGTCATAATACCTACGCATATTTCGGCACGCGCGGTTTTCATAGAAATGAGTGCATTTGTGGCATCTAGCGTTATAGAGGTCTGTGGGTCTGAGAATATTGGAACTTGCCCATACTACTAGTAGTGCTAGCACTAAACATTTCAATGAAAAATAAATTTTGCTTATAATGGGTTCTGCTAAGTTTGGTTGAATATAACATTCAAAGTATAAATTGAAGCTTATACATGACTGTTTCTTTTGGAGACATTATGAACATTAATTTCATCATAAACATGTACTCAATAATGTTAGTATATTTATTATTGTATAACATCAGCAGTGGCGTGTTCTGCCATCAATTAGACCACTGCATTTGTATTAAGCGAGGCAGTTTAACATGAAAAAATAATTGTATAGTAACCAATCGCATTAAAATTGTGTCCTAATTGTAAATAACCAAAAATGTTTCAATCTTTCAGAAGCAGAAAGAAGTAAAATCTGCCAAGAAGAAAGGAGACAGAAAGAAGGTCAGCTTAGAACAAGAAAATAAGAGCCAAGAAGAACATGAGATAGAGAAAAATGCAGAAAACCAGGAGTCTTCACAAGAAGATGATAGTCTTAAAATAAGCAAGGACAATGATACTGATGTGGATATGAGTGTGAATGAAGATTGTGATGTTTCCAAGACAACCAGCAGTCCAAAAACTCCCATTACTAGAAAAAATTCAACACCAAAGCAGACACGCAATTCTTCAATCACTAAAAGTGAAAGTGGGGACTCCCATAATGATTCAACCACATCTATAACTCCAAAACAGGTAAAATATCATAGTTTTTATACAGGTCTCACAGTATTAAATCGTTTACATGGTCCTCAGAATCTAGCATATGTAATATTATTTTGGTAAAAAATGCTATTGTGTTATTACTTATTAGGAAAATTTTAGAGGTATTTCTAGCTCATTTATTACCATTTACCTATATCATCTTACCTGTTCTTATGACTTGCTAAGCAAAAGTATAATAGCATTCTTACATTCCCAACTCACATGACAAACTATGTATGTTTCTCTTATAAAACATTTGTAACTTTTATCTGTTCATGCTTATCCCTATAAAGGAAACTGGACCTGATACATAAGTATTCCATAGGTAAGTTATACATATAGCTGTAAATGCAGTTAACCTTAAGTATATGTAATCTATAAAATAAATAATAAATATATTTGGGAATATTCTGTCGTTACTTTGCACTGTGAGATTAGGTAATTGAAAAAGTTGACACTTTAACCTAAGACATTGTTCATAGTTTTAGAGACAGGGCATTCTCAGCTGATATTTTTAGTTAGTATTTTCACATAATATCTTATCAAGCACATCATAACTAAGATATAACCTTTCAGCAACAAAAGAAACTTGAATCAGCCAAGAAAAAAGAAGAAAGAGAAAAGGAAAGATTAGAGCGAGAAAAAAAGAAACAACAAGAGAAGGAAGAGAGAGAGAAAATTAGGAAAGAAAAAGAAGAGCTAAGAAAGAAAGAGAAGGAACAGAAAGAGGAAGCGAGAAAGAAAGAAAAGGAAGAGAAAGAAGAACAGAAAAGGAAAGAAAGAGAAGAGAAAGAGAAACAAAAGGAACTTGAAAAGAGTATGTTTATATTTTTATATATATCTTTCGAAAATATATTACTAAAATTATTTCATAGACTCAGTTATTGATGAAGAACTGAGCTAAAATTTGTCTTTAATGGAAATCAGTATTCCCTCTTTATTAACATTTAGAGAAATGGGCGTGATGTGTATGTATGTATTTAAAGATTGATAACTCTGATAACTTAAGATCCTAATATCACTGTAGTCTTAAAAGATGAATGGCAGGCAATATCCCGTCATTTTTTTCACCTCTAAATGAGATCTTTTAGTATAACATCAATCATCATGATTATGTAATGTAGTTAACAAAATCATACTCATTTTTCTGTGCTACAAGGTGACAAATTATTTGCATGTTTCATTATTCTCTCACAGAACTAAAAGAAGAAAAAGAGGAGCAGAAGCGAAAGGAACGCGAAGAAAAGGAAGAACAGAAGCGCAAAGAGAGAGAAGCCAAAGAGGAAGAGAAACGTAAAAAACAAGAAGCTCTAGAACTAGAGAAACAAGAACAGGAGTTAAAAAAGAAGAAGGCGGCCGAGGCATTCATAAACTTCTTCGTTCCAAAACAGAAGACTGATAAAGAAAGTACTGCTACTACTATTTCAGGAATATGCAGCAAAAATGATCACCTTACAACGTTTACGGTTAAGTCTGATATGAGAGTGGCACCGCTAGTAAGAGTACAGTTTACAGAAGTTAGAAGAACAGAGTTAGATGGAAGTCTTAAGAAGCAGGAAGAAGGGAGAGATAAATTGTATTTACAGAAGTTAAAAGGCGGTGATGTGAAGCCTGAATCTCAAGGCAAAACTTGGCCGTTAAGTGATAAGGAAGACGATGATGTTATGGTTGTTGGTAAGTATACAATATACTACTTACTAGTACAAATAAATATAATAGCACTGATTCCATACAAGGTCTAATATATCTTGATTCAAAACTCATGCTGAAAATGATTGAAACAGTGCATATGTGCTAAATATTTAAGAAGGAATAATGTATATCAATACATTGTATATTTTAGTATTATTTTATACATTTTCCTACTCTTTTATTACTCTTTTGACAACTCTTATCGGCTTTTGGAGTAGTAGGCCTGAATAGCTATTAACGTATGTACAAACACTTACTTTTATGACTTTTTACATCTCATATTTCACCACATGTATGTTAGTAACTAATACCATGGAACTAATATTCCAGAGGACGAACTACCAGTATTAGATGGGCTAGGTGAAGTGATCTGTGAGACAACTGTCAGAGAGAAACTGAGGCCAAAACTGTTGAGTTTCCATGAAAACAGACGTCCGCCGTACTGGGGAACTTGGCGTAAGAAAAGTCCCTTCGTGAAGCCAAGAAGGCCGTTTGGACAGGATCAAGTAAGAATTCATTATATTTACATATGTAATATATTAGCAATGTAGTTCAATATATGAGAGTGTATGAGAAGATGTATGAATGTCAATGAAGCGAAAGTGGTCTGTCAGGATCGGGACAAATGGGGATCCGTGATCTCTGCCTACCACTCTACAGGGAATCAGGCGTGATTTGTATGTATGTATGTATGTTCAATATTTGAGGGCCTTACACTCGGAATGAGAGTCCCACCCGAGGATGTAGCAAATTAGAATTTAATTTTTATGAATGTTTTTTCAATGAAAAGTCAGTAAAATACACTATTCCACAACAGTAACGGAAAACATCGTGAGTATACATTAGGATGAGAAACATAAGTTCATAATAAAATTGTATGTCTAGAAAACTCTGTGTCGAGATTGGAATTTCAAATGTTGGTTCATATAATATAGTATGTACATAAAATCATACTACAAATAAAGTTCTTTACACATACGTTTCGTATGCCACCTTTAAAAAAAGCTACCGGATGTTATTGAGGTCACTGTGACCTCATTATGATACATAAAATTTTATTAAAAAGCATTATTTACAAATTGTTACACTGGCCTGATTGTCACTAGTAATAAATTCAAAGAATTTGTTATATGTAACAAAAATAGGTATCGCATATAAATAAATTCGGACACTGCCACAGAACATTTAACGTTAAAACATCAAAACATAACCTTGGTTGCTCTTGCCATAACTTTCCCTTTGTGAAAACATTCATATCCTGTTAACCATCGTCGTTTGAAGCCTTATTTCTAATAATAATAATAGTTGGACATTATTACAGCAATTGAACTAGCCCCTTCGTAAGTTCATTTAAGACTTGTGTTAAGGGTACTAGTCAACGTATATTTAAGAAATATATACATATTATATGTAGATAAATACATATATAGCATATATAATCAACAACCAGTTTGGAAAGCATTAGGAAAGCGTAGTTCTTAACCCTGCATCCACCAGGCATCGAACCCGGGACCTCACGATTAGCGTTCGTGGGACTAACTGATCGCGCTACGGAGGTCGTCAAATCTGGTAAATACTAACTCACAATCTATTTCCTTTCACAGAAACTCCTCGATTACGAAGTGGACAGTGATGATGAATGGGAAGAGGAACAAGAAGGTGAAAGCTTGGACGGGAGTGCCGCTGGGAGCGACGTTGAACCAGAGGACGACTATGAAATCGACAATGATGTGTTTGTGCCTCATGGGTATCTTAGTGATGAGGTAAGGATATTATAGAAGTTAGTTTAAAGGTGTACATATATGATTTATGGCTACCTACAAGTCAAATGTTAACTAGATAGCGCCTAAACGTGTAGAAGTGTCTCTTTACAAGCATTGATATAATCAGTCCGATAAATGGGTGGTTATGTGGTTTTTTTTATGTTATAATACAATAATGGTCGAATATTTTGCGGACTGGACACATTTTACCTGTAATATAGATGGTGGAAATGAGACGTTTTGCAGGTACATTAACGACATTTCCCAAAACATAACACGATTGCAATAACCATAAACATGGTTATCCTATATACTTCTAAAGATGTTTAATAATACCTATAAAAAATGTGAATTACAAATTTCAGGAAGCAACAATGGACGAGGGAGATGTCTTATCACTGTCACCAGAAACCCAGAAAGCCAGGTTGAAACATTTGGAGGAAGAATTTGAGTCAGAAATAAAGAAACCTACAGAAAAACTGAAACCTAGACTGTATGGGTTAATATGGGAAACTTCTAACGGTGGCAAACCGGATAAATGCGTAGATGCACTATGGAAGTACCTCGGAAAACTTACCATGATAATGGACGACCCTACAGAAGCACTGAAGCCACCGAAAGAACCTGAAGAAGGAGATAAGAAGAAGTCTAAGAAGAAGAAAGAGAAACCGAGTGGAGATCCAAAGCCTACTACGCCGAAAAGTGAAAAAGTTAAAACCAAGAAAGCAGATAAAGTGAAACCGGTTAAAGCAGCCTCGAAAACGCCCGAAGCGAAGAAGAACCAACGCGGTATACATTCGTTCTTGAAAAAGTTAAATACTCCATAGTGTATTTTTAATATACGTAGGAGATGTTTATTTTATACTAAATTAGTTAGCAATAATTTATTTTAATGATTGCAAATCGTAGCGTTTTTATGAAGTATCGAATAACGCATGTGTACATTTATGTAATGAAAGTAAGAAATAAGCGGAAAGAATTTAGCAGCAACATTTACTTTTGGCCGTATTATTCATGGTAGTTCAAAACTGGTGAATGATTCCAAGTAAAAACGTATTTCATTAAAACGAAATTTCTGTCATGAAACAAACTACTCTTAATTCTGAATCTCGGTTTGTACAATTAAATCAATCAATATCACTTTTGTTAGGGAATATATAATGTTCATATACTCGTAGAGTATAAATCATACAGATTTATCCTTTCACTAATCCTGCAGTATTTCTTAATTATGAAGATTAGTTATCTTAAAGCGTAGAACAATATCTATATAGACTACACATTTTAATAATAAGAAAATATTAACCTAATAAATATTTGTTCAAATATGTAAAAATCCATTATTAGTTTTATGGATATTATTCACTTTTACAAGTTTTAGGTCACGTAAGAATACGTTGTACTAGGAACATGATAAATAATAAGCTACTATTGTGAAATTGCATTCATAGCTATAGTTTGGCTAACGAAAGTAGATACTGGATAATTTTGCAAACTTTTTATATGACAACACTAAAGTGTTCCTAGCATCAGGTATTTACCCTACAATTTGGGGTATTTTAAGTAGAAAGTACTTAGGAACAATTAATTCCAAAAAGGCATTTTTCAAACAAACTCATTTTGAACATTTTATAAAATGAGTTTTAAAAATTCGTACGTCTGCTAAAATTGTGTTAATCGAAAATAAGTTTCGTATGTACGTGTTGGATCATTTCAAGAGCTACAGTAAGCCTTATGTTGGTCTAATAAATAGCTTAAGTAATTAGGCACACTATATCTTAACTAATTAGGTACAGAAAAACTTGGCAATTTTATTTTAAAGAAAATTAATTTGTATCTGTTTTCCGAAAAATTTGGTAAAATCAGAATTAGTGTATGGTATTCCTATTTCTGACGCCGAAGTTGGCGTGTTGTCGATGTTTCTTTATGGTTGACTTGCGTAAGTTAGGTTAGGTTAGTACGGTCAAAAAGTCTTGATATTTTTTTATTTCAATTAAGTAAGTACATATTCGTTTAATTTATTTATTGTTTGTTCTTTTTGTTCCTTTAATACGCTTCAATGGAGTGACCTATCCGTGTGATGTTTAGTATGGAGTTAATAAAGAGATAACAAGTTATATAAGCTACTTTTAATCACGTCACAACGCGGACAAAATTGGAAGCATCCACTGGTAAAATAAAAATAAATGTCAAAGTATCAAAGTGAGTTGTTCCGCCTTTCCTTTTTATTTTAGGGTTGCAATGCTAATATATTTTAAATTTGCCGCGCTTTTTCAGTATCTACTTTCGTTAGCCAGACTATATCATACAGTATAAAATCTATGGTTACATTATATTAATTATTAATCTAATAAAAATAAACCTGCTTCGTGTTGTTATGCTTTGCGAAAATAGACAATTTATTTTACACTAGTTTTATTTAAGACACATCAGTAATTATAAGTTATATGGTGTTTCTATCAAATAATTAAATTGTATTCTATACAATGTTTACCGGTTGGCTGACTATCGTTCTGTAAATATTGAAAGAAAAATGTAGTTTCTTAATAATTTGTAATAAATTGTTTCTGGATATACTCATTGCGTTTCATTTTAGGGTATTAGTGAGTAAATATAATGGGGTTCATCAGTTATGGACTCAGTTTGGGATGCTATAAATCAAAATAGTTCAACAGAAAACAAATATCTAATGCAGATACTGAACTGAAAGTGACCCCATTTTCCGTCACTAAGTCAAGATTTAATCTGACAGGGGTGTTTTGTAGGTACTAATAAGTTATTGCACGGTCACACCTTTGCTTATTTGGGGAATGGACATATTCTGTAAAAAGATGTTTTTGCCCCCATAGAAAATGTACAAGTACGGAATTTTAAATTCCATTGATAAATCAACTGTCCTTATTTGGCAGCATCCGAGCCAATGTGACCAAATATTAAATCTTATCTATCATAATCGGAGAATGATTGCATAAACTAATAATGGTTATAAAATTAGATATATATTATATTCTTTTGAAAGAAGACCAGAGATATACACCTTCCACCTAGAGTACCCGCCACATAAGGTGGCAGTTGGAGGCGTCGCCACAGTCGCGTAATCCAGTGTTGCCAGTAAACACGCCAAAACTAGCACTCACTGTGCCATACGGCTCGATACATTATATTGAGGTTTCATTTGTAACGATCTTTGGTTGCAGAGCTATAAACTCAAATAAAACAAATTAATATACCAAAGTCAAAATATTTTTATTCAAAATAGGCCCTATCATAAGCTCTCTTAGAAAGTTATTTTATGATCTAAGTACAAATTAAAAAAACTATATATTGACAAAAGGAATATATATGAGTGAAGTGGAAGGGCGGTTACGTAGGGGCCGGCCTAATAAGACATATATGTAACAGTCAGATAGACGCTATATTGAAAAAAGGTGACGTTAGGAGTACCTATAACCGCCGAGAGTGTATTAGAGAATGTATGAATGTCAATGAAGCGAAAGTGGTCTGTCAGGATCGGGACAAATGGGGATCCGTGATCTCTGCCTACCCCTCTACAGGGAATCAGGCGTGATGTGTATGTATGTATGTAAAAAAACTATTTCAAACATGGCATTGAGCATTGTCTTTACATATTTTTACCGAGGTTAGTTCATCAACCATTTCGGCTGCTCAAGATGCCACGTCATGAAGACCACGACCGCTCTGATAAGAGCGTAACGATTGAGAAGAAGAAGTTCAGCGGAGACCCTTGGAGAAGAACTAACAAGAAACTCCAGAAATCAATTTATTATAATCACCCTTAACAAACATAAAAATTACAAAGAGTGGGCAAAAAACACAACGCTGGTAATACTAAATTTACCTTTCATACAAAATAACACGCAATGGCGGAAACGTCAAATTTAGTTCCAAGTTTGGCTACTGCCACCTTATGTGGCGGGTACTCTATTTGTAAATTAGAGTACCCGCCACATAAGGTGGCAGTAGCCAAACTTGGAACTAAATTTGACGTTTCCGCCATTGCGTGTTATTTTGTATGAAAGGTAAATTTAGTATTACCAGCGTTGTGTTTTTTGCCCACTCTTTGTAATTTTTATGTTTGTTAAGGGTGATTATAATAAATTGATTTCTGGAGTTTCTTGTTAGTTCTTCTCCAAGGGTCTCCGCTGAACTTCTTCTTCTCAATCGTTACGCTCTTATCAGAGCGGTCGTGGTCTTCATGACGTGGCATCTTGAGCAGCCGAAATGGTTGGTGAACTAACCTCGGTAAAAATATGTAAAGACAATGCTCAGTGCCATGTTTGAAATAGTTTTTTTACATACATACATACACATCACGCCTGATTCCCTGTAGAGGGGTAGGCAGAGATCACGGATCCCCATTTGTCCCGATCCTGACAGACCACTTTCGCTTCATTGACATTCATACATTCTCTAATACACTCTCGGCGGTTATAGGTACTCCTAACGTCACCTTTTTTCAATATAGCGTCTATCTGACTGTTACATATATGTCTTATTAGGCCGGCCCCTACGTAACCGCCCTTCCACTTCACTCATATATATTCCTTTTGTCAATATATAGTTTTTTTAATTTGTACTTAGATCATAAAATAACTTTCAAAGAGAGCTTATGATAGGGCCTATTTTGAATAAAAATATTTTGACTTTTGACTTTGGTATATTAATTTGTTTTATTTGAGTTTATAGCTCTGCAACCAAAGATCGTTACAAATGAAACCTCAATATAATGTATCGAGCCGTATGGCACAGTGAGTGCTAGTTTTGGCGTGTTTACTGGCAACACTGGATTACGCGACTGTGGCGACGCCTCCAACTGCCACCTTATGTGGCGGGTACTCTAGTGCCTATTTGCTTGTTTTAATCTGTGATCAACCATAAATATTACATATTGACATTCTCTCAATTTGTTTACTGATCAAAACAAACATTGCGCCCATAATGACACCTAAAGTAGATTATCGCGACGTGAATTTTATACTCGTGAAACTACGATCCTTTTTATTAGGGCGCAAATTCGATTTTGAGGACTTACATTTGCGTTATGAGCCTCTATTTTCGCCTAGATCTATTCCACCGGCTACCGTACCGAGGGGCGTGGACGAATATGTTCATTCCGACAATTACTACTTCTACCGAGACGTGAGGAGAGCTGTACGTCCGCCTGTTATAGCACCTATAGGTGTAGGCTGTAAAACTGGAGTTGTTACGACGCAAGAGGTAAAAATATTAGATAGAAACATTATCATACGCGTTCACGACCATTAACCCTTGCGGGGTAGTCAGAGGTTCAGGTGTCCATCTCCGCAATTGCGAAGGTAGTAAATCTATGGCCACCTCGAACCCACGTGTTAACCAAATAGTCAGTACTCAATGTGACAGGTGGTAAGCCATGTCGCCATTTACGGACACTAACTATTTCCTGTTCGGGGAACAAGTAGGTTTCTTCACCGTTTTCCCTCACCGTAGTATTATCGATACTTCATTGTGAATCCATTTCATTTATATCAATGTCATTACGATCCTTTTAGTTATACGAAAGATTTACGTGAATATCGAGTATTTGCTTAATCCTGTCAATCGATACAACCGAACCATTTTTAATTAAATAGGGCGTCAAATTAGGACGGTTGTTCGCAGTCTATTTGCCAGAACATTTTCCAATGTTTACAGCCATGTATATCACAATAAGTTAAAATATTAATTTAAAAGTAACCGATATATTTATTTATATTAAATAGATGGCAATGTACATTTCAGGTCGGGCACAACCTCGGAGACACGATAATATATCGTTTGTCACTTTTTGGTATAAATATTGGGGATGTGTTATCGTGCGAAATATTGGTGAGAGATAAGTCATGACAGAAGAAAAAGAAAAATAGTTTATTCACTGCATATTCACATTAGAACACAATACAAACATTACAGCAATAAAATGGCAACCTTGATGCAGTGAAAAGGTGCTGCCTCAGTATACGATGGTTCTAAAATGATGGTAATAAATGGTTCCTATAATTTTTGCAGATAATGTGTATGTTTCCGAAACCGCCCACACCGGGGCCTGTTTGGTGGTGGGATGGCCATTGCTTCTACGAGGAAGGAAAAGCGGAGTGTAAAGAGCAGCCCTCTAAATAAATGGTAGCATAAAAAGAGATAAAATATTTTTTTATTAATTTTCTAGAAATCCTTTAAGTGAAAACTATATTCACATTTTCAATATCTTATCTTATGCATAATATACGTCTGTATGTTACCGCTATATCTTGTCTTATACATAATATACATACGTCTGTGTATTACCAGTAAGGTGTAAGTTTGACGCCAAGTGGCCGATCAATAGTCAAATAAATGTAACTTATTTTTCTGTCTTACGACCTACCGTGAAAAATTGTAGCTAGTTACATTCTATTGAAGTACCATATCAGCATGTAGGACAAAAATACAGAGGCTAACTTTTCAATAGACGTATCCCGTCTAGTAGCTTAAAAAAGTACTTCCCTTTAACCTACGAACCGAATATAACTTCAACGCCCGTATTTATGTATCAGAGATTATAAAACTTATGAAGTAAAATTTTGGTTATGGTGTCATTTTAGAGGCACCGCTAGGGTTTTGGACAATATATCCCATTATACAAATCGAGACGAAAAACAAGTAGTTGTCTAATACAATTGTCGTTTTAAACTAGAACAGCATTTCAGGAGTTTTATCACGAATACTTAATGAAAGTGGAGCAGTACAGGGGTCATTTAAAAATCTATAACCAATGATAATGCTATACTTACTAAACTAGACATTAACCTTATAAGTTATCGATTGCGAAAACCTGTCTTAGGTCAACGGTAGATACTTTGGAAATAAAACCATGTTTAACCTAAATTTCACCCCATTAGGTTTGACTCACCTGAACGATATGGAAAGGTTTATGTATTAGGTGGCCTATTCTAGGCATTAACGTAAAGTTTTACCTTATTCTTTACATCCGGGGTAGCTCAGTCATTCGGTGCTTGACTCTGTATCAGTGGGTACAGGGTTTTAATCCCGGAGCACATAGGTACCAATGGAAATGATTATTCTGATTTTATATTATGTACTTTTATACAATTAAAATACATATTTGCTATCTGGTGAGGATAAACATGGCGAGGAAACCTATGTGTTCCCTAAACAGGTAAGTAGTCATGTAATCAGTGCTATTAAATGGTGACACGGCATACCATCTGTCATATTAGCTGCTGACACTAATCAGCACGTGGGTACGAGGTGACCATGATCACTAACTCCGCACTTGCGGAGATAGTCACGATAACCTCTGACTACCTCGCAAGCGATAGTGGTCGCGAAGATATGATTTTTTAATCGAATTGTTAGTTTATGTATGTAAATGGTTATATCCACCATCATTTGTCATTTCACATTTCACACCATCGTTAAGTGCTGACTATCTGGTGTAAATGAATTCCAAATAAGCTATACTCACTATAGGTACACAAAGAATAAATTATCATAATGATATGCGTACACAGAGAATAATAATAATATATATTTCTATAGTCCTTAAACAATTTTATTCTATTACTTGTCTTATGTACTTAGCAACAAGATAAGACTTTAAATATCAGACATCTTAAAGTTTGAACAAGGCTTATCATCTAGATGCTTATTTGTTTTGAATCAATAAGTTTATTACCTTCGAAATTTTGTGAGCATATCATTGTATTATATACAATTAAATAGTGAAACTAATTGCTTTCTTTATAAAAATTTAAGAAGTTCTAGTAAAACTTAAATTAATAAGTATTTTTTTAAACATTCTAAACCTAAATATAGTCTTAATATAGTATAATACATTTATACACATCTAACTCGTTTCCCTGTAGAGGTTAGGTAGAGATCACGATTCCCTATCTGTCCCGATCCATATGTTATCGTGTATCTGAGGTTCTATCCACCCCTAAAGGAATTAAATTACGTGACTGTATATATATGCATATATTTACAACTATAATAAAATGTAGTATGGCATAAAATAAATAAAATGTAAATAAATACTTTAGATTCTAACATATTAACTTGTACATGCACAAATAACTAGCTAGTTCTAGTATTAATGACACCGAAGGCCATCAGCTATCAGTTTAATACATCGATAAATAGCAAACAACATAATAACACGCACAGGATGATCTCTACCATGCTGTGCATAAATGAGAATTGCCCCCTTGGCTTTTAAATCATTAGAGCTGCTCCAGTCTTGACTTGCATTCAGCTCTCCACGGCGCATGAGCGAAATTCTCATCAGAAAACTGTCGAGGTGATGCTATCATACAACAAGCAGTTTCAATCTGGCCGCACGCGAGCTCGCTTGCTTCAACCGTTTGTTTCTATTAAACAACCTTCTTTATTGTTATGACTGAGTCGATGTGAATCATTAGTGATTATTGTGTTAAGATTATAGCAGTCGGATTTATAGATAGAACTGTTTTGTTGACTCGAGCACGATGAGGCAAAATAGTGAGGATGCAACCATATTAGCCGAAAGGATAGCCGAATTCAAAAGCGACCCGGTAAAACTCCGGCAAGCGACAGAATTCATTGATCTCCTCATAGAACAGGCCGTTAAAAGGGCTGAAATAAAGCAAAAAGAGGGTTACAGAGGCAAATTCGTAAGTATCAATGTATATTTACCTCGGTAAACGTTGACGGGAGCCGATGGGCGGTAAGTGATCATTAGAGTAGCGTTACCGCTTCTTTAGTGTTGAATAGAAGCTTTCACGCGAACAACCGCCACATATCAACAATAATGTAGTGCGCACGTAGGTATTGTATATCACATGGATTTGACACACTATGTTTCAGCACGCTTCCTACTATGACAATTAGATTTCATTTAGGTAGTGCCATACTTTTTAGTTTGAGTACCTGTTTTAAAATGAACCTGACACCTATCTAAAAGATTATATTGTCAAGAGAACTGTACATATTGTATGTAGGTAAAGATGTAGTAAAATTTTGACACTGACCGCTTATGAATGTAAACAGCATAGTTATCAGTTTGTTGATGGTAATCACCAATAAGATTATGTGTGATACGTTATCAGTGCCTATTGAGTTTTCACAGCAAACAACGTGTGATCTCCAAAATTTGAAACGACGTACATCGCTCTCATAGTACTTAAACAGACTTTTGTTTATTAAATTGTTTCAAATAATTACAAAACTAGCTTATAGCAGAAATGGTTGTGTATCCACCATGTTTCACCTCCTGTCTTCTCCCCTGTATATAATTTAGAAGTATAATATGTATGTAAATACTAAATGTAATATGACATTTTGGCAACTGGTATTAATTGCTTACAATTGGAGCATAAAGTTCAACGGCAATTTTGAGTCATTAAACTCTTACGAAATACATGTAATTTATTTAGTATATTAATTATCAATAAATTAATTTTAAAATAATTAATCCTTATAGTGTCAACAACTCAACGCAGATTGACAATCTTGGTTACAAAATAAATTCCAGTGTCAATACTAATTAGTGCCTATCTACTACTAGTTTTTATTACGCAATCGTTGAAGGATTTCCTGCCATTAAGTTACGTATAAAAGTGTTTACTGCTTATTACCTAGCTACATTTTAATACCTTTCTTAATACCTATAGCCACATATATAACGTAAAAAGAATGCTAACTAGCTGCCGTTCTTTCCAGCATGTCTTAGGAGGCGATTAAGTGACTAGGGATATATGGAATCTATAGGGCGATACACTAGCAACCTGTCACCAATATTCCATATTATGACATCAAAACACTAATATACATGCGAATAAGTGACCAAGGAGATATTTTCATGGCTCTAAGGTATTTGTCTACCTGGAAAGGGTTTAAAGGACGTGAATGTATATATGTATGTACATATATAAGTACTATTTACTATCCTAACAGCACAAGTTTCAAATTGACAGAATGATTGAGCGAAGAAACCAATTTTGTTAAGATCACGTTCATCTTGGATAATCAAGGAATCGATACTTAATTAAGATCTCATCTTCATCTAAATTGATTGTAGCTATACCTATACATTTATGCAATGCTTGTTAGTTGACGAAGCACCTTGTAGTATTCATTAATAGTTGATTGCATGTAATTACAAAGGCCGGCCTAGAGCGATGTAGTTATATATTACTATCTGAGTGTTATGTAAATACATGTCTGACCATTATGACATCACAAGCCCGATATTCATGCTGATAAGTGACTAGGGCTGAACATATTTCCGTGGTTCTGTCCACCCCGAAAGGGAGTAAAGGTCGTGAATGTATATGTATGTAAATACATTTACATCCTTTCATTCACTCTAGCTGGGTAGAAACTAAAAGAAATAATATATTCTTGATCACTTTAAGAGTTATTATGTAAAGCACACAGGACCTTAAAACTTGTGGGGTAGTCTGAGGTTCAGGTATCCATTTCCGCAATTGCGGAGGTAGTAAACCTAGGGCCACCTCGTACGTACGTGTTGGCCAGATAGTGCTCAGCATGACAGGTAGGGTTTATCTGTCCTTACGATGTTTTTACTCACCGTTGAACTCGGTGCATTTCTCAAATGTATTTTCATTACAAAAATTTACATACAATATCAAAAAAATTCATTTTCATTGGTACATACTCCGAGGTTTTGTATATATACCTTGTATTTATATTCGATACAAAGTCAAGCCCTTACAGACTGCACCACGCTGGATTTTTATATTATTTAAAAGACTCGAATAGATTCAAAGCAATCTTTAATATCGTCATATAGGAGGATATAAAATGAGAAATATGGTAGTGCAGCTTAATACTGAACGAGGCGTGTTCATATCTTGAAATAATCCGCGTTAACCCTAATTCATATCCCTAAAAGTAAGAGGATTATAAGAATGCCCTGTTTACGACTTTGTCCATTAAATGTCAGATTATAAATATAACGTATGCTTATATAAATCCCAAAGGAATGACATACTTACCTACCTACTTTATCCTATATATTACTAATAAAAATACATTCACGAAATGCGTTGAATACCACAGTAAGGGAAAAATCGTGAGGAAACTTACCTGTTCCCCGAACAGGTAATATTTAGTGCTTGTAAATGGTGACATGGCTTACCACCTGTCACAACGACTACAGACTATCTGGTCAACACGTGAGTTCGAGGTGACACCTGAACCTCTAACTACCCCGCAAGGTTTAGTGGTCGTGAACGCGTTTGTCTTTTTTTGTATTGTATTACTTGTGAATAGTTGTTACCATGATCGTGACTTATGGTGGTTACTGAAGCGTATGTTTTCATGAGATCACATAATAATTTTAGACTGTATGATGTCATTTTCCTTGCTTATTATCACAAACCATGAATTCTGTGGCTTCGCGGAGTACATAAAAGTAAATTTAAGTTATATTATGTCACATTAACTAGTCTAATAACTACTTCATTATGAGATCCACCTCACAATTTTACATATACCTAAGTTCCAAGTTCGATTCTCGGTGGTGTAGAGAAATAGAATCTAAATATAATTTTAAGAGGAATTTAAAAATTTCCTAACTTATATTCAAAGCAATTAAATAAACGTTTATATGTCTCTTAGTCAGTTTTACTTCTAACTATATTTTAATATAATAATATTATTTCTCATATGTGTATAATAATATTATTTCACCGTTTGCCGTCTTTGTACGTATGGAAAGAAAAGGTACAACCTGTGACCTTGTGATGTTTGTTTATTTCACAATTCCACGGTTATTATGCATACAACAAGAAACAAAGAAAATAAGTGACATGCCAAGAGCTGTGGTTATTCTAAGCCATAGATAAACAAATCTTGAATAAACACACACATATACATTCACATTATACAATCCCTTTTGGGGTAGATTGAACTTAGGAGACATAAGATAATGTATCACCTTAGTCAGTTTCAGCTATGATGTAGGTTGGGATGCTCTTTATATTAATTATTGGTGACAGATTACTAGTCCATCTCCCAATAGATTCCTTATAGCAGCCTTATATGTCATGCCGCGAAGAACGACAGCTAGTTTGCATTCTTATTACGTCCCAACTAGCACGGGACTACTAGACAAGCACGGAACTCAATATTATTTATTAATATTACACAAATATTAACATTTTTCCATTACATCACATTGTTTGAGATGCATTCTTCTAGACGCCACGAGTGTAATTGTAGCGTGACCTTAGACAATGGCATTGTGAAATAAATGTAATTAATCGATAAAGGATAGTAGTATTTATGTGTATTTCATACTACAAATAAATATAGCCTATGTTACTCATGGATATAGAGCATTCTAAGTTAATAAAAATATTATTTAATTTCTACAAATAGTAGTATTAATTGGTATATATATATATATATATATATATATATATATATATATATATATATATATATATATATATATATATATATATATATATATATATATGTAATAATATATAATATTACGAATAGAGAAATCATCGTAAGGTAACTTCCACTTTCATCGGAAGAGGCATTAGTCAAGGTCTTTACATAGCTGGACGGAACACCTCCAATCACGTTGGGTGCTGGCTATTTGCGGCCTAAGTCCACTAATGCTTATTGCAAAATATCAGTTCAATATCTCTTCAGTAACAGTGTGAAGTAGTTAATGGAATAGCAAAAGAGGGTAAATTTGACACTTTTGTTAATCCGCTACCAACTTCACACTATAAAAGAAGTGATACTGAAATACGTTACACTGCGTTTGCATTAGAATATTGGGCCCCAGTGTAACGTAGGCTTTGAGTGATCAAAGACTTTAGTAAAGTCGACAGTGGACACTCAAGCTTCCGGCTATACAAATGGTCCTGCAGCGTTTTTTATTTTATACGTACGAGTAGGTATATTAATCTATTGTCTCAAACATATTCTAATAGATATATCATTTCTAATATTTATATATTAGATATAACTATTTTTATTGAGCTATAAATAGCTTGCTGACTCTATACTTGTGAACCCAAAATCCAAGACCATTTTGTGGACCACATTAGTGCATTTTATCAAAAAGCGGGACTTATTGCGTATATTGACCATGGCCAAAACGTTGGGTAACAAAGGTAATCCTTTGCTTAAAAAATATACGCGATAAGTCCGGTTTTCTTGTAAAATAAATAAAAATCGCGACTTTTAAAAAATATTATCACATTAGTGCATGTTTTAGAATATTGCTTGTTAGTCTTGATGCCTATAGAGGCTTTATTCCTTTAGGGAGACGGATATGTTTGGACCCTAAATATTAACCACATAGAGCACTAGCACCTAACATATCGTTAGAGCTAGGCAGTCACTAAATGTTGTAAATAGTCCCGTTAGCATATAATGTGTATATAAAAGTTCTTTACACAAGCGTGATGTGTTATTATGGGCTCGTATATTCAAACTCTTTTTGTATCACGCGCAAAGATAAAGCTTGCACACCACAATCGTATCTGGTACCAAAGTAACTGGCCGTTCGTGTTTCATGCTCATCAGTTATAATATCTACGCACCTTCAAATATCACATCCAATAGCTCGTTATATTGAGCTAGTATATCGTCTTTGTGACTATCCTAAGTTGTCTAATTTCCAAAGTTGTAGTCAGTGTATACTTTTGAAACCGTGAACATTTCAGGAACAGAACCAATACTTATTAATAAAAGCAGTGCTACAAATAAGAGGTATTATTTACCTCTTACGAATGACATTGATTTATTTCTATTAGATACATTCTATGTATGTCCCATATCTATACTGTTCTTGTTTAGTATAATCGTAATAATATTTTCGTTTCTTTGTTACAGGAAGATGATGCTTCTGAAACAAGTAAGTTAAGCACAATATTCAAATATACAGGTCACAGAACAATATTTTTCTTTTTTCTTATAAAATATTACTTTAGCTTCACAAATACATAATATACTTTCTTTCAATTTGTTTAGTCACTATTCGTTGATGACCCTTTTTTCTATAGTGATGTGGATTTAAATATACTTTCGCGCTTATCTTCGGAATAGTTTTTTGGGACACAACCTAAGCAGTGTAATAAGCCCTTGGCTACCTTTACCACTGCTATCGCAGCCTATCTGTAAGAGAAACAAAAAGAAATGACAGTCGGATAGACGCCTATAACCGCCGAGTGTGTATTAATGAAGTGAAAGTGGTTTGTCAGGATCGGGAAGGATGAGGATCCATGATCACTGCCTACCTCTCTGCATAGAATTGAGCGTGCTGCGTATGTATGTATGGTAAGAGAGATAGTTATATACATACTTTCAAATATTCACACCTCTACGTCCCTAACGAGATAGGCAGAGACTATAGATAGCCACCTGTAATTATCCTGACAAATTTCTCTTACTTCAGTCAAACCCATTTGCCTTCTCATACATGCTCTGCTATTCTTCACACAAGAGAACTTGTAAGCATTCTATTTGCGTCACATTAATCTGTGTTCACGCACAAGAATTGTTTCTTATCTCCAATAGCTTCGAGTAACAATGACTCATTAGACTAAAAGTAATGCCACGCACTATGTTTATGGCTTACAAATTAAGACCTGAGTAATGTGATATACATACAAATCACATCCATTTCCCTTCAGAGAGTATTAGAAATCACGTTTTCCCGATTTACAGTCGCTAACGGTGAGAGAAAACATCGTGAGGAAACCTGCCTATTCCTATATGAATGTATGTTTTCCCGAATTTTGTAAAGCGATTTCGCTAAAGGTATCTATATTCCTCTACATATACATATCGATATACCTATAACCCCGGCGCGTTAATGTACATATAATCGCAACACTTCAGAATGGTTACCAAGATGCTGTTGCTAAATAGAAAATACCATTCTCCCATCACATAAGAGTTTACCTTTTTTGTTTTATTGAAAACAAGTATTTTTATTCGTTTAATAAGCTAGAAATGTGATAATTTGATTGGAATATATAACTAGCTTTTGATATCAGACTTTGGCACGCACACCGTGGGTTGCCATATTTAAAAAAGTTTTTCGCGATAAGGTTACAGTCACAGTTAACCTTAAACTCTATGGTGTAATATTCTTATTACGAATCACACGAAAGAACACGCTAAACCACTAAAATAAGCGTATAAACACACTATTTTATTTCCTTTGTTCTGAAAGATTTATTACAGCTGTACCTGTTCGCTGTATAACTATATAACGGTAATATAGCATACCTACTCTGTCCATGTAATTGTAAATGATTTATAATGCACTTCGTAACAAACAATCACATGCCCTAGTTTTTGTGTACTTACAACCTAGTTACAATCCGTGCCTATATACTAGCTGATTTATATTTAGTGCCACGGTATGTCCTATTGTTTTCCTGTCCTCTCAATGTATATTATCCGCTGAATGATACATGCGTATAGATGCAACAAGTCTCGTTGTAATTAGATACTTGAATGTCTTTGATTGATCATAAAAGATTTTTGGCAACTCAAATGTTAAGCAACTATCTACCATGTTTTCATCGCAAGTTGTCCAGTGACAAATGGTAAATGTATTAAGATTTAGGCTGAAGAGAAAATTTGAAAGAGTTCACAGTATCTCAATGATTAACATTTCTATATAATGAATGTATAAAGTACCTACCTACTCCACCTATGTCAATTATTGTGTGTTAAACTGGCAACAATCCTTGGAATATTCCATAAGGACTAAAAGATTAAATCGTAATATTCAATTCACAGATCGCCGGGAATTTCTGACATGTTGTTTTCAATGCGTATATTACTCACAAAGGCATGCAGAGAGAAGGAATGTAATCTAAATCTTAATTAACTGCAATCGCGTCATCCTTGTATGGATATAAAGATTAATCTGGTTTCATATAAAATTGATGTTAAATTATGAAAACGGTAGTTAGTATAGTATTGAATTATCGTGTGGTGGTATGTACCTATGTGTTTCGTCGTTTAGATTCATAACCACAACAAGGAAACTCATCTAATTGACTGAGATTTGATAACCAGAAAAGGAATTACCTATGGACTAGACAAGTCACATTCACATAATATAATTACGTTAAATATAATGACACGTTTTCAGAATAATTTCAAATATATATAAAAATATTTTGAGTTATAAAGATCAATCTAAACTAATTCTTGTTGCATTCCATTAACGCTCCAGATTGAGACATACTAACTTTGTTAAGGATAACAATGTAGAACACTGTTTTCAACATAATAGACCTTGCAGCACAGCATATTCTTTAAGAATAATTAATTAACTGCCAAACGTCTTGCATAAATTTTGCTCTTTTAGATTTTCAATTCCAGTCACGTGTAACGAAAATATTTGTGTAGTTTTACGAGATTGTTAATTGACGTCTTGTATTACTAATAAATCATGTAGTTATTGTTAATATCTCATAATATTCTTCAACTTCTATCACAAATAATTTAGTTGTCTTTGTTGTTCATCGAAAACTTAAAAGGTTAGCATTCTATACAGCCTGACTTCTAAAACGATAGCGAGGTCTGTTAATAAGTTCATTATTGATGATATGTATTGATTGCGTATTTATATGTATTAATTATCTAGCCTATGTGCCGTATTAATTATGTATGACTAAGTTGTTTAATAGAGCCTTCATAACATACCTGTAATTATTTTACCATGGGTCATAGTATGAATACTAAACTATTATGGATACAAAAGTATTTTTAATTTACGATCATACCGACATAATTCCCTAGCCTTGTGACTTTGTGACTTTAGTGACTTTGAGATATAAAAAGACAAATAAGGCATAGGTTATTTAATTTAAGTTTTAAAGTTTCGCTTAAATTATACACAAATACAAAAAGAGAAACGCTTTCATCTTTACGGGCTAGTCAGAGATTCGGATATTCATCTCCACAATTGCGAAGGTTATAATTCTATAGCCTCCTTGAATTCACGTGTTGTTATTTTATACACCCGAACCTAAAGCTTGACGCCGTATTTAACATGATCAAAATATTACCCAAAGTTTCTATGTACCCCTCCTAGAATTAGAAACATGAGTGAGTTATTGGATAGAAATGTCATGTAACTTGTTTATTATGCACATAGTAACGAAACAAAAAAACCAAGTAGCAAGTAAATAAACAAGGCTTGAATATGAATATCTGGTGTTTATCAAGAGCTAGAATAACGTATATCGCTGTAATAACTAAAATAGTGCTAACTAGCTGCCGTTCTTACTGATATGTCTTAGGGTTCAATGGTCACGGAGAAATTATTTAATGGAAATAAATTATACATAGCGAAAGAAACTACTTTAGTATTTCTTAGGGCAGCAAAGAAATATTACATTCTAGTTAAGCGCGATACCAACATGGCACATGTACATATGTAGAATTATTATAATTTATTACTGAGTCAGAGCCCATTGACAGATACGGTCTATGTCAAACAATAATTTTATTACATTTATTTTCAATTCCTAAAAATAGTTTATAAATTTTTTAATGAGTTAATGACTTTATTTACTTTCAATAAGTGATATTTATGATCCTTATCGTTGTAAGCTGCCTATGTGTGTTTCTGTAAATAAATGTTTTTCTATTGTAATTAATATTAACCTTAACGTACACAAAGGGTTGAAATGTAAATAAAATGTAGTAGTGTGTCACGAATCAGTTTGTTGACTACCTCTACTAATTATCATCTGGCGTGATATGTTGATAACTAACCTCGGATTTTCCTTTGTCACGTCTTCTTAGCGTCCGATTCACTGTTAATTAGCAGAACTTGTAATGTTGACGAAGATTGTTAGCTACAGTTGTTGTTATTCATCGTATGTATGTTAGTTTGGAACATAATGTTGTAGGACATTATTATTACACCAATTGAACTAGCCCCTTGCTAAATAGTATTAAAACTTGTGCTAAGGGTACTTTTCAACATATATTTAAGCAATATATACATATTACATGGATAAATACATATAATATAATCAATGACCAGACTGGAAAGCAGAAGAAAAGCGTAGTTCTTAACTCTGCTTCCACCGGGAATCGAACCCGGGATCTAACGATTAGCGTTCAGGCGTCTAACCGAACGCGCCACGGAGGTCGTAAAAAACATAAAAGATAACTAACTAGCTGCCTTTTTCCGCAGTAAGACGTAGGAGGCGACTAAGGGTGTAGAGGTTCAATGAATCTACTAGACGATGGGGTAGCAACTTGGCACAAATGTTCAACATGACTTCATAACCCAAGTATTCATGCTAAAATGTGTTCTAGGAGATATTATCATATTTTCGAGGAACTGTTTACTCCGAAAGAGATTAAATGACATCATGTTTTTGGAAATTCCAAAGTCACTTTTCATCCGCTTGACAACACATTGAATTTAATTATAAGTTACTTATTATATATGGAACATATTAACATTAAGATACGTTCACGTTCTTTCATTGATTTTGCTATTTTCGTGTTCTTTACCTGCTTTAGCAATATCACAGTATATTACTATCTAAATAAATAGTCCTCAATTTTAAATACCTACCCGAACTTAGATGCTTTGTTAACTAACATAAACTTTGCCATATGTAGTGTTTCTATTCACGCAAAACACAAGGATCAATATTTCCATGACAACTTTCTCATATCGTTTAGCTGAGTATACGAAGCAAGTTAGATACATATATATCTAGATATAGCAGTTTTTTCGTCGTCGTCTAGTAAAATGGCGTCCCCTAATTCTATTGATCATATTTTGCCGGCGAATGCTCTAAAAGTGTGCGCTGAATGCAGACTACAAAGAAACCCTTAATCCACGTCGCCTGAAGGCAGGGCTTATCTACATCAAACGAAATGAGCTACTCATACATAGACGTAGTTTCACTTGAGACTTACTTCAATTAAGCTTGGGTAAAAGTAAACGTGTTTGGAGTAATAGTGCTACATTCTAATAATAATAGGCGGAAGGATGATAGCAGATTGACAAAAGATTGAGATTTAAGAACGTACATTACGTAGAAATACATATATTTACATCTTATTACGCCCAAAAAGGTGGTCTACTTAAGAAATATCACAAAATGATTATCTGCAATTGCCGTGTATTTAATAATGTGCCTTCGTTGTCTTTGAATCTCTAAGGAGGCGTGAGGTGAATGAACATAAATGTTAAGTGCCTTTGACATCTTTACAAATACTATAAATGTAAAATACGTAAGTAGGTACCTACGTTTTATAAGCATAGCAATAAATATTAGAGTCAGTACCTCAGTCTATTAACTAGACTCTGGAGCGTTATAACCTCTAATTCTGGTTGAATCTATGAAGTCTAGACTTGTGATAGTGTTAGTTCTACGATTGAACTTTGAATGGTCACGGGACACGAGAAGTCAAAGTTCAAGAGTCTTGATTAAGTTTAAATGAGTTTGGTTCAGATACTAAGACCTAAGCGAACGTAAACAATACGTGATTTGTTAGGGTATTTGGTTAGTACTATGTATTTGATTATAGACAGCTGTGTGAATGTATGTTTATTAACTTTGAGAAATAAATAACCTATTGAAATCAATAAATTACAAATTATATGAACAAGTAAGATACCAGGGTAGTAACATTCTAATAAACAAAAGATATCTATTATTCAAATCTCTGATTGCGTCAACATTTCTACCGTAGTTATCTCAAAATATATATCATCTTAAGTTTTAAATTCTTATAATAATGACAATAATATATTAAAAGTTTTAATGCATTGGGTGGTCAACCACCACCACGTATAATTTAATAATTAAAGAACGATAGACATACTGAAACTTAAAAGACTGCAAGACTATTCCATCGCCTAATACTAATTAAAGTCTATCTAGTAATCCTTAGTAGCCTGAAAGTCATAATAAAATATCGTGTAACACGGGAAACGTGATCAAAGAGACAACAAAATAACTGATACGACAAACAATCGTGACGTCATTTGTGACGAGACTTAATGGAAGTACATTAGGGAGGAAAGAGACATTCAATAAACCTTTAGATATCACTTACAGTTGGTACCAGAAATAGACAATAATTGTATTCAAGTTTGAAATATAAAGCGTATTTACTTATACTAATAGAAACTTATAGCTTTGTGTAGTAACAGACTAAGAATATTACCGTGATTACAGTTTGTTTTTCAAATTTTATTCACTACTTGTAAAAAATAGATTATTTTGCTATAATTATGTTCAATTAAATACGCCCTAAGACATGATATATTATAGTACTAAATGCGTTGTGATATTAATACGGAATCTGGGAAACTAGAATGATGCTCTAGCTAGAATCTGTCACAAAAATTCATTTTTGCGTAATACTACTAACAAAATTATTTTTTTATGTACATAAAATAAATCATACTGTGTTAATCTGGAATAAAATGAGCCTTTGCCCGTATTTTTGCTCGTAAAGCCTTATTGGCAATTTGCCTTTTAATTGGCTAATTTTCCATGGTAAACCCTAATCAAGCCTACATTTTAAGACATTGTTTATTTATGCCTCAGATTTAAACTTCCCTTAGAAGATTAAGCGTAATTACGTACGTATACAATTATGATGATTTTAAATCAACCATACAATAGGTACCTTCTATGTAAGAAGAGATACCAAAATACTTTTTATTCACAATATTATTTCATCTCTGCATATTATGTATGCTAAGACATAATACCTTTACATGTAATATAACAAAAAACGCGTTCATGACCATTTAACCCTTGCGGGGTAGTCAGAGGTCCAGGTAACAATCTCCGCAATTGCGAAGATAGTAATTCTATAGCCACTTCGAACCCACGTGTTGACCAAATAGTCAGTACTCAATGTGACAGGTGGTTAGCCATGTCACCATTTCGGGGAACAGGTAGGTTTCCTCACGATGTTTCCCTCACCGTAGTATTCTATACATGTAATATATAACAATAAATACGAGTTTATTAGATTTGCTCAATACAATTGCGTAACACATCACATTCCTAAATTTATTAATTCATCGTAGTTCTATAGTTTAAAAAACGGCGTGAAATCGTTAGCGGAGAAGTACTGAGGTACGATTGCGATTCTACTAAACTACGATATTGTAAATGTTTAATGCAGTACGGCCCTAGTTCTACTAAGAAATTTTACTAGCCTTTCTACATGTTGACATGGTTTACTACCTGTCACATTTACTTACATTATCTGGTAAAATACAAGTGTTTTTACTATGTAGCAATGAAATAAACTACTTGACAATGTTAAGATTGGTCACGCGAACCTCTTACTACCCTGCGATGTTTCAGATCGAAGTGTGTGTGTGTAGAGACAAAATGACAAACGCTTTCACGACCCTAACGAGGTAGTCTGAGGTTCGGGTTTTCGCAATTGCGGAGGTAGTATTTCTATGGCCATCTCGAACTAAATAGTTGATCAAATAAATGTACCCAATGCGACATGTCGTAAGCCGTGTCGTTATTAACTAGTACTCATTATTACCTGTTCGAGGAACATGTCGTGTTGCTCACGATGTTTTAACCCATCGTCTGTGCCATCGTAGTATATGATTTCACAACCCCAATATTAATTCTACAAAGTTTCCTTGGAGATCTTCATTATCTCAGAGGTTTTACCCACCCCAAAACGGATAAACGGACGTGAATGTATACGTATTGAAAGCCTATTTTAACTTTCTTCCTTTCTATCTGTTCCAGGCAACTTGAAGAGGCGACTAGGGAGGGCTCGTGGCTTCGTTATTCGAATGTTCGACGCCCTTTGCAACTGCACTCAAACGGCCGCCGCTGCAGCGCGCACCACTGCTCGTAACAATCCCTTTGCTAAACGCTAAGTCACGGGTAACAGGCAATGGATAGGATGTGTCTCGAAGATTTCTTTTCTGTACTTTATGGTTGAAGGGAGGTTTCAGTTTACAGTAAAAATATTTGGGTAAGATTAAGGCACGGTCGATACAATTGGAAAGCCTTTCGGAATAAATGAAGTTTGTTTTCTCAGTTGTGAAATAATAAATGATTGTGTAGCCCGAATGTTCTAAAGATTAAAAGTATAATAAACAAGATCCAAAGTACTATGACAGTGACTAAGTACCTACCTACATTAATAATATTAGTCACTAGATCTAACAGTATTTAATTAATCTTTAATACACTACGCGTCTAACAATCTACTATAAACAGGATTTACCATCAGATGATATCCTTATATTATGTCTCGTTTATGATATTTTGGTTACTGATCTGACAATATTTGAGTGAGAATCTCTATTAATACCCAACATCTTAAGGGACTAATTTAACGCAGGTTCTATGCAGGTTTTAACTTAACGTTAAAGTAAGATTATAAATCAAATTTGTGATCCATTAGAAAACAAAATTTGTGAACCCATAATATCGGAAACAGCTGTCACTTTGAGTTAAGTATATTAGTACTATGTGGGCGTTAGAACATGGTAGAAGTATTAGTAGGCTGTTCTAGAATGAACAAATAGAGTGAATGAATGAAGTAAAATCAATAAATGTAGGATTTACAAGAGCATTTGATTCGGAATAGTATATTTGACTGAGGTGGTGATAAACGCTTAACTTGGATAAACTTATAAGAGCTTTCGGAAGTGGATGTGACATTAAAATTGTAAGTTTTGATGAAATCAAATTATTTTAGGAATGGTTTTGATATCGTCCTAAATCTAAGACTATTTGTATTTAGCCTGATAAGTCATACAGCATAGATTAACCAACGTTTGGACATTAACAACAAAGAGATTGATAGTTTAGCTTAACCGAATTTAATGTAACCACCTAATACGGTCTTTAAGTATATCTAAGAACATTGAAGCGTTTTCTATGTGTTTTAGTTTAGTATACCTATACAGGGTGGCGCATTCAAAACGGTCAGTATGGGGAAGTCTGAAACTATAAGAGATACGAAGATTTGTTCTTAGGAACCATGTCACCGATTTTGATAAAAATAAAAACTGCATTCATACTTTCTTTGAAAAATCAACTGTATTCAGTACGGGAATCGAACCCGGTTGCTTTGAAAAAATAAATTGGCCCTTTTTACATTTTCTTGTTAAATATCGATTGTGTAGGTCTTAAGCTGTAAATGTCTCTATGAAACATGGTGTCGGAAATGAATAAAATGCATTGTTTTGGCATACTTTAGTTTATCATAGTAGGTTTTCTAAGTGACCACCGTTGTTTTCAATACAATATTCAACACGTTTAGGTAACGATCTTACTATTGAATTTTGTATTTTCATGTGGTGAATTTGCGCTACAATTGACTTTATTGCTACTTTTAGGTCCTCAATGGTGTCATAGCTTGTTTTGTAAAATTCATCCTTAACGTAATCCCACAAGAAATTTTCTAATATGGTTAAACACGTCACTTTAAGTGGACTTTTCAATAGATTGTTAGTTTTTGATTACTGTAGATAACAAAACCTCATTAAAGGATTAATGCAATGCTAATGCCACATGATATGGTGTATGTAACAAGTAGGGAAGTACAAAACTACAAACACCCATAGAGAAAATTTTACATGTCTGTTGAATATTGTTACGGTGTATGAAAACTACTATGATAAACTAAAGTATGCAAAAACAATGCATTTTATTCATTTCCGACACCATGTTTCATAGAGACATTTACAGCTTAAGACCTACACAATCGATATTTAAAAAGAAAAAGTGAAAAGAGCCAATTTATTTTTTCAAAGCAACCGGGTTCGATTCCCGTACTGGATACAGTTGTTTTTTTCAAAGAAAGTATGAATGCAGTTTTTATTTTTATCAAAATCGGTGACATGGTTCCTAAGAACAAATCTTCGTATCTCTTATAGTTTGAGACTTTCCCATACTGACCGTTTTGAATGCGCCACCCTGTATATCAATTTCGATTTAAAAATATTCTTTCCTGTGATTCTGAGCGAGAGATTTTTAATAAGGTCATCTTTAATTATGTATATGTAGCATCATTATCATTACTTTAATTCCAAGCCTGCTGAAATAAATATTTTGTGAAACTGTGTTCTTAGTTATAGTTAAGATTTTGTGTTTATTTACTTTTAAACCTCGAATTAGTATAATAGTGTTAGCGTGTAAACGGCATTGATTAATAGTAAAAGATTCAGTCTTTGAACATTATCGTGTAGTTAATATAAACTGGTTCAGGAATATGTCCTTCTTAGTGTGGAATTGGTACCAAAAAATAAAAAGATCCGTAAGACGCTATGAAGTAAAATGTCATATAATCTCAATAGATTTATCGTTTTATGATAAAATATGTAGAAAACTATTAAATGTCGTGGTGAATAACAATAATGTTAAAATTTATATTATTATATGTATATATGGCCATTTACCTAATCACGCCAAATTCATATACTTATCTTGATTACGTCTAGTAATTTCTTTATTACCTATGTTAAAATAAGTATTTTATTATAATGAACATTAGTTTATTCCTTCAGTATGCATCATAAAAAACAATAGTACTGTACACTTATTTAAAGTACTTACTTTAAATTTTGCATTATATTTATTGTAATATTTCTCTGAACCTCTTTAAATTGTTTAATCAACTGTGTATGTAATTATGTATATTATGAATACTATAGATATATGATGGCGTGATTTCTAGTATTATCCAAACCATGTGAAATTTCGGGTTCAAACTTTGGGTGTCTTCCTCTGTCTAAATTTATCAAAAACCTACTGTTAGCGTATTGTGATTGGTGTAATGACGCTTATAGAATAAGGTATTAAAAGTTAAGATTCCATGTTCACACAATAAGTCGTAAAACTTCACTCTTACTTACCATTTAAGTACTGTAGGAAATATAATGTATAATCAAAGTCCAGTGGAACATTAAGAGAAAATTTAAATATGTGTGCGTAATTCATACTTTGGTTTCGAATAATAATTTTCATTTTTCAGCACAAGTGAATTATTTATTTAATTAGTATTTATTAAGATTACTTTTAGTATTTTGATAAGGAAATGGATATGTCGTAGGACGTACTTTTTAGAGAACACCTTAACTTGTTCGGAATTTGTATAAGAATGAAAGAACAGATTTTGACTGTATAACGCACACTAATATTTTGTTTATTTATATAAACTATTGTTATTATTTCTATACAATCTTGGAAACATTTTGGTCTTATATAAGTCTTTAAGGATATTTCCCTGTAGGTACCGATATAATTATATATTTGCCTCTTGTCGCTAAGATTGGAAACATGGTTAATCAATTCTAAGGATTGATACTATTTCGGCGATACAAGTCCAAAATTACAATGTACTTGATACAGAAATTGTATTTTATACACAACTTTGGCATTACATACCAAAGTAGTTTTCACAAATAAGGTTGTATTAGACTATTTTGTGTAATAATATTAACATTTGGAAAGATGTGAGCGGAATGGTGGAAAAATACAATCAAGATTCAAACTTTGTATTAGTATTATATACTAACGTGTATTTGTCAATGTAAAAGGTAAAGAAATAACTTGGTATCTGGATAAAAATATCTAGTAAATATATTCGATGTAATAAATGTGTGTAACGACCCTATTTCTATCTCCACCTGTGTTCCCGCGTCTTCTATGGAAAATAAATATTTTATAACTGAGTGTTCTTTATTAATTACTTATAAACCTGTGTTCGGCGATAAAAAGGTAATAAATAGCTAGTGTCTGTTAAATACGACGAATGAAGTATCAAGAGAAACCTATCCATGCCTACAAATAGGTTATGGTCAGTACTTGTAAACCGTGAAGGATTGACTGTTGAGTACTCACATTGAGTACTTATCGCTAACATCTCAGAATAGCCCGAAACAAACATACTCATATCACGCCCATTTGAGTACAGAGGGGTAGGCTAAGATTACAATTTCCATTATGCTGACCTGCTAAACTACTTACGCTTCATTGACATCAATACACCTCGTGGTTATTGCTAATCCGAAACAGTAAACTTTATAATGTAGAAGTAGTAATTTACTTACTTTACTTTGTCGACATTTTGTAAGACCACATAGAGGAATACGGAACTTCTAACAATGTTTGTCCTGGCTGCAATATGGTGCTGCTGATGACATATGCAATCTTGATTTATTTTAGATACATACTTATCATTATAGACTTAGTATATTTAACAAAGATAATCCTCCAGATCTAGACTAGGACTCAATATGGTGCAAATTTAAGTGTCGTAAGAGCAAACTAAATGAATAGGGGTTACATGCATTTATTGGGCTATAGGATTATAGGATAGCAACGTGCCCTAAAAACCGTCAAACTAATTCTAAAATTTATAATTAATTCTTTTTAATTAATATATAAAATCATCAATAGATATTTTCTCAGTATTGAACTATTAAACCGAACTTGAGTAAATAATATCGACGCTAAAAACGACGTAAAATAAAATCGACGTTATAAATGAATTCTACTACACTTATTACTTTATCCTAGATTTATATGTCTTACTGTATAATAGGACTTTTAAGAATTATTTACTGATAAAGTCTTAGAACAAGGCAATCAAAACTTTTGATGGACGATAGTTCATAGTAGAAATAAAACCTCCTAAACTTTACTCACTGACATCGATTTATTTATTTTCTATGTTTCTTATAGTTAGGGGACCGATCTCTGTCTCTTCTCTTCTTCTTCCCTTTTCGCTTCTTATCAATGTCCCTTTTTCTCTCCGGCGTATAACTTCTTCGTTTCTTATCTTTCTTACTCTTCTTGTATCTTCTATCCGAATCTGAACTGCTACTCTGTCTTCTATCCCTGCGGGAACTTCTCTTATCTCTATCTGAAAAAGAGCTTAGCGAGTCGTTACTGGAATGAATATCTCTCTTTCTCACTTTATCTTCTTCGCTTGAAGACTTTTTGCGTGCTTCTCTCGTTTCACTTTTTCCATTTGATTTGTCTTGGTCTTTCCTGCTTCGTTCTTTGTCATGATTGCGGCTGTCTTTACTTCTAGAAGAGGAGTTATTACCAACTTCTTTTTCTTTGCTTTTATACTCTTCGAACTTGTCTGCATCTGGAAAATAATTGGATAGGTATTTATTAGTATAAAAAAACATTGTAACAATACAACCGTTATTCTGAAGTTTTAATTCTATTTTGAGAATTGATAAGCATGTAGGTAATAATATGTTGCTTGGCATTTTAATAAATCTTCAAAAGATGCCTGTGTAGTTGTCGTAGGAACCAGGATTGCTATCATTCAATAGCTATAAACTGATTCAGAAACTATATCAAAATACTCTGAAACAAAAGAAAGCAAGCTTCTCCTCCTCGCAAGATTAACTTTTAGACAGATTTGCGTGTTTGACCTAAGGAATAAGTGCTTTAAAGTCGCATCGAAGCTATTTGTATATAAAGACACTCACATGTTGTTGAAGGTTTGGATAATAAATCTGCACTACGTTTGCCAAGATGCGACCTCTGTACGAGATTTATCAATGTATCCGAATAGGTATGTACGAGTATAAAACAAAAGCAAAAAGTAAAAAATCTACTTAACAAAACTCCTTGTCCCTTTTCACAACTTTTCGGTAAGAAAGTAGCGCATTTATGATAAATATAAGTAAAAAGTATACATGCATACACATCACGCCGAATTCACTATAAAAGGGGTAGGCAGAGATCCCAGATTCACATGTCGCTATCCTAACAAACCACTTTCGCTCCATTGATACTCGTACATCTCCTCATACATACTTTACAAGTTTAGTCACTTCATACGACATACTTCTTCAATATGGCGCCTATTACCTGGTGTAGAGTATACTTACTTATAACTCTGCTCTCTCTATCAAACTCTGATTTAGTAACTGGATGAACCAGAGCTTCATTGAGGCTGACCGTTTCCTTCTTGGCTGGAATATCCACCAGCACTCGGCCGTTATCCTCATCTAGACTTATGACCTGAAAAGAAAAGATAGAGAAGAATAGAGTATAGTTACGTAATACAGTTTATGACTGTTAATGCTTTGTAAGATAAAATTAGTCATAGCAAGTGTATCTTTGTAGAACAGAACAGGCTAAAATGGGGACAAGAAATGAAATAAAGCTACTGGTGTGGTTTGCCACACTATTATACAGTTTTAGTAGATTTAAAAACAGCTAGTCCTTTAGACGCTTTTACCACGTTCTTTCATCATCATTAAATGGAGGATGTATAGAATTTTGCTTTAGATATTGTGGCAGGGTGTTGAAAATTGCCCAAATAGACTCCATTATCTCTAGACCCTTGGATTAATTAAGTACATACCGAGAGGAAAAAATATATGTATGTTCATTATAAGTAACAAAACTAACTAACCTTAGCATAAAATCCATTATATTTCCCAGCTAGAATCTTCACAAAAGCATTCTTAACTATACTTAGCTCCTTATCACCGTCTTTTGGCACACTATTTTTGGCTTGGCTTTGCGACATCAGCTTATCTGCTCCTAGGCCCAAACCTTTAGGCCGGAGGGGAGGGTCCTTCATTTTGCTCCTGGAAATGAAAATATTAAAAGGGGCATTATTATACATAGTTATACCTCTATGTTCTTTTATTCCTTTCCAAATAAATGAATACATCTCTGTGGTCACGTTTTAGCATGAATATTGGGGTTTTGATGTCAAATGGAACAATGGATTCTATTTACCCTTAGTCTCTAAGTCAACTTCTATGACATGCCAGAAAGAATGGCAGCTAGTTATAATTTTTTTTATGCCCCAGCTAGCACGGGCCTTTCTTAGTTTGTGCATATTCAATTTGATTGTAATTAATAATTAATACATCTTATTGATTAATTGATATCTATGTCTAATATCAGTCGGAGTCGGCTCAGGCGGAGGATTGGCATAGTGGGCTTTGGCCTGTAACATATGCTGAGCCTGGGCCCTTTCTCAGTGACAGTGCAGCAGTATCTTGTCAATTGTAATAAATGTAAATGTTTCTGTACCTGTGCTGTTTGTGAATAAATTTTTTTTCTATTCTATTCTATACTAATATAATCGCTAATAAAATTATTTGTACATAATAATCTATAAGTTATGCGGAAAGAATTGCGCTACTCACCCATCTTTCCCAGGAGTCCAGCCCATACCTCTGAGCATCGCTAAGCCGAACTGTTCAATTGGCACTGAATCATAATCATCTAAAGTAGACTGAAATGAGAAAATACAAGACTGAGTTACTAACGATCAAATAAGGAAAGAATTTGATTCTTTACAAAGAATTTATTACTCATTAGAAAAAAAAATTCTTAAAGCAATTTCATGTTTTAGATAAGCAAATTAATAAAGATTCTGAACTGGAACTTATCAGGAACTGCATTTATAAGTGAATGAATGAATGAAAATTAAATAAGGCTTAACATAATAATAATAAACAGGGATTGAATGTGGCTTCTAATTTCTATACAAGTTGTACACTAGCACAGGATTACAGAGCTATCCAAGTCATAAGTGCAATAGGTTAATTCAAAACATTTAGGATTAAAATGCAGATACAAATTTCTAAAATTCTTAGAACACACATCCACTAGAACATATACAGTCAAATTGGAGTGATTGTTCTCAAGGCAGGTGTATGTTCCGTGAAAAACAAGAGTGTATGAGAAGACTAATTTGGGTATGTGAAGCAAAAGAGTTTTGTCAGGATCGTGCCGGGTGGTCATTGATAGTCGCTGCCTATCCTGTTAGGAACATAGAGTAATAATTTTGCTGATATAGGATATGTATGTAACTCAATTTAGTACACTTATTGCACTTATAATTTGGACAGCAGTATAACACTTTTTAAGATCTATTTATCTTTAAATATTTTAATTAAGATAATTATATTGAAGAAATTACCTCTTTTTGTCCTTCAAGTGGCACTGCACTTGGAAGAGGAACAGTCAAAGCCGAGACCTCCACTTTGACCTCCTTCTTCGCTTCTTGGAGAAGCTCTCTCACCACCATCTGGTCAATAGTCTCATTAGCTGCTGTTGTCACCTTTTGTGGCACTAAGGGTTCTTGAACTTCTGGCTCCTGCACCGCACTTTCTACTTCTTGAGCAATTTGTTTTAACCTCTCTGCTGTAACCAGAGTGTTTGGTTTCATAGGGATCACTAGTGGCGCTTCTTCTTTTATTTCTTCACCCCTGGAATGATATTGAGAATAAAATATAGAATGAACATTTGTTCTAAAATGAATGTCATGCAAGCATTGAGTAAACCAAGAAATTGGCTAAAGACAAAAGATTCTTAGCCAACTTAATCCAATTATTATATAGGCTTAGTAAAGATTAAAAATGAATAAGTGGACGTTTCAGTTTAGATAAGTGTTCTACAGTTATAACTCTATAAAATAGTAGATTAACACAAAACAAACACAGATAACCACTATCCATTGCAAGGTAGTTTAAGTTCAAATGTTTGCGTTTCCATCCTTGCAATTGTGGAATTAGTGATCACCACTACAAACCCAAATATTAACCAGAAAGTCAGTAGTAAATGTTACAGGTAATCTCACCATTGACTATAGCTAGTTTTAGTCATAGATGGATTGCTTCATAAAGATTTCTTCCAACGCAGTTGATGCATTTTGCAAATGTATTTTTAATTGCATTACTAAAAACCAACATTATAGACAGAATTTTCAGAACAGAATGAGTATTAAGTTTAAGTTATTAGTCATTATCGTGTCAGTTTACGTATAAGCGTTGGTTTAGTAAAATACGCGCCTAAAATTTCCGGTTACTGTACGCTATTTCGATAATAATAATATGGCTGTTTTTCTTACCCCACCACTTTAATGGACTGATCCTCTAAGCAATCAATGAATTCTTTCTTTTCTTCAACGACAGGTTTTTCAACTTTCTTAGTTTTCATGAAACCAAACGAGATTTTTTTAGGCTCCATAGCGAATTAATTTACCGTACTATATAAAGAGATTTTATTGAATGTGTTTAAATTACATTATTAACTAGTGCTTATAGGATAACAAATTTCTAGAACTTATATATTTTGTCGTTTAATTGATGAATAACATACATAAAACTAATAAATATGTACAAACAAAATACAGCTTCAGAATTTATCAGAATGTTTCAGTTCAATTCAATTCAATATTTCATAACGTGGCTAATCAAGTAAAAATTGATAATGACAGGTAATAGTATTAACAGAAAGGAAGTTAATTATATGAAATTAAATATCATAATCTACCGATATAAATGAAAATACACATAAAAAACTATTTTTAGTTGGATCAAGTATTCATTGAAGTTAAGTACTCGAAAACTAACGGTTTATATATGAATTAAGTAAAATTTATGAATACTTTAAGAATAACAACTTTGTTGGCTATTACATACGATTATAATTGTTTTTTGTAATCTTTTCCAAGATGATTATGTATTGAATAATAATTGAAACTGATGTTGTTTGATAATTTTACATTATTTGTAATATGAATAAAAATACATTTACGAAATGTGGTAAGACATCGTGAAAAAAACCTACATGTTCCCCGAACAGGTAATAATAGTGCTTGTAAATTGCGACACTGCTTACCACCTGTCACATTGAGTACTGATTATCTGGTCAACACGTGGGTTTGAGGTACCCATAGAATTAACTTTCGCATTTGCGGAGATGGAAACCTGAACTTTCGTGAACGCTTTTGTCTATTGTCTTTTAATTGTAATATATCCTGTGTATCACTATAATTTGACCCTTTTTACTTTAATAAAGATAATCTATAAATCTTGTACGTTTTTAGCTACTATCGATGTTTTGCAGTTTTACTTATTTTTAAATAATTAACGCCAGGTTAAGCACGATTATATTATGCGTAAGGTCACTCGTGGTAAATGCGTCTATGGGGCTATTACGACTATCTTTAATAACTTGAAAGATATGCAAAATCATACACCTAGTGACACCTGGACATGGAGATAATTACTAGAGTAAGTTCGTGAAAGCGTGACAGAGGGCATAACTACCTTAAAACAAAAAAAAACGGCAATTTAGAAATTTGCAGTGTTTGAGAACAGTTGACATGCGAGGCGAGTCCAATTAAATCTTTTTTTATCTTTGGAAATATGGAGTGTTTTGTAGTTATGCCTTGTTTTTTGTTACAGTGCATACTTACAGATAATTATTTTTCATTTAACGGCAATATTTTATAATAAAAAATAAATTTCAAAATGATTAAAATAAACAATTTTTTTGTCTAAATGCGTCTATAATTAGTGTGGGGTAATTCCGACTATAAGACGCAATTACCCCGAACCCAGATGTTGTAAACATTTTTTTTATACAAGCATTTTGATCTTTGAAGTTATAATAAAGCAAGTAAATAGTGTACTTACAGATGTAGTGTAAGAACCTTGAACATGGCTTGAGGTGTAGATATAATACAGTACGCTTTTATTGTAGTAGTTTTATTTTTATGTGCATAGTTTATTTTAGACATAACAAAAAAGTAAATAAAGAGCTATTTTTGAAGCTCTCAAAAGTATTAATGGCAGGTTTGATTTTATGGGATTATTATATTCTGTGATTTTTTTTTGTATTTTGTTGGCTGTAGTCACAGAATGTAAAAATCCCGCAAAATCAGAGCTGCCATCAATTTTTCAGAAACTTTGAGAACAGATAATCAACCCGTTGAGTGAGCCGTGTTCAGTGTTTTTGACAATATCTGCCACAGTTAAAAATAAACGCTTTAATTCCCTGTATTTTTTTTATAATAAACATAATCTGCTAATGAACCAAAGCCGCAAACTGTAGGTTCAGTATCATGCTAGGAACAAGAAATGCATGCTAAAAAAATACTGACGAGAAATAAAAACTTATTTTTCATACAAAATGATTCTACATAGAGCCCACACTTTGCGACTTTGGTTCGAAAGCATATAGGTACACGTTCTATGAATAGATCGAGATTCGTACCGAGGACAAAGCATATACTAAGGCAGCGCTTTGAATACCGTCTCCAATTCTCATGGTACGGATTAGCAGTAATTTTTGAAAAATGTTAAAAACCCCTGATTTTGTGATGGGGTAAATGCGTCTTCAAAATTTAGACGCTTTTGCCTCATTTGACTATGGAAGCGTTTATTGAATATATAAATAACATATTTCTACGTATTGATATGTTCTCGATATAACTCTTGAAAGAATGCAATAGTGAGCCCAAACTAAATTTTAATATGATAATATTTGAATGAAATATTGAACTTGGTTGCATTTGCCCCAGTTTGAGGTAAATGCGTCTAAAATGACCTCTTTTAAAGATATGTTTATATCCGAACGATTATTGATCCTACAACGATTTGAAAACACAAATATCACAGCTAAATAGTTAATGAATATATCAGTATCACACATTTCTCACAAAAAATTATAGTTACTGTGTAATGAGACCTCAAAGTCAAATGTTTCAAAAATGGTACGCATTTACCTCGAGTGACCTTAATAATAATATAGAGTACCCGCCACATAAGGTGGCAGTAGCCAAACTTGGAACTAAATTTGACGTTTCCGCCATTGCGTGTTATTTTGTATGAAAGGTAAATTTAGTATTACCAGCGTTGTGTTTTTTGCCCACTCTTTGTAATTTTTATGTTTGTTAAGGGTGATTATAATAAATTGATTTCTGGAGTTTCTTGTTAGTTCTCGTTAGTTGGTGAACTAACCTAGGTAAAAATATGTAAAGACAATGCTCAGTGCCATGTTTGAAATAGTTTTTTTACATACATACATACACATCACGCCTGATTCCCTGTAGAGGGGTAGGCAGAGATCACGGATCCCCATTTGTCCCGATCCTGACAGACCACTTTCGCTTCATTGACATTCATACATTCTCTAATACACTCTCGGCGGTTATAGGTACTCCTAACGTCACCTTTTTTCAATATAGCGTCTATCTGACTGTTACATATATGTCTTATTAGGCCGGCCCCTACGTAACCGCCCTTCCACTTCACTCATATATATTCCTTTTGTCAATATATAGTTTTTTTAATTTGTACTTAGATCATAAAATAACTTTCAAAGAGAGCTTATGATAGGGCCTATTTTGAATAAAAATATTTTGACTTTTGACTTTGGTATATTAATTTGTTTTATTTGAGTTTATAGCTCTGCAACCAAAGATCGTTACAAATGAAACCTCAATATAATGTATCGAGCCGTATGGCACAGTGAGTGCTAGTTTTGGCGTGTTTACTGGCAACACTGGATTACGCGACTGTGGCGACGCCTCCAACTGCCACCTTATGTGGCGGGTACTCTACCTCTTGCCCAGAATTTTTGAATAGGTATAGCCTCAATGAAAAATGTCTGAAAGAAATAGCTATACAAGTTTTGGGGCAGTGATATTAAATCGTTGTGTAACATATTGTTTACAGCTGTTGTTTAGATAAATAGCAACTCCTTAGTTTCATTCAATTTACGTCCCTTATTATTTCATAATTTATACAACACTTTAGTATGGCCCGTATTATTTTAGGATGTTAAAACCAAGGCTTTAGTTAAATTGGTATAATATTTGTTTTAATTATATTAGTTATGATTGAAATTTTTTTACATAAGAAGCTATTGTGACAGAAGGATTAATTTCAAAATATGTAGTGGTAATTTTTTTATGTAGAAATACTTAATAACTTTATAAATGTACAAACACCTCCACTTTAAGATCCCGATAATTGTTGTTCAAAATTCAAATGTTCCTTTCGGTAACAACGGATTCAGTGATAATATGGCTTTCTTAAGAAATTCATAAACAAACAAATCCTCTGATACTTACTCGGTCGGATATTGAACCTTCAACCCACTGATTCAAAGAGCAAGTCAACCTCTGAGTAACAAAGCTTCAATGTATTATGTATATAGGTACAAAACAATAACTAGGGAGCGTCTAATGATAAAAACGAACGTGTAATTGCTGTTATAATGTCGAGTTGGCTCACTAACGAGCTTTTATTCTGCTATCGCCGTAATGACACGACTTTGTAGGAGAGATTGAAAAAGTATTTTACATACCAAATAGGCAGTTACCCGAGTAGGCAGGCTGTGGTAAAAAGGCTCATTGTTTTCATTTAGGGTATACGTATTCGTTCTTTAATCCATTTTGGGGTGAACAGGAATTTGGAGACTTAATATCTAAGTCGGTTATAGCCATAAAGTAATTATTAGAGTATAAAAGAGTATTAGTTTAGTAAATGTAGAAAATGTTAAAAAAATATTTTATGTAGCTGTACATGACTGTTTATCCATTTGGGGTATTCATAGGCTTCAATAACTACCATCGTCGTCACTATGAAAGTCTTCAAGAAGATCACTTAAGGTACCTCACATTTGCTCAAATAGTCAGTTGCAAACAATATGATTCGCAGTGAGACCCCCATGGGTCTCATGACTCCTTAGTCATAATCATTTTTACATCCAGACTATAGCTAATTTGATTATATACTTCTTCTCTTCTTCTTCTCAGCCACTCACGACCAGTTTGGTGTAGGCCTCCTTCAGTTTGCGCCAGTTAACACGGTTCTGGGCTACGTGCATCCAGTTTGACCCCCCTATCTTTTGGATGTCGTCCTTCCATCTCATCTGTGGTCTTCCTCTGGGCCGCTTTTACCCCCAAGGTCTATACTTACTATTTATTATAAAATCGCTTCTATCCAAAGGTATTAAACATCGTCGGAGCATGATCCAGGAAAGTGTCAACGGACTCACCAAAAATAAAATTCACTCACTGCCATAACCGCAAATAAAATTATGCTTGGAACAAATTGGTCCTTTATTTTGCTAAGGAACCTTTTTAAATTCGTAGCAGCCATGCGGGCTTGCAAGATGAAATCATCAGAACGGGCGCAAACAGTTCGATATTTGTTTTTGGATTTAAGAGGCTCTTGTTTTAAGTACAAGCACATTTTTCAATTATTAACTAGAATAAGACTGTTAATTACTATTAGTGTAATAACGTATATTAACATTAATATAAATGTTTTTAATTTAGATATAATTATAAGATTCATCGAATACTAGTGCAGCATTCTTCGTCTTCCCCTGCCAATAAGAGTGATGGTGTTACCCTTTATATAAAGGATTCAATCGGACGAGTTAAAGTAGAGGAACCGAAATTGGAGGAGGCTAGTTGTTTATTGGCAACGCTTGGTGAGGATGTGGCGGTTCTAGCGGTCTATCGCCCGTGGTGTTTTACTAATCCTTACACTTTTATTAGCTCTTTAGATTGTGTTCTGCAGACTCTTTCAAGGTTTTCAACTGTTGTTCTTCTGGGTGATATTAATATTGATATTTTACAATGCAATAATTCCATTTCAACTGACGAATACCTAAATGTTACTGCTAGTCATGGCCTGCTGCCAGCGCATACTCTGCCAACACATGGTTCTACGTGCCTCGATCACGTTTTACTAAAAACTCCGTTATCTGCGGTGACGCTAGTTGTTTGGGCGTCTGTAACTGATCATGACACTATTGTACTTAACGTCAAACAAAGAAAATCTCGCCCCGTGCAAAAATTCCTGAAGAAACTGGACGATGAAGATGTTGCAATTGCCCTGAATGATATAGATTTGTCTCCAATTTATTCGTCCACGGATCCTGAAGCTAGCACTTCTTATCTGATTGATTCGGTTCGGACAGTATTACAAAATTGCACGAAGGTTACTCTGCTCCCCCACGGCCTGCGTCCTATTAAGCCGTGGATCACCCCGGGACTTTTGAGATGTATTCGCCATAGGGATAAACTTCATAAAAAGTTGAATAGGGACAAGCATAACGAGACCTTGGGTTTAGTTTTTCGAAGATATCGGAATTTCTGTAACAATCTCATTCGTAAGGTTAAGTGTGTTTATGAGAGGACACAAATTGAAAGTGCTGGAAAAGACACCAAGAAGTTGTGGGAGGCTATTAAGGAGATTGGTTTTATGTCGCAGGCTAAGCGTTCTGCTGGGGATCTGCTTACTCATGACTGCTCCTATTCCGACTCAGTTAATGTAGTTAATGAGTATTTCGTGTCTATCGGTCATGAAATAGCTGATAATTTACTCAAGAGTGATGGACTCACTGCACAACCTTGTTCTTCTACATATCCACCTGAAGTTTCTTCTCTATCGTCGTTTGTTCTTCTTGAGACTGATCAATCCGAGATTGCAACTGTTATAGGCTCCTTAAAGAGTTTGTCCGCCGTGGGATGGGATGGGATCTCAGCTGCTACCCTAAAGGCAAACAAAGATTTTTTTGTTACTCCTCTGACCCACCTGTTTAATCAATGCTTGAACACTGGTGTTTTTCCGTCATGCCTAAAAAGAGCACTCGTTCATCCTATTTTTAAGACTGGAGATCGTGGCTGTGTCTCTAATTACCGTCCTATCTCAGTCCTTCCTGCTCTATCAAAAGTTTTAGAAAAAATAATTTATCGTCGCTTAAATAAGTACTTGGTTGATAAGAAGCTACTGTCTGTGAATCAGTTCGGTTTTCGGACTGGGTTGTCGACCTCTGACGCTGTTCATGTGTTCACGGACCGTGTGGCGACTGAGTTGGATGGTGGAAGGCGATGTTTAGCTATATTCCTAGATCTTGAGAAGGCTTTCGACACGACTTCCATACCTGTATTGGTCCATAAGCTTGAATTGTTGGGTATTCGGAACACTCAATTGGGTCTCTTTCGTAGCTACCTAAAGGGTCGCACTCAGTCTGTCGTAATCGAAAACGTAATAAGTTCAGAGCTTCCTGTAACAATGGGTGTCCCGCAGGGAAGTATACTCGGCCCCTTACTGTTCCTCATATTCATTAATGATCTTTGTAATCTTAATCTACCAAATGCCCAAATTACATCTTATGCAGACGACACTGTCATTTCTTTCTCTGGCAACTCTTGGGATAATGTATTCGAGATGGCTCAGGTTGGTTTCAATGAGATCTTGTCCTGACTTAGGCTCAATGCATTGTCCCTAAATTCTGGTAAGACAAATATTATCACCTTTTCGCTTACTGAGAGAAGTCATCAACTGCTCCCATACTGGTTTTCCCAAAACCTGCTCCTGTTGTTTGCTTAAGCGAACCACATCGAGTAAATACCTAGGGATACTTATTGATAATAGACTAAATTTTTCAGCTCATATCAATATCCTCGTTGGTCGTATAAGAAAACTTATTTTTGTATTTAAAAAACTGCGGCGTGTTGCTGATCCTAAACTTGTGAAAATGGTTTATCTTGCTTTATGTCAATCGCTGCTCACATATTGCATCACTAGTTGGGGTGGGGCCTCAAAGTCTCACTTGCTGTTTCTTGAAAGATCACAAAGGGCTGTTCTGAAAGTTAGCACCTTCAAGCCGAGACTCTTTCCAACTTTCGAACTGTATAAATGCTGTGATGTCCTTACTGTTCGACATCTCTTCATAAGGTCTATACTCCTCAAGCAACATGTGGCCGTCGATAAACCGAGTTTCTTCACTCGAAGGAAGCATACCATGGTTGCCTCTCAAACATTCAAGACAAAATTTAGCAATCGGTTTTTTTGTTTTTTGGGACCCTTCTTATATAATAGTTTTTGTCGCCTCCGTGGCAAAACTTTAATCATGAATAAATTAAATTCACATGACTTCAAGTTGCTAGTCGAGGAATGGCTAAGTAGCTTGAACTATGACGAGACTGAGGCACTTCTGAGGCCCCCTGAATGATCTCCAGTTTATTTCGGTGCAGGAGTTTATTCATGCTAACTTTGTATATATTTTATTTACTCTGTGGTAGGTGTGGTATACTCGTAGTATCATAATAATATCATTGCTATCCAACCTTTACCTCCATAGAGTCAGCCAAGTGCCAAACTGTTGTATTCATAATATCTGTTATTCAATATTCCTACGTAATGTCTAACGGACTGTTCTTTTATGTTTATTAAAGCCTTTATATTCTGAGGTTCGTTTATTAATGTAGACTACAATTTAATAAACATAAAATATGGCTAAAGAAAGACATGATGTCGATCCTTTCGCTAAATATCTGCGGCCTGACAAATTTGAAGTCGACCCAGAATGTGTCGGCGCTGAAGCCAAATGGACCCACTGGCTATACACCTTCGAAAATTTTATCGAAGCAGAAGCTTCGCCAACTACACCTGTGCAAGATAAGGTAAAGCTGAGGTTACTCGCTAATCATTTGTCTGCTAATATCTACAACCATATAAAGGGTACTGAAAGTTATGAAGCTGCAATCACAGTACTTAAAAACATGTACATAACGCCTAAAAATGAAATATTAGCTCGCCACATACTTACAACGCGGAAGCAGAAATCAACTGAGACTATTGCAGACTTTGTTCGAGAATTACGTCTTCTAGCTAAGGACTGTAACTACACCAAAGTTGAAGCTTCTGAACACGAAAGCCAAGCTATACGAGGGGCCTTTATATCAGGTATAAAATCGACCAAAATTAAAGAACGACTATTGGAAAATTGTACTGTAACGTTGGATGCTGCTATTAAGCAGGCACAAACAATAGAAACTGCTCAAAAGGATTATCAAACAATAGAGGACAACAACCAAACATTGAATGCCTTGTCAGCACCAGAAAACGAAACGAGACTAAGTACATCGTCCAATAACTCTGAAGTAACAGCCGCTGTTCCACCGTCATCGCCACTAAAGTGTTTTTTTTGCGGAGGAAAAGTACACAGACGAATTAAATGTCCTGCTTTTCGTTCAGAATGCCAAAACTGCGGCAAAATAGGGCATTTTTCAAAACTTTGTCGTTCAGGTAGCAAATCTGCTACTAAACAGAGCAATGCCGTATTTTTCCCGACAAATTCAGTCTTTTCAGCTGCTTCTCCAGCAAGTCTCAAGACAGCGACGATATCAATAACCGTAAATGACACTCGTGCGAACGCTCTGATTGACACGGGAAGTTCTGTGAGTTTTATAAATAGAAACATCACCCAAACAATGAAGCTCCAACTAAAGCCATACAACCAGACCATCTCTCTTGCTTCAGTTGATCACACGTCCTTTGTTGATGCTATCTGCTTTGCTACTCTTACAATTGACAAGCATGTTTACAAACACCGCCCTCTACTAGTGGTAGATAACCTTTGCGCTGACGTCATAGTCGGCCATGACATACTCAAAGACCACTCGAAGTTGGAGTTCCAATTCGGAGGAGCAAAGGAACCTTTACAAATATGTGTGATAGAAGCTACAGTCCCACCAGCATCTATATTTGCTCATCTATCTGCCGACATTGCACCTATTGCTATCAAATCAAGAAGACGCTCTGACGAAGAAGAGAATTTTATTCAACAAGAGATTTCAAAGTTACTTCAAGACCAGGTAATAGAACCAAGTAACTCTCCGTGGCGTGCTCAAGTGCTTGTGACTGGTGGTGGCAATCATCGTAAACGCCTTGTTATTGACTACTCTAGAACGATCAACAAATTCACGTACTTAGACGCGTACCCTCTACCTCATGTCGAAAACATCGTGTCTAAGGTTGCAAGATTCAACATATTTAGTCAAATTGATTTGAAATCTGCATATCATCAAATACCTATATTAAAAAGAGAAAGGATTTTTACAGCTTTTGAGGCGAATGGTAAACTCTACCAATTTACTAGAATTCCATTTGGAGTCATGAATGGCGTTGCTGCGTTCCAGCGCACTCTTAGTTTTATCATCGAACAAGAGAAACTCGATGGAACTTTTGCATATCTTGACGATCTCACAGTGTGCGGAAAAACACAAAAAGAACATGATGTGAACCTCGACAAGTTCATGAAAGCAGTCTCCAAATACAACCTTACTCTGAACAAAGAGAAAAGCAAATTCAACATGACATCTGTAAGTCTATTAGGCTACACTATTACGAACAACATCATTGAACCAGACAAAGATCGCCTTAAACCACTTCTCGAATTACCAGTGCCTACTAATCAAGCTGAACTGAAACGATCGCTCGGGTTCTTCGCGCATTACGCGAAATGGGTTCAGAACTTTTCAGGCAAGATACAGCTTCTAGTGAACTATTGTAAATTTCCGTTAAATAATGAAGCCCTATCGTGTTTTAAACTGCTGAAGTCAGAAATTCAGAAAGCAGCACTAGTCGCTATTGATAACAAAGAAATATTGACGGTTGAGACGGACGCCTCTGACTATGCAATAGCCGCTACACTTTCACAAAGAGGACGGCCAATAGCATTTTTCTCCAGGACTTTAACAGACTGTGAGCGTAGACATGCATCAGTAGAAAAAGAGGCAGGCGCAATAGTGGAAAGCCTAAGAAAATGGCGACATTTACTGATCTCACGGCACTTCATTCTCATTACCGACCAGCAGACAGTTTCCCACATTTTCGACAAAAAACACTCTTCTAAGATTAAAAATGACAAGTTCGAAAGATGGCGCCTTGAGTTATCGTGCTACAACTACGACATAATTTATAGGCCTGGGGTAGAAAATGTCGCTGCGGATGCTCTATCAAGGGTCTGTGCTTACATGACTAACACGAAGCTTATGGAACTGCATGATGCCCTATCTCACCCTGGAATAACTCGCATGTTTCATTATACGAAGGCTAAGAATTTACCGTACTCACTTGAAGAAATTAAGCAAATGACTGCATCATGCCGAGTGTGCGCCGAAATAAAACCACGTTTTCTCAAAGCAAAGGGTACCTTAATAAAAGCTATCGCCCCATTTGAAAGGCTCAATATTGACTTTAAGGGCCCCCTTCCATCTAATACGCCTAATAAATATTTATTTACAGCAATCGATGAATACTCGCGTTATCCTTTTGCATTCCCTTGCAAGGACATGACGACTGCAACTGTTATCGAATGTCTTAAAGAGATATTTTTCTACTTTGGTCAGTCTTTTTATATTCACAGTGATAGAGGCTCATCCTTTATGTCGGAAGAACTACAAACATTTCTGAGAAAACAAGGAATCGCTTCTTCTCGAACAACACCTTATAATCCACAAGGTAACGGGCAGGTGGAAAGGTTAAACGGAACCTTATGGCGGACGATACAACTCAATCTGAAGTCCAAGAATATGCCAATTGAAAACTGGGAACTTGCAGTTAAGCCAGCATTACATTGCGTTCGCTCACTCTTGTGCACTTCGGTTAACACAACCCCTCATGAAAAAATCTTTTCGTTTCCAAGACGCACTCCAGTAGGAGAATCTATTCCGTCATGGCTCGTACCAGGACCTATTCTTATCAGAAGAAATGTCCGCAACAAGAACGACCCTGTTGTTGAAGAAGTAGAACTACTTCATAGCAACCCAACATATTCATACGTTAGACGAAATGATGGCCGAGAATCAACAGTTTCAAACAGACAATTGGCACCATTACCTGGAGACGTAGACCAGTCGACTAACGACTTTGAAGATGTAGAAGGATCTGATACTGAATCTCCTGAGGACTTACCTCAACAACAGCTCGATGATGATTCTCCGGCTCAAGAGAGACCCATAAGGGCTCGGAGACTTCCAAGTCATCTACAAGACTACATCATAGACAGGCGGGGGTGAATGTGGTATACTCGTAGTATCATAATAATATCATTGCTATCCAACCTTTACCTCCATAGAGTCAGCCAAGTGCCAAACTGTTGTATTCATAATATCTGTTATTCAATATTCCTACGTAATGTCTAACGGACTGTTCTTTTATGTTTATTAAAGCCTTTATATTCTGAGGTTCGTTTATTAATGTAGACTACAGTAGGCTATTTAAATGTTTTGGATATACCTACGCGAATAATGTATGTACTCTAAGATTATGTTGTTTATATTTTTAAGCATCAAAATAGCAATTAAGGGATATGAAGACAGAAAATGAAAGACTGAAAATTGTTACGTAATGTTATTTCTGTAGTTAATGATTTTGTTTTTTATTCAAATAAGCTCAAGACTGATTTCTTTGTTTAACACTGTAATTGTAATTGATGCCTATAGCTCAGGTTCACCTATTATAGGCATCAATGTCCATGTGTGCTAATGTTAATAGTACCTCGATCAGTGCTTTATAAGTTAATATTGAACTTTGTTTAACTTTGTAGCCTATTAACATTGATGTATTTGGTTTTTGTGTTTTTAATAAATTATTATTATTATTATTACTAACTCATTTATCATTTCTATATATTAAAAATAGGAGTACAGTATTCGTATTTTAATTTTATTGATGTATATGTTACCGCAGTGGATTTATATATACGTATATATATTTTTTTTTTGGGTAAACACTCAAATGAAAACCTAATGCATAGCTCTCTCAAAGTTAAAATAAAACCCTATCTATTGTTTACCTGTGACTACAAAGACTAGTAAAATAAAGAACTGGACTCTCTTTTATTTTATTTCTACTACTCCAACTTAAGCTTAAACTTTTTTGCATAGTAGAAACATGCATCTCTAAGAATCTCTCATCAGACGCGTTCAACTGTGAAAAATTGAGCCAACACTGGAGCTGGTTCTGTCAATAGTCTGTGCCGAGGGTCTGGGAAACTTTCGTACGTGGCACTTGGAGTATTCACCGGATCTGCAGGCTTATGACTATTCCATCTGACTTTAAACTAGTTCGGGGAGCTTAGCACGAAACCCGTTTTACCTCGTGTCTATAAATTATTCATTGACTCCCCGCTTCCTATGATTATAATATGATATTTATTCTGTATGATATACTTGTGAGCTAGTTTGCCTTGTGTGGAAGAAAATGTGTCTCTACGTCTTGAAACTAAGTTATATTGTTGAGCTAGTCAGTTGTATGAGTACGCGTCGAAATAGACATTTATACTCGTACATAAAAACCGCTCACCGTATTTTTCAGGCAAATCCTTATTTCTTAATATGATATAAGATCGTAATCATCTAATCTAAAAAAATATTATTAGATTCGGGAGGTTGTGATGTATAGTTATATGGAACATTAGTGATAGGTTGCAAGCCTAATCGATTCATTTACCTCTAGTCTTTTAGCCACCTCATACGACAAGTCTGGAAGAAAGTGGCTAGTTAGTGTTCTATTACGTAAGTAGCACGGGATTAGACATAATTTTAGTCAGTAATAAAACTGATCGAGGAACTAAAATATGATTATAACGCTCAGCATTAAAGTATTCGTTATTATCACACGGTAAACATTCAGTTTATAACTCGCTTAGCATTCAATTAAGCATTAAAATGTCTGTCAAACAAAATGATTGTTTGTGTGCAGATTGCATGAAATACGCTGTTGCGAGTTGCAGAGGAAATGATGTTGATATATTACGCGCCCACCTCTGGCTTTGTAATAAATGTGCCTTCGTCACTCCACGTCGCAAAAGTGTTTATGCAATGTTATTTCCATCCCACGATATGCTAAAGTTCAAGGGAATCATTTTTAACATGACGTGGCTCTTGTTCCAGCATTGAAATTAGGTACTTGTCTCTTAGGAGTCAGACTTTAGAATCGGTTATAGAATAATGTGATGGTATTAAATTCTCTTTACAGTAAATAAATTATTGTAAGGTATCTTTCATTCACCATCCAGCAAGTAGCGCTCTATCCAAGATTATTTCAGGTTTGTTTAAGTAAAACATTGCAATATTGATTGATAAAAAACTTTCAGATAAGCTCTTTTCTTATGGCTCTTTTCAAAAATACTGATTAATTCTGGTATAAGCAGTCGTCTCGCTACCAAACCAGAAAGTTGAAAATTAATCCCAAACTTGCTCTTTAACCGATATAACCTTTAAATTAAAAACATTACTGTACGAAAATTTTTGTTTACGCCTCGTGTATTTTCATAAACAAGTTCAGACTATTATAAGCCCTAAGCGATTCTAGCCACGTCATAGGTATTCGTAAACTGGAAATTAATTATCCAAAGAATCCTTCATGGAATGATGAACGAGCCTTGATTGTTCCGCCATTTTAGTTTACTTTCCTTTCGATTCTACTGGCTATCCGATTAACTGCGCACTTTCACGATGACTCAGCAGGATTTTGAAACATTCAGTATCACTATCTATCACTGTCTATTTTCAGACGATAATTAGTTACAAACTACCCTGTTTAACAAAACATACGCTCGCGATTGTGAGGCGAAGATTGAGTGAGTGCGTCAATGTAAAGATATATTTAATAGATACTACCTATTTTTATAGAACACATACTTGTAGTAACAATAAAATCCGTTTTCCGTCTATTTTATTATCTATTAGTCCTCTCTTCTATTGATTCTATTTAAATGTAGACTAAAAAAACAGCAAACTTTCTACTAAGTGCGTTTTCTTATAGCTATGTATATTTATGGAATTCAAAATACAGAAGTGTTATTACTAGCTCTTGGGATCTTTAGTGACAAAAATGGCACCGTCTTTTAGGTTAAAAGTTTACTAATTTTTGCACTATTTTGCTATTGGACAAGGAATAAAATAGGTGAATATTTTTATAAAAAGAAAGTACCTCGTTCATAATAATATGGATGAATGCGTTCGGAATCCAGTGTAATGTTTGACGTGTGTGAAGCGAATGAAACCGTATACAGGAATAAGTAAAGATCTTGTACCTGAATCCCATTCATCTTTATTGAGTAACTTTAATTAATTCACATTGATCTGGAGCCGATACTGTTCTGCCGTCTTAAAGAACTCGTTCCAACTCGTATTTCAGTTGCATCTTCGTGTCAATAGCACTTTTGTGTCCCGGAAAGTAGTAAGTCTTGTAATCTGTAGGTGCTTTGTCAGATTCACACAATCGATTTGAAAAGTTTATGGGATCTTTTTCTGTTAGGACTATTTTCAATTGATCTTTTGTTTTAGGAATATCACACGTACATACACATCACGCCCGTTTCCCTGTACAAGGACAGGTAGAGATCACTGACAAATCCTGACAAACCACTTTCGCTTCATTGACACTCATACACACACTCGGCGGTAATAGGTACTTCTAACGTCATCCTTTTTGATATGGCGTCTTTTGACCGACATATCTCTTATTAGGCCGGCCAGCCCCTACGTAACCGCCCAATAAAATAATATTTTACGCGAAAACTATCCAAATAGATTCTATTGTTGCTACTAACAGAATTTATCGGTCTTAGTTTAAATTTTTTTGATATCTGTTCTTATACGCAACACCGATGACTTTATCTCCTTAGAGACTATAACCGAAAGACTATAAAACTACTTACCATATGCTTCCATTATGCCATTTCTGGCAGATAAAAGTCGACTATACCCTCGTATATACCTGCTATCTACTGAACGAAAACTTTTCTTCCATTTACATAGAGTGCAAGCGCCTGTCATCGCGGGTTAAGCGATTGGTCGCCATCCGATCCGCATGTCAAAGCGTGTTCCGAAAGTGTTAAATTAATTACCGTGCAATATCGGGTGATCGATGGTGATATTTTGAGCCATGTAGTTTTTCGAGTGGAGATATCTTTTTTATGTATTATGCTTGTATTTAAACATGTACGTCTTGTTCTTTGTTTAAGGTTTTGGTATTCGTATTATATTTGTTATTGGTGCCTGGATAATTTGTAGAGTATCCCTTATTTGGTCATTAGCGTGGCAGTACACTATGAATCTGTTTCTTATAAGAATTCATTATAGAATATTTATTTTTCCGAATCAGTAGTATTTGGACTGAAACTAAATCACAATTAATTGAAACAAATCTTTATTAACAAGAATATAACCAACATTCATATTAAGCTCCATAACATAAAAAAAATATTAAGCAAGAACCTTTCACATACACTTTATTTTTAAGAGTCTATACAAGAACCACGTTACCTATAATCACCTTATAACCACGCGAAATTAAAAAGCTAACTGTAAACCAACACTTTCACAGGTACAAAATTCTCCACAAACAAAATCGACGGAGTGCAGAAAGTGCTCAATTTAAAAAGGCGAGCATGTCGACGCGAGAATATAGCATCCGTAAAGTGATTTTTCATTCAATTTCTACTGCGAGCACATTAGTGGAAGTGGCAAACTGGATCTTGAATTATCTTTCGATGTACATGTATGGATTGGATAAAGATGAGATATCTAATAGTTGTTTGAAAGGTTACCAGAGGGAGTAGTTTGTAGTTATAAAAGGAATCTTTATCTATGCAGTAGATATAGGTACTATTGGAATGTATGGTACTATGTGAATGTAGAATAAAAAAAACTTGGGACTTGAAAATAAAGAACCTACAGATACAGCGTCTTAGTAAGTAGCTACTTATTTTTAATTATTTAATATAATATAATATTAAGGACACTATTACACCAATTGAGCCACTTGGTAAGTACATTTAAGACTTGTGTTAAGGGTACTAGTCACCGTATATTTAAGAAATATCGTCGTCGTCATTTAAATGTAATGAATCCACTGTGTCTTTTAAAACAAATATATAATTGTGTGCGAAATTAAATATTATGTACTGTTTATAAGACAACAATAAAATTACAATTGAATATTAATTTGACTCGTAAATAAGTAGTTCTAAAACACTACGTACCTTAATTAAAAATCAAGAACAAAACTGTACTCTATCATTGTTCTTTTTAATGTAAAGCATAATGATTTTTCGTAGCAAAGAAAGTTGGTTGAAAGGAAAAATATAAGCATACAGCGAGGCTTAACTTAATGCCTAGTCATAATTCACTTAGCCGCTCATAAAGCCCACGGGAATAACGTAGTACGTTAACCTTTTTAATTATGAGTAATAAGCGATACTTCACTTCGGCCTTTAATGTAATATAATAAATTTCGTATGATTTCGTACGTTCGAACACGTGCGTGTGTCGGGAAGTTATTATACAAAGGCATATATGTTAAAAATACACTTATATACAAGACAGACATACACATATAGTGTATCTGTATTAAAAGTCTACTCTTTAGTATAACAAATTATAAAGAATTTTGTATTAATGAGAAATGAAATTCACGATAGGTATATTAAAGATATGTGGGTATAACGGATCGTGGGGCTAACAGGTCAACAGGTTTGGCAATAAATGTGCCTGCTACAAAGGAAATAGAGATAATCTGTAAAAATTCTCTTAATTACGGTGTCTATATATCTATCCACTATAAGTATATTTTAAATTATATATATTTAAGTCCTCATATCCTATATTTAAGTCCTTTTTTATAAATTTTCTTTTTACACGATAATGAATTATTTCCTTGTTCATGCGTTTTTATTTTTCTTGTCATAATCTTCCATAGAGAGAGGTAGCTAATTAAACATTTTTGACATCTCAGACTAACTCCACGTCACATTACAGTCAACTTACATGTCTATTACAATTTGCCACCCTTCCGTTTTAGGGTTTTGCACAGTGTTGCGGTTTGGTGGTTTCGACCGCAATTGCGGAAGTGTTCTTTAAAAGAGGATGATGGTTATGAGACCTCATTTTGGGATGGAAGAGAATGTAAATTAAGACGCATGTGTACATATGTAATTAACGAATGTGTAGGCTAAATAATATTTGTAAGTATGTATGGAGAATCATGAGTATAAGCGATTGGGATATTTTAATCCATTCAGATACAAAGTTTATTAGTATTTTCCAATGCATAGTTTATAAATAGGAACTTAACTTAGATTTGCTACAAAATATTAAAGTAAATTAGGATTACTGTGGTACACTTAATAAGAACCCTGACGCGATTCGCAATTTTATTATCATGTGGTATCATTATTGAGCTTAAAATAAACGTAGTTTGTTCCTGACATAGAAGGTCATTAGAACCTATAGTGCTATGCGCCAGAAGCCTGCCGCCAAATGCTCCAAATAAATGTCATTACAACAACCATAAATCTTAGATTCTAAACTAGAAAAGCACGACCTAACAATAAAAAAAATCCTTACCTATTCATTAAAAATGTTATGTCCATCCTATACGGTGTGGAAAACCATTTGTTTGTTCCAGATGGCGATCGCTAGTCTCTGCCTCCTCTTTAGAGACGTAGCGGCGTTAATATATGTATGTACGTTTATGTGGAATAGCATTGTAAGATAACTTACCTGGTCTTCAAAATAGGGAAATTCCTTGCCACGTTGGGTGCTGACTATCAGATGAAACATGAGTTCGATGTGACCATAAAAGCAATTCTAGCAATTGTGTATCTGGAAACGCGAACGTCTGACTACTCTGCAATGGGATAATGTTTTATTTACTATGAGAGACCGGGTCATATCACGATAAATTAATAAAAATATCTGATTACCTTTATTTTTGCCCGACGTCTTCCCGCGACCACGGTCTATGCAACTGGGTCGAAACGTCGGGCAAAAATAAAGGTAATCCGAAGTTCTCATTAAAAGGTATTGGACGTGAGGTTCTTATATAAAATAATATTTCATCCTTTAAATTTACATCAAGTCATGAGTAAATGGATAAATTAAGAAATAAGGGTAGTTCATCAAAATAAAAACATTCATTTCAAGTAGTTATGAGTTTGTTTTAATATGCAAGTCGAACTGAGCTATAACTTCGATTCCCTTTAGATTTATTTTCCTTCATTAAAAGCATATCGTTTATTTGACGGCAAAAGAATCGAGCTGGCCATGCGCTCAGCGAATTCGATTCAGCGTGATAAATTGTTTGATCAGGAATCCAATTTGATTATAATCTCGTTTGATAAGCTTCCTGCTTAAGAGATTAAAAACCATTCGGGAACCACGCTGAAGGCTCCGATATTTTTATTATTTCGAGGCAGTAAAATGTCGCGTAAGAATTGCGTAAAATATTTTACGACTGACTTAACTTGTGCGTTTATTGAAAATTTCTGTGAATCTACTTTAAAGCTTCCTTAAGACGGTAAAAAGATCTTAGCATATGGAAATTGGATTCCGACGTCGAATAGATAATCGATATACATATACAAAGAAGATTCTTTTTCGTATATCAATAGTGGAAGTGCATTCATAGTTACATACTTTATTTCAATTAATTAGACTGCATTGGTGTTAACTAATTTGATAGAAGGCAGCTACAGGTCCATTGAATGTAATGATATATAGGCTAGCATGTTACTAATATTTCATATTAAAACCATCTCGACTTCGATACAAAAGCCAAAAGTGCACAATTATTTATCCCAGAGATCCTGTATACCTGAAAATACTCAAAAAATCTGAATAGTCGTATATATTCTATAATAAACTGTCGACAGTAGCTATAAAAAAACACTCGAAAACAAGTACACTGCATCGCAAAGGTCGCGCTCAGTCGTCTTATAAATAAATTTGTCAACTCGCAGTAAAAGGAAAAAGTGAGGGGCTTTTTCCAGCATCTTTTCCGCAGTGTGAACATGTACGCAGGTTAATAAATTTGAGTACGACGGAGGTCATGTGTGAGAGCGTGTATCATGATTTTTGTTCGTAGTGTGGGGAAAAGGTTTTTGCTGGGGCAAGCGATACGAACGTGACCGCACTATAGGTTCCGAATAACAAATACACGTGTGTTTGCTGTCTTAATGGTTCTTATGTATGGATAAGGGTCTGCCTTGTTGGTGTGTTGCTTTCGTAGATTATTTTATGTTGTATACGGTTATGCTAGGAAGGCAAAAGAATGCAAACTAACTGCCGTTTTTCCCGGTATGTCGTACTAAGCGACTAAGGGATTAGGAGTCAATCGAATTTGTTGGGCGATAGACTAGCAACCTGTCATCCATGTTCCATTAGACATCATATTCCCAATATTCATGCTAAATAGAGACCTTGGAGATATTATCATCTCCAAGGTTATGTGCACCCCAAAAGGGATTAGAGGATGTGAATGTACATGTATGTGTTAAGAAATATGATACGATATGAAAAGATACAAGGGCATATTAAACTCTGTTTACAGTACGTATAAATCATATAGTTTTGCATGTATCTCCTTGTTCAATATATATGACAATACTTTTGACAATTAAATTTGATTAATAATATACATTTTCGTAAAAAAAACACATTTCATTATATGAAGGACAACATCGTTCGGAAACTTACCTGTTTCCGAACAGGTAATAGCAAGTGCTTGTAAATGGCGACATGATTTGCCACCTGTCACATTGACTACTAACTATCTGGTCAACACGTGGGGATTGAGGTAGCCATAGAATATAACCTATGCAATAGTGGAGATGGATACCTGAACCTGTGACTACTATGTCAATGGTCGTGAACACGTTTCTCTTTTGTCTGTTAAATTGTATTACATACTTACATTTAAAACTATTACAACAATGTTCCCAACAACTCACTTCAATAACCTGTTAATTCTGCGAAAGCGTCGGACTTTATAACCGGGTTTCAATATAGCATCGTCCGTCCATTCCTGGAATATACAGGAAGAGGTACCTAACTATGGAGTACTTGCCATGAGGAATTCCATTCAAAGCTTCCCTTTAATAAAACGGGCATTCCAGTAGCCGGATTATGACGGAGAGTGATGATGGGCGCACTCGGTGTATGGGGCGATATATCAACATCATTTTCCCGTGTAACACATAAAAAGGGCCTTTGCGGAGTGCGCCAAAATAGTTTATCATAATATGTGTTTTGGGTTAGAACACGTATAGTATTTTAACATGTACATTTGCGTGGGACAGGACATATGTATGTAAAACATAATTCATAAGGTCTCAATTAGATCTGTAAACGCTCAAACTAGTCCTCAAGTTTTTTTTATAAATTCAATATTATACATTCTAAATACCTACTTAAAACATAATATGTATATTACTAAAGAAAAAATCAAATAGTATGAATTAATTAAATTTATACAGTTTTTTCCAACTTACTTTATACTACTTTTTAAGATAAAATGTGAATTAAATTCTCAAATCAAATGTAGTTTTTAAAAAGACAACAAATAATACATTTTTGAAAAACCTTATACAAAACACATATGTAGCGTTTGCACTAAACTTTTAAGTGAGTTTAATAATAAAACGTCGAGCCAAGAACGTCTAGTATCACTCTTCATAAACGACATACGTCTTATGAAACTGTGCATGCAAACTCAAGTTCGCAAACATAGGGCGCACGTATAAGATGAATCCTTCAAACACATGAACCCAGTGATTTGGGAATGTACACGTTTGAAATACTAGCGAATGTTTCCGGCATATTCTAAATAGTAACATAACATAACATACGCTTCACGACTTGTGTAAACACACTCCCTTTTTTATTATGGCGGGGTAGTCAGAGGCTTGAGTGCGCATCTCGGAAATTTCGAAGGCATGTTAGGTATGGGTCATTCGAAGCCCGCGTATCACTAGATAGACAGCACCCAACGTGATAGGTAGTGAACCGTATCGCCGTATATAGGCACTGACTATTACCTATCCTGAGGGATAGGCAGCTTTCCTCACGATTTTTCCCTCACCGTTAGCGACTGTAAATTATGTACGTAAATGAAAAACACATATATAAATAGTAGTTGTCGGTAAATCGTATAATTAAATCTTTAGAACACATCGTAAGAAGTTCTTCGGAACAGATTAAAGTCAGAGCTTTTGAATGGTGACTTGGTCTACGATCTATCACATTAGTTGCGTCGACGAATCTATGGCTTTGGCTTTGTGGTCGTATATTCATAAATATCGCAATTGTGACAATTCAGACTTGAACTTCTGTCCACCTTTCATGGGATAATAGTCGTGTACTTTAAGTCTATATACTTATGTACGTAAGTACCTGTCGTGACCATTTCCTTATAGAAAAAACGAGACCTGTATTTTTCCGTATCCGAGCAAACCACTTAGTCACTAGTATTGTCATCCATACAATTGTGTAGTTTTAAATATATAATATGTATAAGTGTGCTGGCTATTTACGCGTAACTTATGGATTGGATAATGAGTTTATGAATATAAAATTAGTCATCTCTCACTTTTAGGATGGACAAAACCCTGGAGATGTAATATTACCGTCTCCATCACTCCACAAAAAATGTATGTAGATGCAATGTTCACCATGTACTACATTCATACACATCACGCCTGATTCCCTGTAGATGTGTAGGCAGAGATGATTCCCATCTGTCCCGATCCTGACAAACTACTTTCGCTTCAGTGACACTCATCACCTAAACACACTCGGCGGTTATAAGTTTTCTAACTTCACCCTTTTTCAATATAGCGTCTATCTGGCTGTCATATGTCCTATTGGACCTGTCCCTTCGTAAATGCCTACTCCTACGTATGTCTTATATAATAATAATAATATTTGGACATTATTACACCAATTGAACTAGCCTCTTGGTAAGTACATTTAAGACTTGTGTTAAGGGTACTAGTCAACGTATATTTAAGAAATATATACATATTATATAAGGATAAATACATATATAGCATATTTAATCAACGACCAGACTGCAAAGCAGTAGAAAAGCGTAGTTCTCAACTGTGCCACCACCGGGAATCGAACCCGGAACCCAACGATTAGCGTTGAGGTGTCTAACCGATCGCGCCACGGAGGTCGTCAAGTATATACAGCCTCAACTCAATCAGAAATGGCTTAATTAGACATAGGCCAATTAGTGCAGATCTGAAATGGGCACTATCTGTGTTGATTCCAATTCCGTTCGCTATTAGCACCGCGCGTATTTGTGCATCACTTTGGAATATCCAGACTCACTAGGCGTCTTTATATAACTAACTAGATATGTAACTAACGAGATATGTCTTCTGTAACTAAATATTTACACACAATAAATTCATTAACTTAAATCCCTTTCGGGGTGGACAGAACCTCGCAGACATAATTTCTCCAACGTCATCTTTTTAGAATAAATATAAGGGTTTCGATGTCATAACATTGGTGACAGGTTGCTAGTCCATCGTAATATAGATTAAATTCACACCTAGGCCCTTAGTCGCATCCTGTGATATGCCGAGAAGAGCGGCAACTAGTTAGGATTATGTTTATGTACGATATGTAAAATAGCATGTAAATAGTGCTTTCGCTTAAGTTTGGAGGTACATAGACGCTAACTAGCTGCCGTTCTTGTCGAGATGTTGTTGAGAATAGGGATAGTCGAAATTATATTGATATGGGATAGATTGATGTACTGTATAGGTATAGCTATATATGGTATTGATACACTGTATAGCTAATTATATGTATGTCTAGTAATTGAATATATGTATATTTGCACAGATTATAATGGTAGCGAAATTTAAAAAAAATTAAAAATACTTTAATTAGTAAAGTAACTACTGTTTAATATAAAATAAAGAAAGAAACAAGTATATAAGAAGATACACTTCTTAATACGAACAGACCTTATCTCTATGGATTCAAACGGGAACCAACTGTTATTGCTAAAGACAAATCCACAACACCGGTATTATGCCAATACCTTCTAGCACCGGGACTATATTAATCCTCTCCTTTACTCAAATCAATACAATAGGCACCTATCAGACATACTCAATAAATTATACAAGGAAATACATATGGGATGTTTTATCTTACTTAAACATTCACTTCCTTTAATCCTTTTCTAGGTGGCTAGAACCTTGGAGTTATAATATCTCCTAGGTCACTTTATAGCATGAATATTGGGGTTGCGATGTCATAATGAAACATTGGTGATAGGTTGCTAGCTAATCGTCCAATGTATTCTATATACCTTTAGTCCCTTAGTCTGTCTGGGTCGTAAAGTCGTCGTAGGAGGTCTACGCCATGCCTTTTATTTGTGCTATTTACGACCCAGACTGCACAGGATATTCCATGTTGTCATTTTTTAATGTTTAAATAGATATATTGTTTTACCGTATTGATTTGTCCGAGATAAACTTATTTACAGTTAAACCTATATCAGGGAAGAAATATTTTATTTTATTATTTCTTTAATAAGCCATTACCACTAAGGTTATGTCGGATCAAGTACAAACACTGATGCCATGAAGTTCGCACTAGTTATTCAGTCGCCATGGTTACATCAACGCCGCCAGCCGCTATAATCGAAGAAAATTAAACTCGAAGCTGCAATTCTGATCTTCATTGTTCTTTTGGTTCGTTTCAGTTGAGGATCCAAATATAATACCAAAGGAAACATATTTTGCCAGTTGACTAAATATTCAGCCGAAAATAATTATTTATATTTTCAACTTTCACTAAGCTGCTGACTTTGTAGACGACTGTGAGGAAGAAATATTTTGTCAACAGTAATTGTATTTGAGGTTATGAGATTAGTAGCAAATCGCTGGCGTACTGGCAGCTCGTGCGAGTATTATAATGAAATCTCAATTCCCTCAGGGAAATCCTCAGGAGCTTAGAAGGTACTCATAACCGCATTTACATATCAAAAGAATAATGTACGAAGCGCTGTGGGAAAGATAAATATCGAAATAAACGTTGGCAAACGTTTTCCACGGTTGACGATGGAAAACTGCAGGATCGAATCTAAATAAAGTTTGATTGGGATGTATGTGATAAGCATTTAACAATTATTATGTTTATAATCAAATAATTATTGTACACAAGCACGCGAGACTATTACTATACAAGATTTTACATCAGCTTATAGTGTTAATTGTTTTAACATATTTTATTCTTTATCTTCTATTTCTTTAAGCAATTGAATTTTATTAAAAAGTGGACAATAGTAGGTACAAATACTAATATTCGTCTGCTTCTTGATCAAATCTAAAAAAAATATACACTATGATCGTCAACATAACCATGCTACCATTAGTATCAAAATTTACATCTCAGAATACCACAACCTTGTTTCAATTGTTGCATTAAGAAAAAAAAAACAAGTATTTTATTTATTTTTTCGGAATAAATCCCTTTAACCTCCAGCCTTTCGGGGCGTCAACCCATATCGCTGACCAATATTTAAGCCTGATAAAACGGTGGTTTGACTGCAGGTCTCGCCGCAAACCCCAAACCACCAATATAAAGCAACAGGCGGTTTTCTAGAATTCGATTACCAGTCCTCCGTCAAACCAATTACCTCAAGCGATAAGGTACGGGGAATATTTTTCGTTAGGTTGTAGATTTATTTGAATTTGTTTGTTTCTTTTGGTGAACTTTTAAAGAGCAACTAACTGATAAGTAAATCGGTCGTATTAAAAAGTAATTCAAGCCAACTTAATCAAATGATTGGCTCAATAAATATAATATATATACGATAGGCTCAATAACAATTATTTTAGGCTACGCGTCAGACATTTTCTTTTTTTTTATTTTACTGCCCCCAAGTTTATTTTCAAATTAAAGCAAATATACAATGTCTGTTTTAATATCACTAACTTTGTTTTTCTTACGTGCTTTGTGAATTTATGAATTAGATCATAGTATTATTTAATAATCTGTTGTTTTAGCTTAGAATTGTAAATAAATAAACCTCTAATTCCAACCTATAAGTAAATAAGCCGCTAACAAAGCCACGGGGAATAAGTGAGTTATAAATTGCTTTAACCTTCTTGTGGAACGGAAATTTTCAATACTTGAGTTTACTGTAAGCTCACAATAACCTAATTTCCGTATAAATTATATCTAAGATAACAATATGATGAAATTATTACAAGCTTTTACAAGCGATAAAGCTGATATAACTTATTTAAAAATAAAGTTAGCGTAGGATTTTGCAGAGAATAATTTAGTTTCTTATATTTTACATTATATTTACATATTTTATATTTCATATTTTATATTTCATATTTTATATTTCTTATATTTTACATTATAGTTACATTTTTCTGTCTCTTTTCAGGTTATAGGTTACTCCATTTTATGAGAATTTGAATACAATTTACAGTAGAATAACTTAGTGGTAGACTTAATTGTAATTTTGGATATAATGAATTCATTTATAGTGGGATTATTTTAGAAATTGCAAGGCCCTTGACCATACACTAAAATCATTTTAACCCGTAGTTATCTCTTATGCATAGCCGACAAGAGACAGCTTCACATTCAAAGTTTATGACTTATTTGATAAAATATATCGCAGTGGAGGGTGTGCTACAATCTAGTATGCGGAAAAATTTCAAATTTAGCTTTTCACAGTACTAAAACACAGCTGGGTCCTGAAAGTTACGAGAAATATGTCTTGCTAAAACCTTCGCATAAATATTGTTGAACGCCGCCACTAACTTTATGAATGCAAATCTAGTTTTGGTAATAATGGTGTACTTGTACCGAATTTTGGTGCTTCTTGTCTGCTGTGTAATATGGATGTAAATAATTATTATAAACCTCAATACTATTGTAGTCTTCGAATGAAATAGATTTATAACAGGCATCAAAATCGGCATGGCGTCTTTATTTGAAATGATAAGTCAGAGGTCGACTAAATAAATTACATTATTTCACGCCTTTACGCCCCTAACAGGATAAGCAGAGACTATCGATCGCCACCTGGAACGCTCATGACAATTCATTCTTACTTCACTCACATTGATTAACCTTCTTATACATGCTCTTTTCTTCTCTTTGTTGTTCACGCCGTATACATCCTTGAGAACTTTGTTAATTAATTAATAATATACAATTAAAGTAGAAGGAAATCTTATTAAATATCATACCCACAACTAACCTATAACTCGTTACAAAGTAATATACACGTAAATGACACATTGAAATTGCATCCCGTTTCCCCAAAATCAAAACGTATTGGCTAACAATTGAATATGGTAATTACGAGCAATCCCAACTTCATTTCAATTAATATTTACATTTGATCCGTTTAATTGAATTCATTATAGTGTCCTTGCACTAACTAAATATATTTGATAAACCCCGGGGCCCAATTTGATGGATGCCGCTCGAGTATCTTGCTTTTAAGTTAAATATTTTATTCACATTAGTAAAATATCAAATAGACCTCATATTAAAAGGGGTAACGTTAGAAGTAGTCATCTCCACCTATATGAAGTAGTGTATGGATGTAAATAAAGTGGTTTGTAAAAAGAAGAAGTAAAAAAGAAGATCCGTGATCTCTTCCTTCCACATTGTACAGAGACGGGCGAGATATACACATGTATATATTCGAATGTATGTATGTTGTTGTATATATTTATTATGGTTCAATATAAACAGAAGAAAACTGAAAAGAGGTGGGAGTTGTAAAAAACCTCTTTCCAACTTTAGTGAGTTGTATAAGTGTATAAGTTCTTTCAATTATACTCCATTTTCAATACGCCAACACTGGTTTACCTTTAAAAAGTTTTTGTAAGGCGGTCGAGGTAGGGAAACCTTTGAAAAAACCTTCCTCATTTTTTGTTTTATTCTCTACCAGGAAACCCTGAATAAGTTTAAATACGAACCTTTTAAATATTTTTCAATAAGATCGTATTTTTAGTTAAAGTCTTGAATATTAATTTTTATACTACGAACAGAGCTTTATCGATTTATTTTTAGCTTCAGAGACTAAGACCTATAAATGCAAATATAAGACTTAATTTATGAACATGTTAAAATCACTGAAAAAGGGTGGATATACTTACATATATTTGTATGTATGTATATCTACGTTCTTCGCTTCCTTTCGGGTCAGCGAAATCCGTTATACTACGAGTTGTCGTTGTGTTGTTGCCGTATGCCTACCTAAATATATTATGAATATTTAAAGAATTTGAAAATATGAATATATTCTATAACCTTAAATACAAACCTAAGAATAAGTTCAAAATTCTTATTAAAAAGCTTCAAGTTTATTTTAAATATTTATGAAAGAATAAATCTTGGCAAGTTATAACAGTTTAATATGCGCTATGATTTGTTAGCAGCATTAATGGTTTCGAAAAAGGTTTTCATCACAAAAACAAATTACAACGAAAGTTTCGCATTCAATAAGCGCAGGTGCTTGCTTACCATTGAATGAAAAAGTTTTTATAACGGTAAGCTTACGACCTTAGAATGAAATCGCCTTTTTACGCCGGCCATATTGGTTTTTGGGGCCATGCGATCTTACGATTTGGTTTGTGGACGCATTGATGCGTAATGTTTCCTTCGAAATATGAATAACCTAACTACCATAACTAAGTAATATGTGGATAAAAGCTCTTTGCATCTGTTATTAGAATAGAATGAATGTCTGTTTCAAACTTTGTCCTAAGAAGTAAATTACGAAGTTATATTAATCTTTATATTAAGGTTTTTAATTCGATTGGTGACAAAATAGAGTTTCTACAACATAATTTTATTGATTTATGTGTAAATATTAAATTTGTGTAGTTTATAATAACCCTGCAACGACCTTTCTAAATATATATTATGAAGAATCAAATAAAAGCTTAGCAGAACAGAATATGATTTTTGGAAAGCAGCTCATTCGTCGAAAAGGAAAGTTTCCGAAGACAAATTAGTGTGCGTTACTCAAAAGAACAAAGTTTTTCAATCTGATATAATAATGGGCACCGAACTTTGTATTAGATGAAAAGAAGATATTAACTCGGGGGCAGTTTTTATCTCCGAAAACAGACCTCTGAGTTGGTGATAGAGTGTTTTGACACTCGTTTCAGAAGGCCGTTCTATATTTAAGAAATTGGGGGATAGAATTTGTGGTTTAAAAATAAAACGTGTTGTATTTAGGGTAATTTTTGAAAAGATGACGCTGTAATGAGACCAGTGACGCGTATTTTTAATGAAATTATATAATCTTTGCATTGAAGATAGGAAAAATTTCAGGAATTCGTTATTTTTAATGAAATTGTGACTCAATAAACATTCGTTCCTGCTATATTTACATACTATATTATATGTACATCTATTTATAGCCTTATTTATAACTTGATACTTACAGATGTTCTCTCAACGAAAATAATTAACGTACAATTGTAGCAAATGAATATATAAATGTATTTTTAAGTAACATAATAGTACCTAAAAACATGACTATGACTTAAAATGTGATTAAAGATAAAGTAGTTTGTGGGAGTAGTCATTTCATTTATGAGATGGTCTAAATTGAGATCCTGATTTATACCCGTTTAGACAGAAAAGGACATCATTTAAAGTTTATTCACCACATTTATTACTTTATACCACTTAATTGAATTAATTGCTTACAACTCCATAAAATATGACCACAATTTAAAGCATTGATGAGGTATAAGACAAGATAAAATGGCCAAATTAATTTTGATATATATCTCCCTAGTTACTGTGCTAAAGCCTGAAAGTTTGCATATTAATGTACACTAGCTCAGCTTTGAATAATTGAACTTTCGTGATTAATGAAAACATATTAAGTGTCCTCTAGTGGCATTTGTATAAGAACGGTGTAAGCGGACAAAAATATTTTATACGTTTTAATGAGGTATATAAATTTACTGTGTTCGATTTAAAGAAACTCTTTTATAGTGATTATATTAAATAACTTCTCTTTCAGCATAATTCCATGTGAAACTTTTATTTTTTATAAATTAATTGACATCGCTAATTAAGATTTAATAAGTACTCCCACCATACAAAAGTGTTTTCATTAATTTCTTTGGACGAAATAACTCGATAAAATATATATAATTTTCTACATGTTATGAGAGCTTTAAATGAAGCGTACTATAAATAGATAAAAAAACATTAGTAGGTTATCTTAAAGGTTACTTACTGAATTATAAAAAACCGTTTTGCTATTCCAAAAAAATAACTTTTTCATTAAGGAAATGACACAATTTATGACAAAGCACCATTTGATATCCGAATGGAAACCGATCCATCTTATTTTATTACTTCCTCATCATTAACAAAAGAGATGGACGTCCCAAAATTTAAGCTCCCACCGAATATATTCAAAGGGAGGGATTAAGTCATTTTAACTTCATTTTCCAATAATTTTCAAGGGATTTAAAGAACCCTTAGCTTCCTGAATTGTACGATCGAAAAAGACTAACAAGACAAACGCGTTCACGACCATTAACCCTTGCGGGGTAGTCAGAGGTTCAGATATCCATCTCCGCAATCACGGAGGTATTAATTATATGGCTACCTCGAAATTACGTGTTGACCAAATAGTTAGTACTCAATGTGACAGGTGGTAAGCCATGTCGCCATTTACAAGCACTAACTGTTACGTCTTCGGCGAACAGGTAAGTTTCCTCACGATGTTTTCTCTCAGCGTAGTACTCAACGCATTTCGTAAATGTATTTTTATTACGGAAATGTTATGTACATTCATTAAAGTTCATTTCCCTTTGGTACATACTCAAATGGGATAGAAAAAGGTATATTATAGTAAGTTATATAATTAGTTTGTACACCTTGATCAAGCCTTTGAATTAACTAGTTTTCATTACTCGTCGTCATAGAGCTTAATCACTAAATATTTCATCACTGGAGCGAAGATTCAAAGGGAAGCTTACATAGACCGTTAAGCTGTAAACTTGGCTTCGTAGCTAAAGTCTTATTGAATGCTCCGAAAGCAACACTGGCAGCGGTTAAGTGCACTCAAGTTCTTGCATGGGGCCCCGACAACTTTCTGCTACATACGACTTAGTGGTACCGATATAGCTGGGTAAACAACTATATAGCAGTAAATACTGGTAAATCAATGTCTTGTCAGGACTGGATCTTATTTATGATTTGGTCTCAGATACATACGATTGGGTAATATAATTACAGAAAAAAATGTTATGACTGGTAAACTTAGTTACATTATTACGTAGTAAATGTAAATTGAAAGAAAAATTCTATGTACATATATTGATGGTTAATTAAGGACGCCAAAATACCCTAAGTATTTAAAACATAAGTAGAAAAATAAAAAAGTATCTACTGGTGTAAATGTATGAGTGTCAATGAAGCGAAAGTGGTCTGTCAGGATCGGAACAAAAGGAGATCCGTGATCTCTGCCTACCCCTCTACAAGGAGTCAGGCGTGATGTGTATATAATATATAATGTTAAAATTACAAGACACAATTTCATTGTTGTTCCTTGATCAGCAATGCAATGCAATGCAAATGCAGCAACAATGAAATTGTGTCATGTAATTTTAAAATTCTTCAATGAAAGTAGGATTCATTGTTATTCGTCACAATTAGAATTAAGCTTTGAAAGAGACAATGTGACGAATAAGCAAATATCATGCTATTTTAGGCGCATGAGTAACAATAAAATAAAAGGGAATCATAAAAAAAACAACTTTCAATCAATATACTCACGAATAACAATATTATAAAGTGATTAGCAATAGATATCTCCTGCTGGGTCTCAACATGATTTAATATTGGTTAGCAACTAACTAGCAATTAAATGAACTAGTTCGTCATTCATTACACACTTCCTTAGACACGATAAGTAGAATCACAGTCAATGAGATTTACTCATACAAATCATTACATTATAACATAGAACTTAGAAGCTTTCGAAGTCATTATTATAGTCAAGTTCTTAACCGAGAAATGCGTAATGAATACTGATGGAAACTTCTAAGTAGTAGAAGCAGTGATTCAGACTTCCTAAGAATTTCACTATAAACTAAGTAAGTGAGTACTCTTATTTTTAAATAGCACTTGACATTCAATAATTATAGCTTTGAATTATAATTGAAAAGACAAAAGATGGCGAAGAAAAACGCATTAGTTTTTTTATGGTTACATATACTCGTAATTGAACTTGCTAAATATTCTTCTAACTTCAAATATAGGTAACTACGAGTATGTTTAAGCTAATGGGTAAACTTGTTTTTTTATATTTTGTTTCTCCGTATTAAATCAGGATTGACAATATTAACTTATTTTAGATCAAACAGTAATACTCCAGTATTTTATATCAATTTACTACAGACCAGACTTAAACTAGCTACATATCTAAATAAAAAAAAAAAACTTATCACCATAGTAGTGATTTCTATCACTAGCAGTTTGTTAAGAAATTCAATTTCAAGTAAAACTTTACCATTAATCAGAAATAGGCAATTTCGTATGCGTGGAATCGAGTAGTGATCCGGACGTAGATTTATTTGCGACGTTCAATTTGAGGCCTCAAGAAAAGGTGAGGGGAGACAAATGGTTTTAGAGCCTGAAAAAAGAACGGATGGATTGTAGTTCTGATATTGAGTGATCAAGCCTTTTCTTATTTCCAATCTCTATATATGTCGTAGGATGATCTGATTATAATCTACGTAATAAGCATAAATGGACGTAGATCAAAAATCCAACTGGTACGTACGTACGTACCCGTGTTTAAGGAAAATTGGAATCTTTCTAGTATCATTGGAAAGCGAAACATTAAATGTCATGCCTAACCTAACCTAACCGCTTTGTCTATTATCCGCAACTTTGTATTGTACCGAAGATTCTAATAATCAGATTATACTTAGACATATATGTGCATAAATGTATGTCATATGTGACACATTAAGTAGAATTATGAACTACCATTTTCCCGCTGGCATACAGTTTTCGTTTGACTGACTTCAATAGACCTTCCCTTATGTTCTCGACAGTTATCGGTCTTTATTATGTGGCTCTTACAGTTCTTTGCTTTCAATGTTGGATAGTTATTAAAAGAATAGACAGACCTAACTGATCCACATTTGACTGTAAATAGTCGAGGAGTTTCCTTTAATTATTTGTTTATTTAAGTTAAGATCTAATATAGCTATATTCTATTAATAGATATTCTACGTACGATACAAATAATCCGATAAAAAAAAACATGTTGAATATTATAATAACAGCCGCTAAAAAATGTATGACAATAAGACATTGTACATTTTACCTTTATAAAATCTTTCCTCTTTCCAATTCCCTGCCTATCAACGCGAAAGGTTGTAAGTTAAATACCTTTAAGGAGTTTTAAAAAGGCTCTTTATCAAAAGCACTCGTCGACAAATTATTTAGGAGGTAAATTTTCCAAGGCCGCCAAATTAAAGAGCAAAAAGTTGTACGACTTGTTGTTCAATTAGGGAAGTTAAAGGGATATACTTGCCCCGGAAATCTTTTAATATTTTAATGTAAAAGACATTAGGTATATTTAAAGATATTTTTTATGCATTAGGATACATTTCCTACAAACTTGCATGTGTGTCCCTGGAGAGAAGCTAAATGTTACCTGTTTTTATTACTCGTATTTATCCCCTTGGGATAACTATTTTTATTATTTTTCCGTTTGGGGATTATCGATCTGAGTAGGTATGTATTTAACATTATATAAAGTATTTAGCAACAAAAGTAGGATGTGAATAGAATTTTCTACTTTCATGTTGTTATAAATCACAAGGGATATGGAATCTAATGAGTAGTTAAGTATGTGAAGATTATTTACAGACTTATGTGTGTAACAGGTAAACAATGAAACAAAATTTAATTCTATAAAACGCTACAAAAAGTAGGCTTTTAAGCTACATTACGGATAGCATTCGACATTATACACATACCTTTACAAATTCACGTCATTACTTTCGGGATAGACAGAATCTTTGAGACAAATTGTTTACTTTAAGCTCTCATATCGAAATTGTGATGTCATTAATACAACTATGTATTTTTGGTGATTACCTGTGAGTCTCTCGTCACGTATATAGTATATATTTGTTTCTTAACCAACTTATACCACGATTTGTTTTATGTGATTAACTCTATCAGTCTATCCCCACTTTTTTTTCTACCGCCTTATACCTCGATATGTTACTTACTTTGTCAGTACCTAAATAGTAGCTACACATCCATAAAAGGCATTACACGGAGCTTTAATCCCTACCCTTTGTTTCAGTTCGCTCCATCTTTTATACTGCGAGGGCTATTCCCCAAATTTCTCTCTGAAATTTATCGTTCCCTTAAAAAAGTCACGTCCGTTCCTCCTTCCATTTCTGAAAGAACTTAATTGAATTTTGATGGAGTTCCTTCAGAGATGTGAAGTGATCGTTTGTCAATATGAAATCATTATGTGCTTACCATTCATACATATTTATTATCTAAAATATCTATTTTTTATTAATTTGAAATCGAGATTTCTTACAGATTATCGCAAAGTTATGATAATTTATGGATTGTTAAAATGTATTTTAATCTAATCCTCTAGTTATAATTAGCAGCACCCTAAAGAATCATTCTATAAATATAACATTTATGTAACTCTATCGTATTTTTCTAAAAAGTTGGAGCCATGATTACGACATGTCAAAGGTAAACAAAATAAATAAGATGCAATAGGGTAAATAAGGGGCAGACTGTGTCATCTTACGACTTTCTTAAAGAAAGAAAGGTACTACCATTTATATTACGTGCCACACCAGTACGGGTGTACGCAATCATACATACATACACATCACGCCTGATGCCCTGTAGAGGGGTAGGCCGAGATCACGGATCCCCATTTGTCCCGATCCTGACAGACCACTTTCGCTTCATTGACATTCATACATCTTCTCATACACTCTCGGCGGTTATAGGTACACCTAACGTCACCTTTTTTCAATATAGCGTCTATCTGACTGTTATATATCTTATTAGGCCGGCCCCTACGTAACCGCCCTTCCACTTCACTCATATATATTCCTTTTGTCAATCTGCTATCATTCATCCGCATAACATGTCCAAACCATCGAAGCATGCTTTTTTTTGTGTACGTAAATCATGTAGCAATAAATAAAGCCTCACAAAAAGGCTCCGAACTAACACAATAAGAACTATCACTCCACAAAAGAAGATTAACAGATACCTAAGAAGCAGCTATTGTTGAAATATTCGATTTATCGAGCCCCTTTCCGAGCTATAGCGAATAAATCCTCACCCTTTGCCGCTATGTCCAATATATGTCGGTATTGTCGCTAAAATATTTCATTTTGTATTGTTTGTTATTCCTTTGTAGAGCAAAAAACATGGGTGTTAGCCGGCATTAAAGGGCCATTGTCCAATAGCTGCCACTGAATGGGAATTAGGTGAAGCGAGAATTCTTCGCTTATTTATGACCTTGGGTATTATTTGAGGTACTAAGATTAAATAGATTAACATTCCGAATATTTAAAGGCCGAATATATAGCAAAACTGATATACATATGTTTTAATTAAACTAGCTAGTCTATCAAAGATTAATATTTGGTTCATTTACAGGATTGACGACCAGTAGAAAGTAAATAGAGACTGAATGAGGGGCAGAAATTATCGTATTTGTTAGTTAGCCCTTAAAAAGACTGGGGTTGTTCTATGTAGCTGTATAAAGGAGTTGACTATTTCTAAATAATAGACAGGTATAATTAATATTTTCCATAAAAAATATATTCTATATTGAACCTAAAATAGAGAACCAAATCGTTTATAACTTTTTCATAATTCTTGTGTTACTTATTATTTCTTTTTACTTGTTAGAACGAATTAAAAAGCAGTGATTGGCTTTAACTTTTAAACACCCTGCAGGTACTACATGCTGATCAACATATCACACAAAGACAATATATCTCTATTAACTATGAATTCAACGCCTGAAACAAGTCAAAAACGTAGCCAGTCTTCCAAAATCGTCTCCTATAATTTGAAATCTGACAAGTAAACAGTGGTCAAGTGCGAAGCGGGCTTAAGGAATGAATAATGGCACCTACAGCTTTAAGTTCTCGCCTTAGCTGTAAGCACTTTCGACGTCTCAAGCCAAGGAGCTTGCTTCAAATGCTATTTTTATTCTCACAGCGAGCGGGGCCAGGTTATTTCCGATTCTTCCCCGCCCGCCCAAGTTTAGAATTGAAGATGTGATTGAATGAGTCATTTCGGGAAATATGCAGTAACTTCGCAATGTTTTGTTAAATTTAAAATGCCTCGTTTTAGTCTAGCGACGTAAAAAGAATGCTAAGGAGCTAGTGTTCTTTTCGGCATATTGTAGGAAGTGACAAAGGGACCAGGGGTAAATAGGATCTATCAGGCTATTGAATAGCAAACCGTTACTATTTTTGCAATATGACATTACAATCCCAATACACATGCTTATATGTGGATATGTTTTCATGTCTCCGAGATTTTGTCTTTCCTATTAGTGAGTAATGGACGAGAATTTATGTGTATTTATGCATATTTTATATTTAACACACTTAAAATGTTATATGATAAAATTCTAAAGACAAGCTTTAAAACAAACGAGTCAATTACAAAGTAAAACCTTTTCAATTTATCTATATATATATATATATATATATATATATATATATTGTGTTACCGTATTGATTTGTCCCAGAAAACTTAAGCACAGCTTCCCAAATAAGCCCACAGCATCACTAAGAACTCCCGACATTATAAGAAAGGTCAATTAACCTGCACTGTCAAAGCACTGCAATCCGTGACCTGTGTTCTATTTGGATGATAAGCCCGATCCTAAACCGAACCGTCTGAGTCCGTTGGAGTGCTCGCAAAAGTTTGAAGTCTCCATCAGTATTCATTACACACTTACTCGGGAAAGAACTTAGCTTTTAACATTAGGAAGCTTGGAGTTGAAAGAATACTTAAAATTCATCGAAGACGTTTTGCATCTGCTACGGGGAAAGGAATGACATTATTAATTCACAGGCCCGTGGTTTGGACGGGGGTAAGATGTAACACTTCTTGTACAGTATGTTGTGATTTTAAATACATAAACAGTTATATTTGTTAGCCTATGAAGCGCAGGGCAGCACGCAAAAGGGTGAGAAAATTTGTAGATTTGTAGTAAAGCAAGGGATATTTGTCAGGATTTTAAGGATTGCGTTCGATATTATCTGTCTGCGATGGGAATGTAATATCAGTTTGTAATTTTATTACTTTTGAAATATTCTAAAAGTAGTTGAGCTAAAGAACTCTTAATTAACATCAAGAAACAAGTGAGTAACATATCAAATTATTTAGATATGCCGCAAACAATAAGCTATTAACGTAATAAACATTTTTTTACCTAGCTCGATCAGTACAGGACTACTCACTAGTGGTTAGAAAGATATATACTGACAATTTCATTCACTGCATAATATTCCCAAACACAACATTCATTACACCAAGGCCATTGAGTACAATAAGATGGAAAATACAGAATGTCATTAAAAGTTTATTGAAGCTTATAAATTACGAAAATTACCACGCAGGTGTCCTTAACCGTTTAATATTTACCAAACTGAACATCGGGGAACTATTATAAGCCACAACTTTCACTCAAACAAAGGGAGACTTTTCATTATTCACTTATAGCTTTTACAATAACCATATAATGTACATTCTGAGTTATATGCTAATTTTATTGTGAAGTTATAAGTAGCCATAATTAAAAGTTCAAAATTTATTCTATATATAATTTTTGAATTAACTTTTGCTAAGAAATCTTAATATACACACATGTGCTTATTCCTTTTCGGGGTGGCCAGAATGTCTGAGACACATTACTTTTTCGGCTATCCTTAACATGACTATAGAGTGATAATTAAGTAATCCTACATTTTATGTGACATTTACTAAATATAATTTGGCTTGTACTTGTGTAAGTATAATCTTAGTCTTGAATACAGTGGTTACGTGAATAACAAGTCATCATGCATATAGAAGGGTCTTTTTAACAATGTGACGTAGAGCCATTGTTAAGGATAAAAACCTAAGCTTTGAGAAGGCTAAATCTTTGATCTTTGTTCGATATTATATACTAGAGATATTTATTCATTAAAATAGATACATACGCATATCCAGACATACCTTAGAAAAGAATAGAATTGTGTAAATTCTACAGTTATATAATATATTATTTCAAAGTATTTATTCACATATTGTACATAATGTCATTATTTATGTGCGAAAGGGCAAAAGCGAAATAGGGGTGATGTGTATATATATGTCTGTATGTTATGTGTAATTCATTATTTAAAATATAACGGCCTTCAAGAGATTGGAATACATGTAAACATTTATGAAATTATTCCTCTAACGGTGGTTTAAACAATCGATATCCTTGATCTTTACCTACTACTACTACTGGTGAAAGGTAAGGGTAAGAATTTCACTAGGTTATAACTTAACTTATAAGTTCTTACTGACCGCCTTGTCAAATAAAATAAAGACGAAAACTGAATACAAAAATGCACTACACAGATATACCTCTTCTACCAAGCCATTTCATTCATAATTATTGAAGAACACGCTTTGAATAATAGGCTAAGCAAACAGTTGGATCGGGAAATGCGATCAACATAATTTCACAGGCTGTAGAAATCCAATACTTAAAATTTATTACACTGCCAGCCTCACTTACTAATAAATAGCCCTGCTTCAGAAGCACAGATCTAAACTGTTAGATCCGACGTATGCATTACTAAAATGTATTTTTAGTAACAATTAAGTATTAAAACAGTGTGTTCCTGCTTCATTTTATTATGTTTTGAAGCGCTATAGCACGGAATGATAAGGAAGCCATTCTGAAAGTAATATGGAATAAGGAATATTCAATGTTTTTCATCCACTCATTATTACAGTAACTATGGTGTACCGAAGACATTGGTTTGAAATATGTGTATGCGAAATTAGTTTGTCAAGATGAGGATCACTGGCTTCCTCTCTACAGGGAAACAGGCGTGATTTGTATTTGTATGTATGTACTGTTTGAAATAATAAATAATCTTAATGGCACTTAAATAAAATTAATAAAAGACAAAATATCTCTTCATTTGTTTTTCTTACATATCAGTTCAATATAAAACCATGTACAGAATAATATAATTGCTGTTTGTCTAGCTTATCTGATAATCTTAAATCATTGCGTGCCGAGAAACACGAAGCATCGTTCAGAATTTGATTCAATTTGGCGACGCCGCCGTCAATTGTTCGGACACCGAAAACGTTTCCGAAACGCGGAGGCATTCTGTTTGTTCATTGGCCAGGAAGGAATCTGCAAGAAAAAGTTGTTACAAATGCCTAATATGTGGAAATATTTTCTTTCGGTTCATGCAAATAGTTTATTCAAACATTATATAACGATGAGGGAAAACATCGTGAGGAAACCTGCCTATCCCTCAGGATAGGTAATAGTCAGTGCCTATATACGGCGATACGGTTCACTACCTATCACGTTGGGTTCTGTCTACCTAGTGATACGCGGGCTTCGAATGACCCATACCTAACATGCCTTCGAAATTTCGGAGATGGGCATTCAAGCCTCTGACTACCCCGCCGTAATAAAAAAGGGAATGTGTATACACAAGTCGTGAAGCGTATGTATGTATGTATATAATTTGAAATACTTAGTATGTGAAAATGTTTCTGCAAATCAAAGGGGTTCTACATTATCTTGAAACTTAAATCTAACATCAAAAATTAGAGACAGTTTGCTATCTGCTATCAGTATAAATATCAGACTTCGATAAAAAATTATCTTATTGTATTTTATTTCAAAAATATACTTATTTGAGTAAAACCACTTATAACCACTTTCTTAGATACCGCATAAAATGCTTAAAAAATACGATGTCATATTACAGGAAAATTTTCATAAGCAGACGCGACCGGAACGGTTTCATACACTGCCCTAAACTACGACGCTTGTGTACATTACTTACAAGTTTCGCTACATAAACTTCTTTATGACCCTTCTTAGAAAATATATTGAACTAGTTGAGAATGCTTAAAAATCTTGTGTGCAAGAGGATTCAAAATTTGCTCTTTGCAGTGCTAAAACGCAGCTGGGACCAAAAGTTTTTAAATCTCCCTCTGAGGCTTTCTTCCCATAAATATGCTCGAGCACAAGCGGACCAATGTATGGACACAACTAAGCGGAGTAAATGGCCGGAACCAACATTATTGCACTTGTAAACTATGGAAGAACTCTAGAACAGAAATTTTTGAATGAAAAGAGTTAAGATAAACTCACCGTTCTTAGTTTTGCTTCATGAATAATAATGCCGGAAGTTCAAAAGACGGAATGAATAAGAACTATGTTTAAGTAGATCGTTCTCGTGTTATTTTATTGTACTTTCACCTGCGAATTTTCAGGAGTGGCAGCTGTTTCAAAATTGGATTCTACTGTTATTAAAGTTTTAAGTACTATATCTACATAATGTACGTACATTTCATAACATAGTACATAATAGTAGGGCATTACTACTATTCCTCGGTATTTATTAGTACTTAATTACTACATACTTACGCTTAATTACTATTATTCAATGCTAATTATTAGCAGCCCTATGTTTTTTATTGTTAAATTTGATATAATTATATGTCTGACTAATTATAATCGGTGTAGCTCAGCTGTTTGGGGCTTGATTCTATACCATTTGGTACAGGTTAGTTTAGGTTAAGTTCAAATCTCGCTTGGGCTTGTAGCATTATACATATATGTACATTTTGAGAAAAAAAAAATTGCGAAATGCACCGAATACTACGGTGAGCCAAAACATCGTGAGGAAACCTAGCTGTTCCCCGAACAGCTAATAATTAGTGCTTGTAAATGGCGACATGGCTTACCACCTATCACATTGAGTACTGACTGGGTTCGAGGTACTACCACCGCGATTGCGGAGATAGAAATCTGATTTGGCCATGAACGCGTTTGTTTTTGACTAATCAGTGCCCTATCATTAGTCTTAACAATCTACTTTGTATGAAACATCCCGTCTTCACAATACAACTTTGTTTCACATTTCTATTAGTAAATGAATCGATAAACATTTTATTACAAAACGTCTCATGCAGTAAACTCTTAACAGCTGCAAGCGTCGTTCCTTACGAAGTGGCATAAAAATATTCATCAAGATGTAATTTCCGAAACATAAACTTCACTCGGTATTCATACTAACTTTATGCTAGCAACCAATGGAACTTTTCTGTTGTTGACTGTTTACCTTTTCTTCTAAATGTTTTCGTCTTCCCATTTTGGAAACAAGATTGTCCTAATATAGTTGCATTCTTGTGCCAACCTGCCTTAAATTATTGCTCTATTTATAGTGTAAGCGTTTTTTAATGATTGTGTGTAATCGAATAGTCATTATTATTTATAACACATTTACAGTGATTATTAAAGTAAATTTTAAAGGTAATAAACTAATTTAGTGCCTCAAGCAAGAACAACTTATAGCTAAATTTATATTTGTATTTCTTGATAACTCTGAAAGTGTTGCGGTAGGTAACCTATTAGATATTGTCTTTAAGGTATTTAACATCCCTTTTTAAAACATGCACTATATGATCATTAATTATTGGTTAATATTATCTAAATCACCATACGTCTCTGCAGAATGGCAGGGGTTAAATACTAAATAGGATCCTAGAAACAATAAATCTTTGTTCCCGGGTGCCTCTTATTGCTAATAAACTCTAGGAAGCATCTCTAATACCTAATATACCCACGGAGATAAGTTTCAATGTTCAATGTGTGAAGTTTGGATTGTTAAGACTTGAACATTGTTTTGCATAAATAGGCTATTTGTATGCTAAGCCGATGACACTGTGTAATAGATATTATTCTGCGGTGTTCGTTACTACGAGAATTGTGCTAAGGGCCATCCAACTACCCGAAAATTAAACGAGTTTACTTAATTTATGCTCTCGTATTCAATTTCGTGTACACTAAACTAGCTAGCTATATTATGGTATATAAACTAAGTTGTATACTTTTATTATAGAGGGCGCTGGTAAATAATTACATGTAGTATACAAATATAGCATGTCGCGGTATTCGTACAAGGAATAATGCGATGAACAGAAAAAAGTCCCAAACAATCATTCTTCACATTCATTTAGAAATATTGGTATGGTGCTTTACAGAACCTTTACTTTCTTTGTCGCCTGTTACCGGATAAAAAGGTAAGCAGTAAAAGATATTGTTAGCATACATAAATAAATACATACATCTTTACCGTATGCCCTTTAATAAATTATGAAGAATATATTATATGCCCTAGATTCATTTATTACGTAAAATCAGCAATCAGCAGCTAGATACTCCCTCCCAAACACCATTCAATTAGTCCAATAAATAACAAAAGCAGGACGATAGAACAATAGCAATAAATAGGAAAAACCTAGAGGCTTCCTAACTTATGATATAGGGGCACTCTCTTTTGTTTCATTCATAACTCATGGTTCTGTTGCGAAAAATGGCTACCCGAATGGACTTTGTGTCAGGGCGAGGGATAAATCTTGTCTCGGCTCACGTCCATTTACCATAACTACGCTGCGATAGGTTTGAGTCAAAGAGGCTGTATGTTTTCGATGTTAAGCAAGCAGGTTTCTTGTTTTTTTGGTGTGAATGAGCGGTTTGATGGAATGGTGAATTAATTTATTTCACAACACATAAATATACCCTTCACGCGTTGCTACGCGACTTGTGTATACAGACTCCCTTTTTTATTACGCCTTTAAGGGATTAGTTCTTGAACAGGTGAACGAGTTAAAGTGTAAATATAATATAATACTAATCAGCTACCCTTTTCCTTCATATCGTAAGCAACATAGATATTCAGAATTTATTAGACAATGAACTAACGATATTTTCACCAATAACCTGAAGCCAACACAACCTTTAATATCTATTTTAAGACGACGCTTACCTTGTGAAAAGAGCAAAAAAGCCCTACCTCTTGTCTATGGCATGTCGAGACGAAAAATATAAATGATCCCTTATCACAGAGTGCCAACTTAAGAAACTTGCTTTTGACAGTTGATAAAATGATAAACGATACAGATGACGTCACTCACAATGAAAAAGTTGCGACTGCGGGAGGGAGAAGGAGCTATCTGGAAAGTCAATTAACTGGGCCGCGAAGGCGCGATTTCATTTACTTATAATAGGTTGGAAAATAGTATTGTATTACTGTAGTTGTCTAGGATATGATTTGCTGCAATTGAATAATCTGTTTGATTTGTAAACTTGAATTACTTATGTCATTGTACATATGACGTATATAATTATAAGACGATATACGAAAATGTTGTATGCAATATTAATAGTGTAGTCATAATAGTTAAATTTAATGAATTAACAAGTAAGGGAAAATAATTGTGGCTTACATTCCGGTTTCCTTCGCTTTCCTCTACCAATCAATTCTTCAAACATCACTCAAAATCTATTTATTGATTAAACAGGTGCAAACTGACAGAGCCCAGATTATGGCGGCCAGTGTATCTGTGTAGGTAAATACTGAGCCTAACTGTATGGTTACTAATTAGTGTCTTTATACGTTACACTCCACGGCTATGTATTAATTAGTTTCGATTACTGACTTTAACACGACCATAAAATTTATTGTGTCTCTATTAAGTTATTAAAAACCTTAAAGAAGACTTCCCAATGCATAGCTATAACTCCCTTTCCTTTTCCGCTTTCGATATTTAAATGAAAAAGAAACTGCAAAAAAGGTAAGTTACCAAAATTGAACACAAGGTCCTCATAACAGATTTTTCCTGTTTATCTATCTTGTCAAGGAATTTAGAGCTGAAATATTTAATTACACAAAATTGTTGATACCTCATTTAACAACCGACTTCTTTATTACAAAATACGATCATTTTTATTGTTATTATCATAAAAACTTCGCGGAATTACTTTTGTTTTAATGAGCTTTGTAATGAGTTTTTACTCTTATTTCCTCCTTTATATCTAAGCAGGGGGTATTGACATACATTTTATTCATTGCTCCCTGCAAGGAAACTGGGACTTAATCAATTTAAGTTACTCTGGCTTTCTTTTGTCTCAGCGTATTGGATTACCGAGTTATTTATCTGTCCTTCTGATACATCAAAATTAAGTTTTCATGTATCGATCTCAAGTAATATGCTTGAAGCAATCATTTATGTGTATGTGCTATAATAATGTAAATTATGTAATGTCTAATGTATGTAATCATGTATTTTATATGATACCTAATGATTGTAGATGTACGCAATATAAATATAAACTAAAGTGGAATTAGGTAATACATAATAAGCTTTCTGCATGTTCTAAGGGTCTAAGAGGTAAATAACTTAGCAACAAGGTACTTTTACGTCCTTATTAATGTGATTTCAATATACCTACATGCTAAACCTACAGGGGATTCTTTTGAACCTTATTATAACTATGTCAGTTAAAACAAAGCGTATTTATTTACCAATCGTTCAATAAAACCTTTTGAAATAATAAAAACTGCATATGTTTACCGTTTTCCTTTGAAATTTTCTATATACTAATATGAGTTCAGCAGTTTATTTGTTGGAAATAAGGCATTCCTTTGATCCATTTACGACTATCATCGTCCTTAATTTGCCTTAATGGAAAGTTGTTGTTGGCTATAAATATTGGATTAATCGGAGCGACCCCCGTGCCTTATCTATGGCCAATGGATTAATTTATCCCTAACAGATACTTTTTCTTTGTTCTAATTTGGATTAGACCCTTTGTTGTAGCTGTTTGTTCGCAATATAATTGATATTGCCTTTAAAGCGTCTAATACTTATACTATACATACATAAATCAAATCTGATTCCCTGTAGAGCGGTAGGCAGAGATCACGTATCTCTATCTGTCCCTTCGCTTCATAGACACTCATGCACACTCGGGTTTATACTATATCTCTCAATATCTTCTTATATATTAGTACACAAAGTGTTTGACTAAATGGACTACTAACTAATTAATTATATAACAAGATTTAAGGAAGTTTACTGAGCAATTTATGAACACAAGAGCATGTATGAGAAAGTTAATGGGTGTGAGTGAAGCAAGATAGATTTGTCAGTATCGTTCCAGATGACGATCGATAGCCTCTAGCTATCCCATTGGGGACTTAGAGGCGTGAATATATGTATGTGTCCTTTGATCAATTATATCATTACACTTCACTTTTGACGATATATCTAAGCGAGAGTCATGATTGGTCATCATAACAAACAAGGAAAAAAGAATATTATCACGTAACTTTTATCTTATCATAAAATGTGGTAATAGCCGAATAAGTACATTATTATGTCAAAATACACACGCACGCATCACGCCCAGTTTTCTACAAAGGGGTTGTTATAGATCACGGATTCACATTTGTTTCGATTCTGAAACGCCACTTTCACTACATTGACATCTTTACATCTATTCATATACACACTTACCAACATACATACAAATACATTCACGTCCTTTTATCCCTCTCGGGGTGGAGAGAATTTCGGACACACGATAATATCTCCTAAGTCACATCTTAGCATGATTATTGGGGTTGCGATGACGTATATAACATTAGTGAGAACATGTTAGTCCATCGCCCAATAGATTTCATTTACCCCTAGTCTCATAGTCGCATCTTACGGCATGCCGGGAGGAACGGCAGCTATATGGCATTCTATAACGTTCCAGCTAACTCAGGTTTTTCTATCATTAATTTCAATTATATCACATGAACACTTAATATTCGATTTGCTTAGATTCACCAGCGTATAAACGCTATGAACAAGCAATATGCAATACAAAAAGAAACCGATACAAAATTCACTTTTAATCTGTTCCAAAAGATTTTATTGCTCCACTGAGAAGATGCACGATTTATGTCACGCCATCTGTTTTTCCAATCATACATACATACATACATACACATCACGCCTGATTCCCTGTAGAGGGGTAGGCAGAAATCACGGATCCCCATTTGTCTCGATCCTGACAGACCACTTTCGCTTCATTGACATTCATACATCCTCTCATACACTCTCGGCGGTTATAGGTACTCCTAACGTCACCTTTTTTCAATATAGCGTCTATCTGACTGTTATATGTCTTATTAGGCCGGCCCCTACGTAACCGCCCTTCCACTTCACTTATATATATTCCTTTTGTCAATCTGCTATCATTCATCCGCATAACATGTCCAAACCATCGAAGCATGCTCTTTTCAACCTTAGTCACTACATCTTCTTTCAAACCGCAACCTTCCCTTATCACACTATTTTTAATTCTATCATTCAATGTTACTCCTAACATGCTTCTCAGTGACCGCATTTCGACGGCATTGATTCTACTTTCATGCTTCTTTTGCCATACCCAACTTTCACTACCATAAGTCAATGTTGGAACCAGCACAGCCCTATGAATAGCCATACGTGCCGATTGAGAAATCAACTGGCTACCCATAACACTATACATAGCCCCATTAATCTTATTACCTGCACACACTCTACGTTCAATATCTCCCTCACATTTTCCGTTACTAGTAAAAAGTGTTCCCAGATATACAAAATCATTCACTTGTTCGACTCTTTCATTATCTATGTCAATCTTGCACTCTGTCTTGCTAAGTCCCTCCATGACCATTACTTTCGTTTTATTTACATTAATTTTCATTCCTTTCCTCTTAAGGGACTCATTCATGCAAGTGACCATCTCCTGCAACTCACACGCCGATGACGCAAGAAGAACCTGATCGTCAGCGTACAAGAGGCATTTAATGATCAACTCGCCCATACGCAATCCTCTGTCACTTTCTTTCAAATCAGTCAAGCAACTATCCATGAACAGATTGAACAGCCACGGCGAAGCTACACAGCCCTGCCTCACACCCTTTCGGATACTGAACCAGTCTGAGTAGGCCCCATTAACCCTAACACAAGCTCCGGAATCCATATATAAAGACTTTAGAGCCCGTATTAAGGTACTGCCCAAACCAAACGCGGATAGCGCCCTCCACAAATCGTTCCGGGATACACGATCATACGCCTTTTCCAAATCCATAAAAGCACAGAAAACCTTTTGGTTCTTCGCCAAAAACTTTTCAGCCACCTGGCGTAAGGAAAAAACCTGATCTGTACATCCCATTCCCTTCCGAAAACCTGCCTGTACATCCCATATCTTGGTTTCAGTCTCACGAACAACTCTTTCAATCAATACTTTAGCATATATTTTTCCGACGATGCTCAGAAGGCTAATCCCCCGGTAGTTCTTGCAATCTTGCAAGGGTCCCTTCCCCTTGTACAAAGGAACGATAACGGCCCTGCACCAATCTTTAGGCACACGGCCATACCGCCAACACGCATTAAAAAGTAAGTACAAGAGGTTGGCAACCACCGGGCCACCAGCCCTCAACATCTCCACGGAAATCCTATCATACCCTGCAGCTTTACCAGTTTTCATAGCTTTCAAAGCTTTGAAGATTTCTTCCATACTAATATCACTGCCATTATCATCCAAACTTAATTCAGATGTATCATCCTGAAATGATACATCCTCATTTTCAAACAACTCTTCAAAGTATTCCTTCCATCTTTTTAACGCCAAACACTCATCATTTATCAAATCCCCATTCTTATTCCTAACAGCACTCATTCTGGATCCTCCAGAGAGTCCCCTGGCCGTTTTGACCATTTTCCAAAATAGTTTGATATTTTGATGGAAACTCTCGGAGAACTTCCTTTCAGTCCTCTCTTTCACTTCTAACTTCTTTCGTTTCACGATCTCTTTCACTCTCTTTTTCAATTCTTTAAATAGTAACAATTTCCGTTCATAGTCTATAACATTCATATTGGTTGCTTTATTGTTGGCCTTACTTGCCAACAAATCCTGCCATGCTTTTCTCTTATCTTTTACAACCTTTCTTACTTCTTCATCCCACCATAGAGCTTGATTCTTTGGGGGAGCATTCGTCCTCTTACGTACTCCACATACTTCGATGGCAGATTCCACCATACCATCCTTCAACATCCTCCAAACATTCTCAATTTCGTCCTCCTTGACATCTTCATTCAATGTACTAATTTGTTCTTCCACTCTTTTTCTATATCTTTCATTTACACTATCATCTTTCAATTTTCCTACATTTATTCTTTCCAATCCTGTAGTGGACACAGGAGCACGATGACGCCAACATTGGAACAGACCTCTCAATCGGCTGACGACCAAATGATGATCCGTTCCCACATTAACGCCCCGATACACTCTGGCGTCCACCACATGCCTTCTCAATCGATCATCCACAATAATAAAATCTATCATACTTCTGTCTACACCCCTTTCCCAAGTATACATGTGGATCTTTTTATGACAAAACATTGTGTTTGCCACAAAAAGTCCCCTTTCCAAACATATCTCGAGAAGACTTTCTCCATTCTCGTTCACTTTTTCATCTCCATACTTACCTAAAACACATTCATAAGAATCTCTCTGTACACCTACTCGACCATTAAAGTCCCCAATCATAACAACATTTTCATTCTGCTTACATTCTTTTAGTACTTCCCTTACATTCTCCCAGAACTCCCTCCGCTCCTCAGTTGGCCTCGACATGTCAGGAGCATATGCTCCAACCACGAATAAAAGTTTGAGGCCAACCTTAAGCCTTAACCATAAGAGTCTGGGATTCACACATTTATGCTCTTTCACACATTTATTCATTCGCTCTGATAGGACAATACCAACCCCCTGGCACGCCCGCTTATCTTGTTGAACTCCAGTCCAATACGCGGTGTACGTGCCATGAATGGTATTGCCCATTCCCTTTCGCTTCGTTTCATTCACACAATATAATATATAATATTAATTAATATTCACACAATATAATATTCACAATTTTTTCCAATCAGGCTTTAAAAATAAGCGGAGTAAAATAAGAAGTTAGCACTTACCGAAAAAACAGTATGGGATGGGGTATCTGTACTGTAGTATTATATTATCTGTGGCTCCACTAAGTTATGAAGCATTTCTGTGTATTCCCGTTGCGAAATGGCAGAAAGTAGTTAACGTGTAAAGAGGGTCGGAATGACTTATAACAGTTATATAGATGTCGGACAAGAAATCAACTGGGAACAACCGGAGTTTCATACTGATTACACCGAAATAAATATAGACAATGTTTACTTATGAAAGTTGTTACTCAGGTTCGAAATATGATATAAAGGAGTTATTACTTATTTATTTGAGAGCTTTTATGTATATATAGTGCTTACTTAGTGGTAGAATAAAATCGGCCAATTAAATGTGAATTATGATTGTATTTGATTGGCCGATTTAGAGAGCTAATGTGTTGATTAGTAAGAACTAATAATACATACAAACACATCACACCCGCTTCCTAATAGAGCTGTAATCATAGATCCCCATCTGTCCCGATCCTGAAAAACCACTTTCGCTTCATTGACACTCATACACACTCAGTGGTTGTATGTAATCATTGATATTTGTTTTTCAAGTATTTGACTAGGATACACCTACACGATCAATATAAAACACAAGAAACTCGTGACAAAAAGCTAATGATAATAATACCCACGCTTAATCATAGACCTTATGATGCACTTCATGTGGATCGTTGCTCAAGTAATTAGTTGAATTTCCATTGCTTTCATCCATCCCGTAATATCGATATGATACATCATTTGATATCGGAGTTATCTAATAACCAATAATAATTATGAGCATTAATTTAAAACTTACTCTACATTACTTCCATTTTCCTAATTTTCACATTAAATTTATATTATTTTAAGCTTTTGCGTAAATAAACGTCCGTTACCATGGAAACTGCATAGTTTTGCCGTAACTACACTTGGGGGCGCTGGCGACTCGAACGTAGAATTGCAAACTTCTCAAACTTCCATTGAAATGTTCGAAAGGCAACATCTGGGCCCATTGAGTGCACTTACGACCAGGGACCCTAATCCACTAATGCTTTTGCAAAATATCAGTTCAATATCAGATCAGTTATAGTGTGAAGTTGGTAGTAGGTTAAAAAAACTGACATATTACGCCATTTTCAAAGCAAAATTTGACGCTTTAGCTTACTTCAATGGTGAAATTTGACAGTTGTTAATCCACTACCAACTGTACACTGTTACTGATCTGATATTGAACTGCGTTTGTGCTTAAACGCATTAGTAGACTTGGGACCCAGGCCAGTGGTCGGTAACCGCATTAACTTAATGCATTGACACAGTGCATGCTGTAATTAATTCGTGTAATTGAAGGAAGGATATCTAGTTTGATAGGTAATATCTGCGCATTGGCTGTTAATAATATTGGGTTAAAAGTGGGTATGGCATGTTTAAAGTTCATTTTGAGGTAAGGGTTTATAAAGACAAAACAAGACAAAGGCAAAAGAGTTCATGACTATTAACCCTGGCGGGGTAGTCATAGGTTCAGGTTTCTATCGCCACAATTGTTAAATTAGTAATTCTATGGCTACATCGAACCCACGTGTGGATTAGATAGTCAGTACTCAATGTGACAGGTGGTAAGCCGTGTCGCCATACAAGCACAGAACAGCTAATAGCCTGTTCGGGGAAAAGGTAGTTTTCCTCACGATGTTTACCCTAACCGTAGTGTTCGATGCCTTTCGTAAATATATTTCAATGTTTTTATCATCTTAAAAGCATTCATCCACAGAACTAAAACTTGATTGAACGGAATGAATCAAGTTTATAATGCATCAAAATGTCTGAAAAGTGTGAAAGAAAAATATTTTTCCCAATCTGTTAAAATGGATAAAGCAGAATACATTTCACCTTATTAATCGACTAACTAGAAATGATTCGTTGAATGGGTTCAAATGTACTTTGCTATGTATTAATGACTTGTGATTCAGGCACGGAAATCATATTTAAAATTACATAAATCCTGTAAATGAAATGCCAAATTAAAATATGTTGCATACTTTAAATATTTGTGAAATTTGGTACACATTTTAATGTTACAAATATCGAATGAATTCGTTGTAATTAAAGTGAAATACAGAATGAATGACGAGTAAGTTTGGACATTTCGGAGTAAAATTTTGATTTCAGTTTCATTAGAGAGCTGAAGTTGAATGATTAAAATAATGCCAATCATTATACACGCTATATGCATTTCTTTTGGAAAATAATTAAATGCTCATCAAACATACTGAAATGTACTGTAATAATATTAATAAACGTAGAGCAAAGGATAGGTTTGGGTTGGGACTGTATTGTTTTGGTATACAATTTGGTACTTTTGTCGTGCAAATTTGTAAGGTTTGATGTTCGTTTAAATACTAGCAGTTTCTTTACCTGTTTGACTTACTACTGTATTACTTTTAACTATGATTTAATAAGCTAATGTCACATTATTTGTTTTTATGAGAGTACCTATATTAATTGGAGATTGTAAATTAAATATTAAAATCAGTACAGAGAGATAAAGTCTTACTTTAATTAAAATAAGTAAGTATATTTTGACACTCTACTTACATATCTCGTTCGTTACTTGTAATTTTTAATAGATTCATCTAGACAAATAAGTTTAATTTCGATAACTTTCAAAAAATTGTAGGATTTTATTTTCTTTATATCAATTTTAGCCTTTATAACTTATTTCTCTAATAACACCATACACAGCCCTAACTTAGCATTATTTAGCCCAAACGAGGCTAAAAGAAACCATTTAACATGTCGGCTTACAAGAAACAGATAATTGGATTCATTACTGGAGGAAACCGCAATTTATCGCCCGTCATATTGACGAGACGGTTTCTCAGGGAATTCAGACTAGCTTTCGTGTAAGACCTATTTTTAGTGTCTGGAAAAGTCTTTTACTACACCTTAAGAAGGATTATAAGTATATTTTTGAATATTTATCTTAATTATTAAAAATCAATACTTTAATGACTTAATTCTCTTTAAATTATTATTGATTTATTCTACTTTTATCAATATGTACCTATAGTCACATAGTGAATGTACAGACTATGGATGTTAATGGCACATAAGTGATATCAAGATAATTTGGGATCGTTGTAGTCCATCTACCTTTTTACACGAAAACGAGCGTAATATCTTTGTTATAGTTCTAACAAAGCTGTATTGTTGTAAGTTTATATTTTCAGCTTTTTTCATACTCTTCATTTATTATAGCTGAAAGTTAATCGGCTGCAACGTTTGAAATATAATCTAAATTTTAATAGGAAACTTCAGCAGCCATTATTGTATTTGATTGAAAAAGTTTATTCTAAAAACGCCCGTTAATTTGTTCAGTGGAAGTTTTCCTCACCAAATATGATTCCCAGCCTTGACGAACCATAATATTCCTTTCTTCGTTCTTGAGTTAATTTGATTTGGTGTTCCGCTGTTATTACGGATATAAACTTTTGTGTTTGTTTTCACAATAAATGTTACTCTTATTTCATTTATTGTTTCATTTTTATTTAAGTACTCAGAGCGGTGGGGTTTTTATTGTTTGCTTTTGGAATTTAAATTATTCATAGGCTTATTGCCTTTTTATTTAACTTTCATAATATCGCCCAAGAAAATGTAATGAAACAACAGAGTAATGTTTATCTTTACATATAATATATTTAGATGTTCTAAAGAAGATGTAGTGACTAAGATAGAAAAGGGCTTGCTTTGATGTTTAGTCGCCATTTTGAAAAAGAGTGACGTTAGAAGTACCTATACCGCCGGGAGTGGATAAAGCGATGTATGAGTGTCAATAAACCGAAAGTGGTATGTCAGGATCGGGGCAGATGCGGATCCGTGATCTCTGCCTAGCCCTCTACAGGTAACCAGGCGTGGTATGTATGTATATGTCATAAAGAATATTTTCCGTGTGAGCAAGAATAGAACATAACCTTTCCTAATTTAAAATCTGAAGCTGTAATCTATCACTACTTGCTGAAATAATTCAATAAATTATAATGACCGATAACTGTAGTTATTCCTACACAAGATTTGTTCTAAAATAACAAGAATAAAAAAGAAACACGTACCCTAACTACAGAACAGTCTTTCTTTGTGAAATGTGTTAGAAACAATGTCACCTTTAAAATTAATCGCTATCCACAAGAAACAAAGGGATGCTTCCACCCAAGAATGTACAAGGAAATGCACTTAATGATTGTTGGATTGCGAAGGAAAAGGGTTGGAGGCTACACTTTGTCTCTGAGTCGAGTTAGAGGTATTATTTATTTAAAATCTTCTTTATATAAACAAATAAGAACATCTGGGGATTAAATCCAGGACTGCTTTTTGTAAAATAACAGTTCAATATCAGTAATATAGTGAAATTGGTAGCAAATGAGCATAAGTGTAAAATTTAGCGATTTTTTAAATCGAAATTTGACACTTTTGCGCATTTCAATGGTGAAATTTGTTACTTTTGCTAATCCACTACCAACTGAACACTATTACTGATCTGATATTGAACTGCGCTTGTATTGTTTAAACGTAGATACAGATAGTGGTACTTGTTGATGAGGGAATTGGAGCGTCAAATTCTGACTGTAGTCTAAACTTATTGATTATTTGTCTATTTTAATTTTTGTGATTGTAATTAATACAACTTAAGAAAAATGGTTTATTGAATAATTGTGGAAAAAATAATACCCTTAAAATTCATTAGTGACATATATTTGCACCCTGTCTTTATCGCATTCTATCTTAACAGCCTTGCAGATTAAAAAAGGAAAAATTAACATTACAAATACATACATACACATAACAGAGTACATTTACGAGTACAAAGATAATCTATGTTTTACCTTTCTGAATCTTTTAATTAATATAACATCTATATATTACTTATTTTTAAAAACTAGCGATTTATACTCATTTTATTTACTGTATGAGACCGGGTCATATTACAATAAAGGAATCTATGTATTATACCTGTTATCATATATTGCGAAACCGGGTATCTAACAGAGAATCCCTTCGCAACATTTAGACCGTTACCCTTTCCGACCCTGAGGTCCTCAAATAATTAATGGCATTGAATATGTGATTCTGCGGCGGTGGGTTACAATCAATTTGATGTGGTTCGGTGGCCGTCATGTCTAGATTATGCCTGTAAGTGTCCATAATATACATATGAACAAATCCGGGTAATATTCTGCCGTTTTACCAGGAATAGATAAAACCTTGTTGCATGAATTTACATATACAATCACGTCCTTTAATCCCTTTCGGGGTGAACGGAACCTTGAAGACTTGAAAACATCTCCTTGGTCACTTATTAGCATGAATATTGGGGTTGTGACGTCACATGAAACATTGGTGACAGGTTGCTAGCCTATCACCCAATAGATTCCATAAAACCTAATCCCTAAGTTGCCCTAAATTTCTAAGATAAATTAAATTTATATGTAATAAACAGTACCAATAAACGCATTTTACATATTGGATATTATATGTCATCGTTCTTCGATGGTGTCTCTTTCCTTATTACCTACACGACTTCACACTACACTATTAAGGACACACTTGATTCAGAATTTATAATAAATGTATGGCTTAAATAAAATTTTAAATTTATAAACAAACAGGTAAAACTCTATGTACAGAAAGAAAAATTGAATAGCGAATATTTTAAACCGCTTTGATATCTGTTATTAGCGTAACATTGAAAATAAACTGGAGCTATGAAAACAAAACTTTTTGAAACGCAAAACATACGTCAGACACAAGCTTCTTTATACTGAAAATGAAAATGTTTATTTTGAATTTTCTCTTATTTTGGTTACCAAACATTCAAACTCTTTATTTTTATTTTACACCAAACTCAGTATTTATTTATAATTATTTAGTGAATACGAAATAAGACATATACAGTATCGATTGTAAATAATGTAAAAAACAATGTATAATTTTATATCAAGAAACTAGTTAACTCGCTTGAAATATAAATCAATGATGATTTGAAATGAATTGAAACTATTAGTTTTTCTACTGTTACACCAAGAGAACAGAAGTAGGTGAAATAAATAGTCTCAGTTATGTTTGTATATATTAAGGCGCATACATATAATAATATTCTTAATAAACATTAATTGACGTTTGCGGGACAGTAAGAGGTACTAATATCCATTCACAAAGTATAGACTTAATGATTCTACGACCACCGCGAACTCACATGTTAACCACATAGTTAGCACCAAACGTGACAAGTGCCCTATTACAATCTCCATACATACTCGTGCACACATACATATATTACGACTATATATATATTTACGACTCTACGTCTCCAACAGGATCAGGCAGAAACTATCGATCGCCGCTTAGAACGATCCTGACAAATCTGTTTTTCTTCACACATACCCGTTTACCTTCTCATACATGCTCCAAAAGTACAATTCCAAGCACAACTTATTACCTATTCCTCAGAATAAGTAGTAAATATTCTCTTGATTTTTATCTTAACTAGAAATATGTGATTTTGTTATTGATTTAGTCCATCAGTAGGCAGTCTATTTATTCACAGTCAACCAATCAAAGAGTACCTTTATATCTCATCAGTTTGTGTCAAAAATGTGTTAGTATCATGCGAAATTGATATTTACCCTCACCGTAGTGACTATGAATAACTCCCTCACATTTCAAATTAAAGTTTTTATTACCAATTGTGACCTATTGAATAGCCCTTTTAGTATAGGTCTAATCCCATGGGCGATGGACCGTGCCATAAATCCTCGCCCCCATTAGGTGATCTATGGCGAGCCTACGCCTAGTCGGTGGTTACATGAATCAAGGTGAGGCCACTAACGATCGCCTACTATTTTCGAACGAGAATTGCCTGTTTCCTATTGGTAGATGGTTTATTTACTTTTTTGTTACGAACTTTATGCCTTTTGTTGAATTAATACTGAATAATTGGTGTTTTTTTCATACTTTTCTTAAGAATTTTATGGCTTTTGTTGAATTATTACTGAAGAATTGGTGCTTTTTTTTTGGTACTTACAGATGTATTCTTAAAAATTTAAGGTAAATGATTTAATAATGTAATTTCTTTATGAAGAGAGATGGAAGCACGTAGAAGTAGGTAAGACAAACTACATAAGAACGCTGCAAGGTTACAAGTCTTCATTTTCATTGAATTAAATTATATTGTTTTAACAGTTTTGTTCAAGACAGTGTCAAAAGTCTTTGTTAAATATAGTCCTGAATGTATTGCCATTATATTTGACGCACAACATTATGCTTATTCGTGCATACTAATATATTGACGATCTTTTATCCCTTTTGGGAAGGACAGAACCGCGGAGACTTAGCATGAATACGAAATCTAAAATATAGAGGTTGTCTGAACATTGCCATTCAATTCTGGTCCATTTTCTTTTCATATTTGTTAGATTTCTAAATCCAATATCGCAACAATAGCAACACAATGTCACAATGGCCTCCACTCCAATACATCTGTCCAGAACAAACGTCTTTTCATTATTTCATACAACCTCTGTATGTCAACTGGTTAGTACTCCGTCAGTGTGTATGTAATATTTTTTTAAGACGTTATCACACCATTTGAACTAGTCTCCTGTAAGTTCATTTAAGATTTGTATTAAGGGTACTAGACATCGTTATTTAGGATATATACATACAAATATACACGCCTCTACGTCTCTAACGGAATAAGCAGTCTATCGATCGCCTCCTAGAACGATCCTGATAAATCTATCTACATATCTTTACACATCCATTAGACTTTATACATGCTATTCTTCACGCTGCATACACCCGCCTTAGGAAGAATGTATATTTAAGAAATACATATTTGCTATAATATGTAAATAAATTTCTATATATAGTATATATAATCAACAACCAGCCTAGAGAGCAGAAAAAAAACAATTCGTAGTTCTATTTCCACCGGGAATTGAAACCGGCACTTCACTATAAGCGCTACGGAGGTGGTCCGATAGTATGTTACTCCATATAACACATTTCTATGCTATAAGACTACAGGGGTTGGGCCTAGAATCTGTTCGAATTGGCACAGGGCCAGACTATGGCAAACATGACGGTTTGTGGGTAATAACGCCAATGTAACATTTTTCATAAACAAATGTTTTTATTTTGGGCAATGAAAACATTGATTTTCAGGGTTCCTCCGAACATTTATTTTTATAGCTAGCTACAAAAGCGGAATGTAAATGGAAGGTCGATTTAGTCTTTGTTGTACTTACATATACATACATTTAGTTAAATCCTAAAAAGGGTTATCTTGTATCGGACATAGATATGATTCAAGCTATTGGTGTTGGATTCTAAGATAGCTTAACTTAACTTTATTTTGCGTACCCTTACGGTAAGGCACTTATAATATGGTATTGACTATTAATTTAACTTAGTAATAAACCATTCGTTAGTAATACTAGGTCACTAAGTTATGTTTAATAAATAGCTTAATCTATAGAGCGATCTAGAAGATATTGTATCTCCAAGGTTCTGTCTACCCGATAAGGGATTAAAGGACGTGAATGTATATGTACGTTGTACATACTCGTAGCTTATTCCAATTGTATCTGTATGAAAAAATAAGTAGTATAAGTCATCAATAAAAAGATTTCTTAAGGAACAATATAAGAAAATCTGTCTATTACCTTTGTACATATATACAAATTTTCACGCCTCTACAACCGTAGCGAGATAGGCAGAGACTATTGATCAGCATCCGCAACGATCCTGTCAAATCTCTATTGCTTTACTCACACCCATTTACCTACTCAAACATGCTCTACTGTTCTTCATACTACGTACACCTTTGAGAAGAATATCTTTGATCTTTGTCATCTGGTTATTCTCCCTATATAAATAATTGTCGTATACAATAGAAATATCAATAATGTCAAGGTCTGTACATATGTCAAGACACAGTAAACAGGAAAAGTAATCTTGTAACCATCCAATAAAAGCCTAAATTTACGATTGCATATAACTTCCTTATATTTGTTATTCTTTGATAAGGATATCCAAACAAAGTGGCTTCGGAGGCAAACAAAGTACCAGTAACTAATTTTGTTAAGACTTAATAATTTGGAGAATAATGAAAGAACACAGTTATTATGATGTGTATCATATGTCATTTATTCTATAAATTATAACCAATTGGGTATGATGAGGTGTGTGTTACGTAGGTGGATGCTCAGAAGAGAGGAAATGGTGATCTGGAGTATTGAACAACCCTACTTACGGAAGTGATATGTATGTATTCCATTTGTCTATTGTAAGGTATTATAAAAAAGAAATTTGGTTTTCTATGTAATTACTTCTATTACCATTCTTGTCATACGAATTATATCTCCTTCAATCCAAAAAACTATAGAAGAAAGATAAATCGTTTGTAGCATTATTATGACTAACGTTATGTCTAATGATTAACAATAAAATACCAAAAACATGAAAAACATGAAGAGGGAAATCATCGTGAGAATACGACTAAACACTGGGTTCGTCACTTTAAATAATAGGTATCTGCTGAACCGTGGACTTAGAGTGGGTAAAGACATTCGTAGTAAAAACAGCAGGCACTCAAACCTCTGACCACCCTAAAAGGGTTACTAATGTACACCTAACAAATTTATAAATAGATCAAGTACGTATCCTTTTAGGCAGTTGCCTGACTCTTTTATTTACAGTCGTAATTATAAAATCACGCATGATTCTAATTAATATTCCAGGGGCCATGAATATTCAGAGACGCGGGTTTCTCGTTAATGTAATAACACCAATGCGGCCTCCTTATTTAACAGTAAGTAAAGGGAAATATTATACAATTAGCTGCTTATCTTGCATACTGAAAAGACTTTTCCGGTTGAATGATGGGCTGACAACCCCGTATACCTGATAATGAATGGATTTTTATTTACTACTATGAGTTACGCTTGTACAAATGTTAGTCCAATGCTAACTAGCTGCTTTTCTTAGGGTATGGGTTAATGGGAAGGCGATTGAGGTAGTCTTGGTCAATATAATCTATTAGGATATACGATAGAGATATAGATAGGATGATATAATTTATCACCAAATTTCTAAATCAATATCATCGTGGTAGCTGCCGTGGAGTTATTCTGTCTGCGACATTTTATTTACTTGAAAAGGAATTAATAATCGTGTATCTAAAGATACTTCGAGTTAGTATTTATATATAATTAGGTATATAATATCCGTACATACATAATAGATTAAGAATCACGTTAACGTTTGGATCCTATCGCAAATATTCAATTTCCGGTGGATTACGAGCGTGCAGCAAAATTTAGTGCTGGTGTTTAGGTTCCTTCTTTTTTATGTAGAATATGTATTATTCACATTTTTGGGTAAAAACATACGTTCTAGCTCATCTATCTATACAGAAGTAAGCAGAGATGACGGATAACCATTTTTCTTTTGTCAAAAAAACTTTTATCTTACTACGAACATTGTTTATTTAAAAATGTATTTATAAAAAAGAAAACAAAAGACAAACGCGTTCACGACCATTAACCCTTGCGGGATAGTCAAAGGTTCAAGTGTCCATCCCGCAATCGCGAAGGTAAGTAATTTTATGCCCACCTCGAATCCACGTGTTGACCAGATAATCAGTACTCAATGTGGCAGGTCATGTCGCCATTTAAATGCACTAACTAATACCTGTTCGGGGAACAGGTAGGTTTCCTCACGATGTTTTCCCTCACCATAGTATTCGACGCATTTCTTAAATGTATTTTTAATTAAACTTCATTTCCGTTGGTACATGCTCAAGTGGGATTTGAACCCTGTATCCACTGATACAGAGTCAAAGCCCAAACAACTGAGCTACGTCGAATTTACTGCAAATTACCTAAGCGTATATTCATCATAATTATCACTGACAGGACCTATTTCCTATGTTTATAACGTGTACTTGTGTATGCAACTCTTAAATAAGGACCACGCTGGTGTTATAATATTAATGAGACGCCCGCGTCTCTGAATATTCATAACTTCTTGAATATTAATTAAAATGATGTGTGGTATTAAAGTATGGCTGAGAATAATTTGTCTAATTACTTTCGCGACCGTTTAGATTGAAAATTCTATCCTAATTACCAAAAAGTTAGAATAACCATTAAATTGGTATTTACGGATTCACCCACGTGCATTCTACTGCTGCAAAAATATGAAACTTTAAATATATGTAATATTTCATAAATTTAGGTGACGTAAAATTAATGTTTATTAAAATAATGTTTTTTATCGAGTTTCGTTTAAATTGAACTTAAGTTTTTCTTATAATATTGCAACGTGGAGGAGTGGTTACTGGTTTCAACATGGTTAAAGGTAAATCCTAAACTAAGCTTAGTTATTTAATTTCCGAATCAATTACTTTTTCACGGGATATGTAAGTGACTTAAGTAAAAAAATTCGTAGGGTTTTTATCAAAGTAAATATGTATGAGAGTTTTAAAACATCAAAGGAATCAAAGCTTTTTGCCCATGTTGGGTTCGAATTGCAACATGAGCATTTTTAGGTCCGTGGCTCTTGTTACCCCTAATCAATAAATAGATTTTGCAAAAAAACTAAAAGTAACTACATTCCATCTCAGAAGCTTATTTGCTTGATCTCATAATACATTTCAGACAAAATATATTGAGTATTTGTTTGCATTTTTTTCCGGATTTAGATTGACCATTATTTTATAATTCTACCTGTTATCATACTATGATTGTTAATTATAAATTAAACAGAATAATATTTATCGGCTCTCACACGATAATGCACAATCACAAAGGACAAATTTAGTTACAATCAAAATCCAACCAAATTCAAATCCAAAACGATTACTATCAATCATCCAACTACAGAATCCCTTGGAAGCCTATTCATACAGATTATAATACCGCTTTAGGCCGTATTATTCCTGTAGGAATACGTCGTTATTAATTCGGCCTCTTTGTCTTTGGGACCTAATAAAACCTGCTCGTCAATATGTCGGAGGATAAATTGCGACCATATTTCTCCCCTGGTTTCGTAATGAATCCAATTATCTGTTCCTTCGGGGAGGACTTGTTAAATGGTTTCCTCTTGCCCTCACTGCCCTGTGCGGACATCGTATAATACACTGCTTAAACGATTTCGTGGTTGGGATTCCTAAGGATTCTTGTCTTATATTTTGTGATACACGTGCTAGGAAGGACCCATTTAAGTAAGGAAGAACATTAGAATTATATCAAAATAAAGGTAAGGTTTAGAAAGAAGCTTATTTTATTAAAGAGGCTTATTTTAGTAACTCAAAACTTGTACTTCTTGTTTGACAGCCTAGGTTTAGCATTATTGATCTATTATCATCTATATTATATTATTTATTATATTATCATCTATTATCATTAACTATCTGCAGTAAAGTAGTTCGTTTGAAGATTGGACACCTTTGCCCTAATTACGCAAAATAAGATAATATTTATTGTGATACATTTAATTTTAGTAACAGAACTGTTGTCTACTACAATGCAACTACAATGTTACTGTAGTCATATCTACGCAGATCTCACCAAGAGCAAACATTTCACTTTATACCCATCATCCATACCCAAAGTGCTCGATAGTGACCCACATAGTGTCACATTCCTGTACATAGGCATTGCCTATTGCCTGTTCTGAAGAAACCCAAGTAGCCTCGAATTACATGTTTCGGCTAAGGACTTTATTATAATGAATAGCAGACACCCTTTAATAGTTTGTTCGTTAATATTCATGAGGTGCCTCCGTAATGTAAACATGAAGGTTCCTTTGTGATCTGCGAAAGAAATTTTAATTAAAATAGTTTGCTGATTGTCCTTAATTATATATTAATAACTTTTTGCAACAATCTTTTGCATTATTGCGGTTCCTAAATAAATATTTATCAAAGGAAAATTTTTGCTCCTAAGAAATAAAGGTACAGTATATGACACTTCATTATTCAGGCTTTTATTTCGTTGTTCGGAGATGTTATGACAGAAAGTTTTGCACGTGTATTTGCTTTACCATTTCTATTTACATAAAAGTGACCTTGACGAATTCAATTTCCGGTATCATATTGAGAACATTCTTTTGATATCAATGTATTTAGTAATGCTTACTTTACAAATGTAACAATCAAGTATAGTACGTTGTTAGTGCAAGATGAAATATGATTATACCGGTATAGAAACGAGGCTTTTACCATCTACTACGTGATTTTGATAGAGCCATAGACAGTGCCCAAAAACCACTGGAAAAAATAGAAATACAATTTAACGAAATACTTCGCAATTTGCGGAAATCTCTCAAAATATTTATTATTATTTTTTTTTAATTCAGATAATGCTTTGATCGAGTCTAACGGACCAGTACATGAAATTTTTAATACAGCTAACTAACTAACAACCTTTCTTTTATGTATTACCTAGAATAAGAAGCGAATAGGGTAAATCATTATTTTAGACATCTTACTCTTTACAATTTAATGCAATGAATGTACACGTATATAAAGTACCTATGAATGAAGTCAATAGCCTTTTTAGAAGCCTGCACAGATGTACTAAGAAGCAGCGGAGATCGCTTTATATTGGCTTTATTGCCTAATTCCGAACAAAGGCTGAAAGTTACCGAAATATAGGCAGCTTTTATTACGCCCATAAATGGTTTTGTTACTTGATTATTGGAGTTGTCTGATTAGAAATCGTAACGTATTGCCTGCGAGCAAAACTTTTCTAGGCCCGCCTTACAATACTAGTTTTGCTTTTTTGTTTCTAACTTGAATGAGTAGGTTAAGATAGGGCTAGAATTAGTGTGATAATAATTGCATATTATGTAGGAAATTATAAAGTATGTTGTTAATTAGCGTTTATGATAGAAACAGTTATTTCCTATTTATGTTAGAGAGTCATTGAGACAGAAGGTATTTGAGTAAATTTTAACAAAATTTAAGAAAGCGGTATTTATTTAGTGAAAATGAAATGAAAAATCTTTTTATTCAACGTAAGGATCTTAAAATCACTTATTGAAATTCATAAAAAACATTTTTGTAAACATGTACTAGACGAGAATACAAATGTTGTGAGGTATATCTATTTATCTACGTAATATAACAAATTTAAGGAAGTAATGTTAATTATTATACAATCAAATTAAAATACAGTTAATCTATTTAAATGTACAAATTTGTTGGAATGTTAATCAATAAAAACTGTTCCAAAAATCAAATTAATTACTAGTAACTACGATTACTAGCTAAAAAACGTCACCGCACCAAATACTCCACTTTCCCGACCCTAAAATATGGATAATAAGGGCGAAACCCAATGCTAACCACTGAGTGAGCTTTGGTTACATAATTGGGGACAGCAAAGGGCATTTCAGGATTTGGTAGAGAGCGGAAATACTTGTTCCATTATTTGTGTTGTCCTCAAGCACTTTGAAGCCTAGCGTAAATATAATTAAATAAATGTTATTGAGACACTGGATATCAATATTATATTGACAAATAATTCTTAGAATGTTATTGATTAATAGTGTAAACTCTAAGACTAGGTTTTTTTTAATATATCGTATGATGCTAAGAAAAACGATTTTGGGTTTTCATTCAATTATCAGTATTTCATATCAATACCATATCAACATCTATACCAATGATCTGTGTCCTTTTTGTATACTCTTTAACTATATAAATTATATACTATTAATCAATGAACAGGAATATAGCAGTTCCCAACTGGTTCTCTACCGGTATCAGTTAAAGGAACACAACAAAAACCCGCGAAGAATATTAAATACAATCTAATATAATTACATATAAGCTCCTTACACACTAATCCTTCTAAACCCACACCTATGTACAACCGCCATTACATCGTTCAATTAGTACCAGAGATTCAACCGCACATCAATTATACACAAATCAATCGATCACTCACACGCAGTAGCGATGAGTTTTGATTGATACCCATTGTGTTTGGTCGCTGAGACGGTGGCCATTGGGACACGTGGCCTCTTTCAATCATCGGTAGAAGCCTGTCATTTGATTGTTTTGTGCCTTCAGTGTGTGTATGTGTGTTGTGACTGATGGTAGTATCTAGGTTATGACTAGGTCTTTCGTCTCAAAATTGGTACAGGAGTAAAAAGTAAAAAGGGATTGTAATGTATTTTAGGTTTAGGTTTGTTTGACTGTTACAAACATTATAAGTCATGGTAATATAAATTTCATTTCTTTAATTCTCCAGAATATTATAAAATATCATTTTTAATACCTTTATATATAAAAATGCGACCAAATATAATATACAAAATCGAATCCACATTAAAATAAACAAAGTTTAAATTCCAAACCCGTCCCACATTTCAATACTACGAAACTCGGCATAATTTCCCCGTACTACGAACGCTGACAAGTTAGCGATAGTAGAATTGAATAAATAACAACAAGCAACTCAGTTTCAATGTTTTGATTCAACGGATTGCAACTTCGTTCATCGAACTTCGCTTCATTTGCATAGCCTAACTGGGACCTAACGAGATAAGATACGCCACTACGCAGTCACTTCCTTTAATGACAACTCTGACTACGTAATTAATAGTCCCGTGTAATGTGCTACTTAGACTGAATGTAAACAGCTGATTAACATGTTATTTGGCGTTGTTTGGAAGGCAATTTAGACTAGCAGAGCTGATAAAAGTTTACATACATTAGGTTCAATAAAATCTTTTAACATAATTGTATTGAGTATTGCGATTCTATCAATAGACAACAAGTAAATAAATAACTATTTAAACGAGCTCCACAATGTTTTTATCGTATTAACATAACATTAGGTTCTAGGTATGGTTTAAAATTATTGATAATAAATATTTTCCCAACATACTTTATGCGTATAAATATAATATCAGTTTCATTTAGTTAAAAATGTGATATGTATGGCTTATATGTCTGTTAGTTACTTATTTCCTAACCTATCCTTCACCAAATATACTTTTCATTCCAAAATGGACGTGAAAGGGACCTAATATACCTTTATATCGGATGCTCATACCACCGAGATTGTTCCCTCGAGAAGGGATTCAGTTAATGGCACTTCTGCGGATTAAGGTTTCGTGCTTTCAGGCCTAGTTTACGGCTTCAATTGCGCTTGATGTATCATAATTTATACGATGATTTCCCATTACAAACGCATCAATGGATGAATGGACTTATAAGTTAATTAACTGGGAATATTGCTTATATATAACATACATAAACCGTCACAATCGTACCCTAATATTTGGTTAAACCAAAATCAAGTTGCCCTTTTTTTCATGGTCCTGACAAAACACTCTCGCTTCATTGGAATACACTTTCTCATACGTTCTAGTTAAACATACTTCTAACGTCATTTAGTCAGTATATCTTCTATTTCATCCCATTGTGAGTATATGGATTTTTGATCTTTGATCATCTCAATTTTAAGTATCATATCATATGGCCTATTTAATTTAATTGAAACGTCTACTGAATGCAAATTACATAGGGGTCGATTCAATAAGAAGTATGACGCATCAACATATGAAATATGTATGTATGTTAATATACTTTTTCTCGTACGTTGACACTTAATACTTACGAGCAGCTAGTATCGCGTAGTCACTCAGCAAACATACAGACTTTGATGGATTAGTTTGTTTGCTCGAACTTTAGCAACAGACCTATTTTGATATGTCCAAACATAATGAAGGATGGATTTCGTGTGGTGCCGTCAAAAATGTCATTTGTTAGAGTATAACATGGCTGGTAATCGAAACGTTAACTCTTTTGTTTTAATATCTTATGAGTTTAAAAAAAATGGAGACTTAAGTTTATTAAGTATTTATTGTAAAGCTTTTAAGCGCTAAGTGTAGAATATGTACATAATATAAATATACAATATAGATGTAAGATTAAGATTAATTTTGGGTTTTCAATGAAATTTTCATAACAGTGACAGCCCCATCTATGGATGAATGTGACAAGTTTCTAAGTAACAACTATATGACAATAATCTAAAATGCAGAAACAAAATTCGTATTTAGACGTATGCCTGAAGAAGTGTTAGAAATAATACAATATTGCAAACCTGCCTTACTAAGATATAACTTCATGGACAGTATAATTGTACCTCAAATTCAATCAATGCACCACTATTCAGTCACTACAGTGAACATACAAGTGTTGAAGCCTGCAAGGCTGTAGTGGTTCTGTAATTGAAGCAGCACCTGGCTGGAACGGATGTTTCTGTAGTCGATTTGTGAACTGTCGTACGGCGGGAATTTTATATTCTTTATTAAAAGTATTGTATATGTGACAAAAGAGTTTAGAAGAAGATAATATAGAAAAAAATGACTTATTAATAATACGAGTACATACACATCCGGTCGTTTTTCTGTAGAGGTGTAGGCAGAGATAACGGATCTCCGTTTGTTCCGATCCTGACAAACCACTTTCACTTCATTGATACTTATACACCTCTTAATTTACAGATTTTATAAATTATTAAAATGTGATTAACTGAATATTTATATTGATTAAAATAGTAGTATAATAAATAATATAATATATAAGTACATACAGTAGAGAGTGGAAGCCAATAATTTATTCTTATTCGATCTTGGTCTTTCAATAGAAAACCCCATAAGGAAATGTTTCAAGTTTCAGAATATTTTATAGTCAGCATCTACCACTGTGACATTATTTACAGATGTTGGATGCGAAGATTGGTTGGAAGAAGAGTAGTCAATACCATTACAATATTTGAGTAATAATGGTTATTTAAGCAATAACGTCTCCTTAAGATATTTCAGACTTGTGAATTTATGTACTACTAACTAAACATACATAATCATAAACATCCTTTTATACCTCTCAGAATGAACAGAACATCGTAAAAACCTATAATATCACCTAGGTCACTTCTTGCAACGACTATTTGGGTTGTGATGTTGAAACATTCGTTACAAGTTGCTAGCTTATCGATCAATGAAGTAATTAAGCTTACAAGAATACCAAACTAATCGTTTCACGGTGTTTTGCATATTAATTATATTATAATCAACAACATCATAATTTTGAAACATCAATATTAGTTAACAAACACAAACTATTGATTTTTCGCTACATGAATGTGTATGTCAAGAACGACTCACTTGACAGTAAAGGCTCTCACACAAGCAGGCAAGATTTATACGGCGTAATTTGTGCTCAATTGCTAAGAATGTAAGCGACACGCTTAGGTGTCTTGAGACAGGCTCGTGATAGGGGGCGCTTGCGATTTATGACGCGTAATATCTGAATTTCACTGCTGTACTTATTCAGGCTGTCATCGAGCGTTAGGATTCGGTTTTGAGTACATGTATCTGTTTGTTAACGAACAGTGAGGCTTTGAATATGTTCAAAAGAATGTTTGGAACAGTTTGTTTATTTATCTTTGACAATGAATAAATAAAATATGTAAGAACTTATCTCAGTAATTATGTTATTTTTAGCGACAAAGAAGTAGTAGACAAATGAATATATTTTTAGAAATTCTCAATAGAGTAAAGCAAGAAAAAGTTTTCTTTTACAGTGCATTCTACCTAGTATTATTACAGTAAATTGAGTTCTTTTTGGTCTTTCGTCTATAATGATGTGATCTGAGCTATCCAATAATTGTTTATTTGTGGTAGAAAAATCCAATGCATTATTCTAAGCATGAACGAGGTAATCATACTTATTATATTGTGCTCTAAGATATTTCTTTTTAAAAGGTATCTTAAATACATACGCCTTTAGTTTTAGTTTTGTTTGTTATGCATATTATTATTATATTCAATATTATTAAGAAAAGACATTCTGTCTGGGAATGTGTCAACGAAACCAACCCAAAACATTATTTACAAAGCACGTTTCTCAAAAGGACAACTCCAAAAGAGCTTATTCCCGGTATATTATGACAAGCGGTTGATATGTGATGTTATTGTTACCATGGGTACCGGTACCCTGTTTTGATAGGCATGTTTTGTTTACGGCAACAAACAGGTACCTCTGGCAGGAACATTCCTTGGCATAAATAAGGGACCTGAAATTACAATGCTATGTTTACGTTTAGACGAAATGGTATTATAGAAATCTTAGTTTGATCTTTGATGATGGAGGGAGAAAATTAAGGTAGTGCGTCGTAGTCTGTGAGTGGTCTGGAAAATGTTAGAGGAAATTAAATGTTTTGTTTTAGTGTCTACGGGATGTTTAAGTTGGGATATAGTAGAAAGTGTTTGTAAGCTCTTCTGACTTAACTAAGCTTTTATATAAGCATATAAGAAAATCAATAATTACTATGATTACGAAAAAAAAAACGTAGTTGTACCAAGTCAAATTCTCATTCATGAAAGGGGACATCGTGAAGACATTTTAACATTTACATTTTATTCTTATTTAGACCTTCGCTTAAATGTATACATTGCTTATATCTACAAAATTTCTTCAGACAAGTATATAAGTTGATTACAGTAGCAATCATTTCTCTTTAATGCCACAGTAACGTATGTAAGCATTGAATGTTACAATCATCTAGTGTGTGTGTATAGATGTCAATTAAGCGAAAGTAATTTGAACGAAGCAGGAATCGATAGAATTCTATTATAGATGTAGACCTGTTTGGAGAACCAATATGAACCGTGTATACTATAAATTATATCAATTAATAAGTTTAATTAATCTATGGATAATATTTAACGGAGGGAAAACATCGTGAGGAAACCTGCCTATCCCTCGATAGGCAATAGCCAGTGCATATATATGGCGATACAGATCACTACTTATAACGTTGGGTGTTGTCTATCTAGTGAAACGTGAGCTTCGAGTGACCCATATCTAACATGCTTTCGAAATTTCGAAGATGGGCATTTAAGCCTCTAACTATTCTGCCACAATAAAAAGGGAGTGTGTATACACAAATCGTGAAGCGTATGTATGTATAATATTTTGGAAACATGAATGAATTTGTGTGTAGATTTCTAATTCAACAACGTTTAACAAAGTCTAAAACTTTTTGGTTTCCCTTAATTAAATACCTTCAGCGGCAACACACCGGAAAATTAACATGAAACGTTAAGTCATGAAGAAAATAATTGGCGTGCAATTGTGGGCTTGATTAACTTTAACCTGCCTTTTGTGTGTTTTATTTATATAAGAATTGTGTACAAATGTGTTTATTTTTAGTAACTATAAAAGTCTCGTGTTAGTCACGTCGTAAAAAGCGACTTCAGGATTTAAAGTTAAGGGACTCTATTCGGTCATGAGCAAGCAACATGTTACCAATGTTTTATAGGACATCACGAATTAATATTTATAAAAATGTGTTCTAGGAAAAAATATGTCTGCGAGGTTCTGTCCTCCCTGAAAATGATAATAAGACGTGAATATATACATATGTATGTATAAATTCACTCGTACCCATTACAGTTGACGTTTAACAACAGTATTTGGCACAGAAGATTAAAGAGTGTGCTTGAAGCAAAATTTGTCATGATCGTTCCCAGTGCTGACCAATAGTGTCTGCCTATCCGGTTAGGGACGTAGAGGCGTGAGCATTTACATATGTATTCAGCATAGATAACTGTTAACTATCCCAAATACTGTGGTCAAAAGTATATTAATGTAATGTACGAGATTATAAATTATACTTTACAAACCAAAGGTACTGTAACAAGTTAAATTAAAATTAAAAAATATATATTTGTGTTAATAAGGCCTACGTGCTATAGTAGACTAATGATGATAAATGATTTGTCCTAAATTTTTCAATTGTAAAACTGACATATATTCTTAATTTAATTAAAAAATCATTCATTCATTAAAAATGTATGCCATGGTCTTTCTGAGGCATGAACTATGAATTTATAAAAGTGAAACTGTGAAACAATTGAAATAGGCAAGGAATCACGAAATAAAACGATAATATTGCCATATACATATTTTATTTAAGAATTGTATTATCATCACCTTTTATTCTAAAACCAAATCTCTATTATTTACACGATACGATATTTACAACCTTATTTAACTGTAACAACATTGATTTTCATCTAATTATAACTACATTATTATTTTAATTTAGCTTTGGGACTTAAATACAATGTATTAACCTTGTAGATCAATGTTAAGATAATGGGCTGACAAACCTTTACCAATCTTTAAAGTCAAACATATCATAAGTTCTTCTTATCCCATCTTTCTATCCATCCCTTTGGGAAATATACATAATATATGTACGTATTAACTGAATGGAATATTAGTTAATAATAATTGGGAGATAAAAGTATGTGATTAAATGAAAAGGCTTTATAAAAACAGATACAATGAAATGTAGGTATAAATCTAAGGTTCCAAATGTGGAAGGCTTTTATTTGGCACAAACAAGAATTGTGAAATATGAACATCTGTCCCATGCACTGACATGGGTACAACCCTCTTACTTTTTACAAGACAAAAACAGAAATTAATATATTTTTCGGGTTTTGTATAAATATTTGGTTAATGCGAAATGGAATAGGTATTGAAAATGTTCTTGAATATTGAACATTTATGGTTTAGTTTCAAATATTAGATAATTAATGAACAAAAATGAGTTATTACTTTTGAGAAACTCGCGAAGTTTATTTATTTTATAAGAAATCGGGTCACATGACAAGTGGCCATGGCCATTGCAAAATGGCTGAATCGTAGTAAAACAAAGATAATATACTTTGCTTATAAAATATAAGCGATAAGTCCCGTTTTCTTGTAAAACAAATTAGTTACATGTAATTAGAAAGTATACCTAATTATAAATATATAAACTGTACGTAAACAGCTGTTCAGAAAAAGTATTTAGTAATATCATAGAAACACTAACCATTGTTATTGACTATATACATCCTAACATTTACATTCCATCATAAACGGGTAATTAAAACTCTAAATAAAACATTTTAATGGAAAACAATTTTAGAAATTTCAATTCAAATTTCATTTGAATAAAGCCTAAATTTAAATCTTACATACCTGTTAAAGACAGTTCTTTACAACACAAAACGAATGTTAAACTATAGATAAATACATTTTAGTAAATTACGTATTTAGTACAACTTGATATTATAGAATGTAAAGTATTTTACCTTACGCAGGTCACCTTATATTGGACGCTTCGGTGCTAATCAATACGTTGGTCGAGCATCTTAGTGATAGGAGGATGTGCTTGCAAATATTGATGATGAGTAGCAGAAGGAAGGTTTCTGGGAAAGCGAATGATAGCTGGGTGCCAGTACTTTGCATGGCGGCTGGTCTTTCGCCACTCACCACGTGAACGACTACTGAAGCTGAATCTATGGGAAAAAAAAGTATACTCATACATTCTAATTTCAAATAATATAATGTTAATAAGTATCAACTCGTAACATAATATTGTTTCTCGTTAAAGCTATAAGTAACTATTTGAATGTGTTTCTTAATATCTAAGGTACAAAAATATTACGCTACAATTTATTAAGGAAGATCGTAAGTGTTTAATTGGTAATTGATAGCCCTGGTGACCACTGGGGTGTCTTAGGTCACAAAATGAACATTGTAGGGGAGTAAATTTAGTACAAACAAAGTTTTATACAGGTAATGATACTGTCTAGAATCTATCATATCAATATGCAAACAATCGTAATATTCTAATAACAGTATATAACAACAATAACAAGTACATAGTAATATTGTATATATATTATACAATAACAGTACCTGTAACCGTCGATAGTAATATAGTGAGATAAACATGGCCTATATTAGGATACATCTAAGAGCAGTGACAAGTTGTTATAAATTGAATCCATCACAACATTTATTCACTTCTAGTTGTATAAAGAGTAAATGTTATCGATTTTCTCGATAGAAATATCAATTTACAAACCTAACAGTATCAACATCCTTCTGTTTACATGAACCACGTTCAATTATTGTGATAAATGAATCGTTTACCCGGAATTCTGACGTCACATGAGTAAGAAAGTTAATGGAGCGTTTGATGTAGTATGTTCATGCATTTTGTTTTTCCGTTCGGTGTATCGGTACTTTTTGATACGAGTCATTAGATAACATACATACATACCAAGCTGATTTCCTAAGATGTTATAATAATAAATTATGTATTTAAATTATTATATGTTATAGAAAACTTATTAACTTTTTAAAACTGTTAGTGTTCAAAATTGTAAGAAATTATTTTCATAAAATCATGTCGACTTCTACAGTCAATTATAAATCATCTACAATAAACTCTGTAACAAACTTATGAACTAACTATCTATTAAACCATTGTTACTATCAGTAGACCTTAAATATGGTCTTTATCAAACGTATGACCTGCCTATTAACCTCTCAAACCTTTGTAACTATCAATAAACCTTAAACATGGTTACCATGGAAACTATGACAGCTTCACCAAACACCTACTCACCTGAGCTGCTAGGAGCACAAGTGTAGTTCCCGGAATCTCGAGGCGATGCCCTAGCAATCAAGAGGCGGCTCGTTCGAGTCCGCTGTTCCGTCTCCACAGATATGCCGCCTCTCAGAGCGTAGTTCACTACGTGAGGACCTCTGTACCAGTAAATGAAGCTAGAAGGAAAGAGGTTGGTTAACACTTTGTTTATTTATTGTAATCATAAATGAAGCTACAAGTAAAGAGGTTGGTTAGTAAAACTTTATTTATTTTTTGTAATCATAACTTACGAGTACATCTATCTTTACAGTATGAGCCTAATGCGACGGAGTAAACACTTATAAACTAATACATATAATTTATATACTACAACTAGTGACCCGCTCCGGCTTCGCACGGGTATAAAATATATAGCCTATTCCACTATTTAATGGATGTTATTATACATATAAACCTTTCTCTTGAATCATCCTATCTATTAAAAAGAACCACATCAAAATCCGTTGCGTATTTTAAAGATTTAAGCATACAAAGGGACATAGAGACAGAGAAAGCGACTTTGTTTTATACTATGTAGTGATGAAGCAAGTAAAGAGGTTGGTTAGTAAAACTATTTATTTATTTATTGTAATCAGAACGTACATCTATCTTCACAGTATGAGCCTAATACGACGGAGTAAACACTTATATACTAATACATATAATTTATATACTATAACAAATATACTATTTGCATTACTTAAATCTAACACAAGTAATTATTCACCTATATCATATATATAATATAATAATATGTATGTGAATGTGTGATATAGGGGTGTGAACGTGTGTAGGTAGGTTAGTAATTTAAATAAGATTTTGGAGTTGTTATTGGTGTCTTAAGGTCGGCACGCTTGAAGTGAAGATTCTAGTATAAGAATTTTGATATACTACCTTCGCAGCTTGTCAAGGTGGACAGAATTTTCGAGACAATATATCATGACGAATAATCTATTAGACTATTTAAAGTTAAAATATTAGGTTGGTAATATGTTATTAAAATTTAATATTGAACTATTTTTAAGAAAAATGCTTGCTACATCCCGATTACTTTTTGTTACATAAACAATACTACATTTTTCAGCCAAAACAAAAGAAGCTCGTTATCACAAATTCGCGCGGAACATTTACAGAAGCACAGTTCTATGTAAATACCTCCCGTATTTCGGTTAGACTGTGGCAGCTTAATTTCAAGATATCTAAACATTATGTAAACGGAGTAAGGGCCTTGTTGACTCTCTTGATTGGCAGCGACTCAAGGCCCTCATTTGAATGGCAGAATGGACAAGAATATTCGCCACGATTACTAAGATGCGGAGTGAGACAATTGCGTATGAAAATTCATTGCGTTAATGCTAGACAATTTGGTGATCTTGATTGCGTTATTTGGAGTGAATGTTAATTAAATATTTTAAAGTAAGGAATGGTCTTGTGACTTAAATTTAAATTCGACAGTAAAATTTTGTAGACTTAACTATAAATTCGACGGTGAAATTTTGTAAAACTCTCGAAACTAAATTTAAACATTTAACGTAATGCAAAACTACTATTTTACAATAACAAAACCTATATTGCATCTAAAATAATTATTTATCCCATGGCGTGAAAAGAATGCTATTAGTAGCCGTTATTTCTGACATGTTGTAAGAGGCTTCTTTCTTAGGAATCTATTAGGCAATGGGCTGGTAACCTATCACTAATGCTTCATTTGACATCATAACACCAATTTTTTTAAGTTATTATCATCTTATTAATTATCTGAGACCGGGTCAAAACACGATAAATTTATAAAGATATGTGATTACCTTTATTTTGCCCGACGTTTCGACCCAGTTGCATAGGCCGTGGTCGCGGGAAGACTAGCTAGCAAGCTAGACTAGCGGGAAGTCCGTCACAGCTAAAATGTCTGTCTACCCTCACAATTGGAATTTTTGTTAATTCATAGCAAAAATGAATTAACAAAAATTCCAATTGTGAGGGTAGACAGACATTTTAGCTGTGACGGACTTCCCGCTAGTCTAGCTTGCTAGCTAGTCTTCCCGCGACCACGGCCTATGCAACTGGGTCGAAACGTCGGGCAAAATAAAGGTAATCACATATCTTTATAAATTTATCGTGTTTTGACCCGGTCTCAGATAATTAATAAAATGAGTATAAAACGCGAGTGTTTAAAAATAACTATTATTATCATCTTCTGTCCACCTTGATTATTATAGGATTAAAAGACGTGAACGAAATAATCTATTTATTAAATCAGTTATTAAGTGTTTTGTAGTTTATGTACACTAATATATTAACAAAAATCCGTCCACAAATCGTTCATGTTATTGATCCTTTGTAATAAAACATAGTATTACGTAACACATTGTCGAGAATTATTAATACAAACAGCGCATGCTTCAACACCGCCAACAAGTGATAAACAATTGCAGTTTCCAGACACTTCCACGCTTACATTGCATGGTAAATAGATGCCTAAACGCCAGCACTGAACCAGCGCAGTTAGAGCTCGGAAAACATAAAAATATCTTCCAACAAAAGGCCAATTCCACGCGTTCAAGCCGTATAATTTCTTTGCAAACGCAGGCAACTTTCCAGCACCTCTGTTGAACAAACGAATTCGGTTCAATAAAATACTGTTGAGTTGCTATTCGGATGAAATTTAAAGTGCGTGGTGCATTCACACGGAGGCTTTGATTCATAAGCTGGTTTAAATACCCGGTTTGATAATAGGAATGCGAATTGTGTGAACTATGCGAGGCTATAAAAGAGCGAGCTATGAATCGATATTGTTTCTGTTTGATACTCATGGATACTATGATTTCCAAAATGAGAGGAACTAAATAATCATAAGACGATTAAGTGCTTGTTTCTTTATAATTTGATAAGCAATACGGTACGGTTTTTGAATATTTATTGAATATGAATAAATTTATTTTCGTTAAGTATGAGTATGTACAGTGTATCCTTCATGAACAAACTCCTATGATCACGTTGTGTTGACATTTGTTTTTTTTATCTTTTTTAATATACAAACAAACAAAGATAAATACTTTCACGACTTTGAATCCTTGCGGGTATTTAGATATGCGAGCAACCATCTCCGCAATTGCGGAATTGGAATTCTTCGGCCATCTTAAACTGTCGTGTTGACCAGTGGCCCAATTCTACTAATGCGTTTTAGCTTAATCGTAGTTCAATAGCATATCAGTAATGGTGTGTAATTGTTAGTGGAATTTGACACTTTTTTCCAATAACACCATTAGTGAAGTGATATTGAACTACGAATTTGCTATAACTCTTTGTGTTACTTCTTTTTCAAGTAGACTTGGACCTTACATAGTCAGTACTCAACGTGACAAGTGGTAAGCCTTGTGGCCATTTACAAGGACTTACTACCTCCAGATTTTTACCCTTACCATATTAGTCGGTGCATTTTGCTGAATGTATTTTTACTGGTTTGGATATGTATAATATATAATAATCTAGCCAGGTAACTGATGAAAATACTAATTTTAATTAGCGCCTTTCCATCAGAACTAATCTATGTTACGTTGTTATACATGCCTTTGATAATCACCAATACTAATTAGCTATTGTGACGCTATTAATATAATTGGTGCATAGATATCGAAAAAAGGGTGACCTTAGCAGTAACTATAACAACACTGTATGTATGAGGAAGTGTATGAGTGTCAATGAAGTGAAAGTGGTCGGGTTATCGGGATCGGGACAGATAAGCAACCGTGTTTTCTACCTACCCCTCTACAGGAAAACGGGCGTGTTCAGTAGGTGTTAATATACGTATGTATAGTGCAGAAAAGCGTTCTAAAGATGTTTTATAATCAAGACTGCACATTAAAACTAAGACAAGAACTGTCTTAGTCATGAAATGTTCCTTAGTACAGAGTGCATTTTCCCTAAGAACTCAAAGATAAACGCACATAACAAAGCCATACCTTGGTGGATCCGGGGCATGTCGAGCGATGCAAGTGAGGTTAATATCTGATCCAGCTCTCACAAACAACTCCGGCCCCGAGAGAATCTCTGCTTTTGACACTGGAATAATAAAGGTCTTACTTATAACAAAGAACTGCATTCCACGAATATTTTTACTAGAATGTTCTGCTGTTATTTTTATAAATTCCTTGCTGAAATATCGGAGCTAAATAATTGAATGTCCGGAAACGAATTTCCCGCATTAATATCAACAAAACATGAAAGGCGGTACAAAGAAGGTGAATTTACGTCAAGCAAACCCTTTTTGTAACCTTTTTGCTTAAATACCTGTCAGCCTAACAATACGTAATTCTAAAATTCAGTTCGCATTTTTTGTGAAAGCATTTCCAAACGACAGGATGGGATGTCGTTTATTTTACTTGTTTTGCCGCAAACAATGCTAGGCTTAGAGCCTGTGAAATAACAAAACAGAGTTTTTGTTGACCTGAAAACAACTGCATATTGTTATGCTGAATACATTTTGTACTTGTGACGTGTAAACACATTTGGCAGCTGAATAAGCCGAGCCATTCTTACGCCGCACTTAGGCTGGCGATAATATTTTATTACAGGGCATATACTACGGATGTAATGAACTTTTCTTGATATAACGAGTTGTATTGAAAGTACAGGAAAAGATAACTGGTTATTGCATAAGATAAAGTTATGTTTATGGTGAGCAATATTAATATAATTTGTAATATTTTATTAGATATATTAATTATAAATAATATAAAAGTCTAGTTTCCTACGTACTTGATAAATATCTATGTGCAAAACCCATCACTTGACTGCTTTTTGTATAAACCTTATTGATATAAGTAAATAAAAGAAATAAACAATGAAAACATTACTTTAATACATAACTTATGCCACAAAAGAATTATATTGGCCTGAAATAAGACGCAATTGCAGACGTAGTAATTCCATACATATTAAACATACATCATATAGATATCACACGTCATTTACAAAAACATACACAGATAATTATACCTTATAATATATAATTTTATATTACATAAAACGTAATCCAAGGCCCATCCACCATCCACCATCACTTACCGACAACTGTAAGTCGAAACGAAATGCTGATTTTCGGCTCTATGGACACTTGGCATTCATAGGCGCCGGAATCCCTGGGCTGAGCAGGCGCTACCCTCAAGGTCCATTCATCAGAGCCATCTGTGTGCAGAGCTGCGAAACGGGCGTCACTGCTGTATGTGTGAACCCCGACTGTCAGGATGTGAAGGTCTCGTTTTCTGATCCATGATACCTGGAGAAAGAAATAGGTTTGTATCTACATATTATTATTTCTGGTAGGAGGCGCCGAAGGGACTAGGGTTAATGGAATTTGTTGAACTAACAACCTGTCAGCAATATTCCATATAGCATCACAACCCCAATATTCATGCTAAAAAGTGACCTGGGAGATATTTCGTCTCCAAGGTTCTGTCCTCTACGAAAGGGATTAGAGTACTTGAATGTTTATTTATATATTGTTAGAATCTTTTAGAAAAACAGAATTTATTATATCATCTGAATTTTTTATCTGTTCTGTTCTTATATTGAAAAAGGATGACGTTATGACCACCAAGTATATATGAGGAGATGTACCAGCGTCTATGAAGCGCAATTGGATCTGGTCATATATAGGATCTGCTCTCTGTTTATCCCTCTATAGGGAAATGGTCTTAATGTGTATGTATGTTATTTCTTTTAAGCGTATATTTATGTACATGTAACAATATGCAATTCTCGTTATAACTTATATTTATATATGTGACGTTTATTGGTGTAGATTTAAACACATTGTGCCTTAAAATTCAGTAATGCAATACCTTATTTCTATACTAACATAAGACTGAATTTACATAACTCTTAAACCCATTTTGTAATGAGAATTTCCAGCAACACAGTCACTGGTTTTATTCAACTTAAGTCCGGACAATAGTACAAATAATTAAATAGTATTCCAGCTTAATTAGCGCTTAATGAAACAAGTTCGGGGAAGAACGATTAACCGTATAAATGATTATAAATAGCCTTTGAAAAACCAAATTTGTCCCTGTTTTGTTAAGTAGGAATATTAATTTTCACTCCCAGCCTGAAAGCAAATTGTTCACGTCAGTAACAGATGTTGCGTTGGCTTCATAAACGTTATTAATATCTCGATGGTAATTGGGTTTTATTGGACAATAGCTCTCATATTTTGTCCCAAAACCAAACTACGCTTATAACACTTAAACATTATCAACTAATGCCAAAGCCCGCATCAATTTACTTGGAATGGATTATTGGAATCGAATATCGGGAGCGGTTCGTAAATTTTAGTCATCAAATTACGCCGCCTTGATTTATGCAATCGAACATTGAATCATATTACTCGAAACATTGTAAGGAATAATGGGTTACGACATTTCTGAACTTTGTCGCTTACATTTGCTTTAATTTTGGTTTGATTTGAGTTACAAGTAAGTAAATTACTCTATGAAAGAAGAAGTACTAGTGAATATCTTGTATTGTGCTTGTAGGATTACTTATGTAACTTATGTTAATAAAATGCATACATGGAAAGTGTGTTTACAATTTTTCACGATCCTAAAAAACCCAATAGCTTAACTGATGTTTATATATCATTGCTTATACCTACTTATCATTATACATTTGTACGTAGTAAGAAGGATTGATATGAGGCTATAAATTTGGATGTTCATGTTAATAATTAGGCATCAACGGTTTAAGTGCATATTATCTATTCAACATTTGTTATTATATGTAGTGTATGTTCCCTTTGTAAACAATTATATCTCACGTTACTCTAAAACACTGAAGACCAATGTCTTGCTATTCGAGAGTAGAAGCGTAACTTTTTCGAAATTGTTACGACGTCATTATTAACCGCAAGCCGCTCCGCCGACTGGCTTTGTTCCAACTCGCGCAGATTTGCAGAGCTCGACCCAATTTGCTTTCCAATGGCCGGTTCACACGGGACGGAATCTATTCACTAGTTCGGGATGCGGGCTTGTGGAAATGAATAGATATGCACGGTTGAAGAAAGGACTTTTTTACTACAGATGAATGGTTTCTTTCTGAAGTATGTTTGGTGCAAAGGTTGTTTGAGATTGGTCGACCTTACTAGGTTTGGTGTAAGAGGTCTTAATGGCAAGCTATTGGTGAAATAATATAGCTTCATTTAATAGGCAAAATTTTGTGCTACCCACGTAGTTAAAACGTCAAGTGAAACAGGACTCAATATATTTACGGTTCGTTTAAAAAATGAGGAGTTGAAAGTTTATTTAGCTGTATGCAAGTGGGTGTTTATTGAATTTTGTTGTATGCTGCACATTTCAAATATTTTCAATTTGTTCGTTATAAAATGTTGTTGGTTTGTGAGAGAAAAGGTCACGATAAAAACCTGTCCTATCTCCTTAATCGATAATAGTCAAGATTTCTGAATAGTGACTAATACTGGGCTTCAAATAATCGAAGATATGAACTAGCTGCTGATTACTCCGAAAACATCGGTGAGCGTAATTTTAATACTTCTAGTACTACAAACGTTAAAGCATTTTGAGCCTCTTACGAATCAACCTGTCACATAATTTATTACACGAATTTCTGAATATGCCACGAATATTTTATCTTAAAGCCAACTTTTACTGACGTCACATGTGATTGAGTGTTTGAAACATACTCTTCACAACTTTTTCAGACTATTGAGGACAAATTGTTTTTTTGTACATAATATTAAAAAGGATTAGCGTAATGTACGGAATTGTCGAACGTTTTTAAATAATAAGCTACCTTAGAACCCTTTATCTATACTCGTACAAACCTAGTCTTTGATTCAAAAACAAAGGTATAAGTCGTTGTTCTAGATTTTTATGAGACTCTACGCAAACACTGGCTCCAAGTATGTTTTATTTTCGGACGATGTTGTTAGGGGTTTTGTTCACCTTGAGCAAACTGGGGAAAGACTAATATTTACGTAACGTTCCTTGGTCAGCAAAAAGGGGTAGATTTTTGTAGATATAGAAATTGAAAGATTTTGCTCGATTTGTTCTTATATGTTCTATTACAAAGTAATTAGATGGTACCACACAATAACCGAAATACTGACATAGCGTCTTTCGGTAATTAATGGAAAATTTTATTAAGATGAGGCTGGGTTTCAACGCCGAAGAAGGATAACATTAGCACAAGTATGTTTGAAACGTTGTGTAGATTCAACGAAGTGAAAGTGGTTAATTAGAATCAACAAAAATGGGACCCCTCATCTTGAGGGAAACGAACGTACAGTGAAAGTATGAGAATTCTAATTTTATCTTAAGACTTTTAGAATGAGTTTCAGGTTTCAAACTTCTCCGTAACCATCTGCCCAAATCCCTTTTCAAGAATAACTGATTTCACATCTTGCTATCACGTGTTTTCGGTTTCTGTGAAATGAGTTTTACGTGTGCGTGAGCGAGAAGAAACGAAAATTAACTCCCTCCTTAAAACAATTTCTTTCCACTGATCCGGTGAACGTTCTAAATCCCTCGCGAAATCACTCAAGAATAAACTCGTTTATTTTCCGTTATTTTGTTTGTTTGTGGTTTTTTCATTGTATTGTGTAGTTTCAGGGAATTAAAAATCAGATGAATGTTTGTACGTAATATCGTCTTTGAGGTCATAGGGACAAAGGGGTCTTTTGTATTAAGATGTTGTTGATATGTTTCGAGTGGCGTATTTAATTTAATTTGAATAAAATAGATACTATTCGTAGTAAGAAAGTAATATACTATCGATTAACTTACGTTGTATGGTCACATTGACGCAAATTACTCATATGGGGATTATATGGTCATAATTTAATAATTAATCATGGCAAATTGAATAAAATTGAAGGTTCGTTTACCTTATACTTAGCAACAATTTAAACCAGTAAAGTTGTAAGTTAGTAGTTGTACCCTTTCTTTTTCATTTCTATTAAACCTTAAATTACCCCAAAAGGTTATACCACCCGTAACTATATAATAATTCTGAAATATCATTCCTTACCAGCCTAAAATCTAACATATTTCCCATACATCTTCTTCCCATTTTACCCAACTTTCCAACCACTCATTTTCTCGCCACATTTCGTGACACTAACTCGTTAAACAGACTGAAAACTCACAGCTCTATCCCCGAGGTTCTTCACTCTGCAATGCAAATAGGCAGGTTGTCCCACTGCCGCAGTGTACTCTCTTTTCGTAGTATTGTCGAAGTAAGGCTGTATGGGGACCTCTGTTGTCAACTCCGTGGAAGTAGCCTGCGTGCTGGTTGAGGTTGAGTTATCATCCTCGCCGATGGTTGTGCCTGGGGTGAGAAAAGAGACTATTAAGACATATAAACATGTAGAAAGCCTGTGATTAAACTAAGACATCTAATATACGTGTAGGTTAAGTAAGTAATTCATTTAAAGTCCTTTTTTGTTTTACTAAGTTATGGTATAGTACAATAAGTAATAGTGTTTTTGTTATCTAATCAAAAATACGTAAACATGTGTGAAGATTAAAAGACATTGACACATAATTTAAATGTAGTTTAATTCAAGTCATTTATTTTAAGTATTTATTTAAGTCTTAGCAATAAACTTTTGCTAGTAACTTCATTATATTTTTTTAATAAAGTTGCTTGGTGTCATCTGAGTTGATTATTGTTTTTATGTTTTATGATGATTAAAATTATTGCTTTATTTTAAGAGTTGGTCACATAAACGTTACGACTGCTGAATCTTTTTAGATATTTCCAGGTAAGTGTCCACTATGATACTAGCAACACTGTTTCCAAGAAAGCATTGCTAACTTTTGAGCTTATCATTTATTCAGAAAGACTGTACAAAACAACACTTAGTAAATATTTATTCAACTAAAGTGGGTTTCCTCGAAGCGCAAGTCGTATATTTTCTTATTAATTAGCAGCCGCATTGTTTTTATCAAGAGCCAATCTAAGAGCTCATTATTATAATAGAATAGAGTTCTTAGAATGGGAAAATGTGAGAAAAATACCTAGCTAACCCGTAATATTTGCGGTAAAGGTGTGAAAAGGAAAAGCGTGAAAGGTATTTTCTTTGCAGTTTATTTGTCACGAATAATGTGTTTACTTCGCCAGGTTTATTAGTTCAGAAATCATTAAATAAATTAATGTTACAAGCTCCTTTGTATAGGAAATAAGAACAGATTATCGTGTGCCTTTGGGTGAATATTAATCAACTAAAATTACATCGCAGAGCACATTCGTCGTAATTAATTACAAAAACAAACATATAAATATAGGATATTACTCTTTTGATCTCTTCTTCTTTGTTTCGATCTCTTTTGATCAATTCCTGTAGAGATTAAACCCGTACACATAATTTCTGAATACAAAGAGAAGAAGACGACTTAGTCAGTTCCATTCAACTGACATTGACATTGAATATAGTATTTTTATTAATAAGCAAGAGACTATGGAAACATTCCTTAAGTTTTTCTTTATCTGTAACCCAAATATTAAAAGCATTCTGCCAAACACATTTTGTGTATATGGAAAGTACTCGTCTAGGTAAACAAACAACGATATGATATGGATATCAATATAGGGGAAAGGGTTGCCCACTAAACCGACTTATCCCTGGCCTACTTTTTCATATCAATAGCTAAAAGGAAATATATTCAGATGATGTTTACTGAACATTTACGAGACAAAGTCACTTTAATGCATCTACATTCTTATATCATACTAAATAAAATGCTTTTGAAATTGTGTGTCTATATCTTACCAATAGGAGTTCGATTCTTAGGAGATAAATGTTTAGGGATCTTACTGTTTTTCTGCATCGTGAAAGCAATATATACATCAATTTATAACACAAACTACATCTATATTCCCTTAGTTAATAATAGATTTAAAACTAGTGTTAAGAGCTGTTATCATCTTATGATATTCATGAAATGTGTGTATATAACCATTATGTAACCAATGTACATAGCTAAATTAATTATAATACATATCATCAACAACCAGACTATAAAGCTGAACAAAACCAGACCTTCACGACAATTGAATCCGGAACATCTCGCCTAGTCTTCAAAAGTTTAACCATCACGCCACAGAGGTATTATATAATCCACAAGCTTATATTCGCATCACTTATACATAAAAACGATGGTGCCTCGTACGTCACAGAAAGGTTCCAAATCACACAGTACCAAATTTTCCCTACCCAAGATCAGTTTTTTTTATTAAGAATCGGATTGCTCTTGGCCCATACCAATCCAAGTAGTTGGATTACTCAGGCCTAAGGTGGAGCGAGCTCTCCCAGAAAGTGCTTGTGCACCCGCGATTTGAAAGTCTGTGGACTGTACCCTTCCGGAAACACAGACAGTTAGGTACATAGCCATTACACGGTTCACTGTTGCACCTCAATGGGAAACAAAGCGAATTAATTCATCTCATCAGTGCTAAGCCCGTTATCGATCAATTTATAGCCGATGTTGTCTGTGTGCCCTGGAAGCAGATGCGTTCAATTAGTGGAGCTGATGATCTGTTTATAACGTGTTTATGTACAGTGTAAGCTCTTTGAGTATACAGAGGTTGGAAGACTATAATTAGTGATATAAAGTTTGGGCACTCGATGAGATCATGAGGGACAAGTTTGAGCCTATCAAAGTCCTTTTTACTATGCATTCGGGGTGATAAATAAAATAATAAGGAGCAAGCAATATTTACTGCATACGTTATCCCAAAAAGGGTTAAATTAATCGTAAAAATTTTGCATTATTATTTTAATTATTAACTTCTCTGAATTAATTAATATCCAAGCAGTGATTATATCAATTACTGTAGCAGAGTATAAATGTTACATTGAGATGTGCTACGTAAAGATTTTTAAAGTTGAGCTAAAAACAGAGACATATTTAGTTTTTTATGATAGACACATATGTTAAGAACGTGGATCTTGATATTCAAATCATGACCTCTTCTTGGCTGAGAACTATTCACTATTCATGTATTAAAGTCATAAATATTGAGTTATGTAGTTATTTATGTATTGTATATAACAGCATAATATGTTTATAATAATTGTATTTTTTTGTATTATAATTATATTATTACTCCTTGTATATGAGAAAACCTCTCCTTATCTAATAGCTAATTATTTTTACGTAGCATAATTTTAAAGGGGTAAGAATAAATGGTTTTGTCGGACCATGACATCTAGTATTACTGAGTACAGTACAAGATCATGTAACCAATTCAAGAAAGAACCTGAAGGTGGATTTCTTAAACCCATTATCCCCGTGGAGACGTTATCCCCTAGTCCCTTTAGCTTTTCTTACTACAATCTACGAATAATGCATAAGTACGAGATATTATTCTGATAAAAAAGGTGACGTTAGGAGTACCTATAACCGCCGAGAGTGTATGAGAGGATGTATGAATGTCAATGAAGCGAAAGTGGTCTGTCAGGATCGAGACAAATGGGGATCCGTGATTTCTGCCTTCCCCTCTACAGGGAAGCAGGCGTGATGTGTATGTATGTATTATTCTGATACGATTTCTAGTTAAATAAGAGATTATTCTTTCATAAAGCAAGTATGTATACTTATGCATTATTCGTAGATTGTAGTAAGATAAGATATCACAACCCCAATATTTATTGAAAAAAGTGACCTACGTGATATTATTATGACAATGATATAAAGGTATAGTTCCACCCCGAAAGGATTAAAGTACGTGAATATATATAAATATAAATGCAAGTCATACATTTAACTAAAATTTAATCTAAATTGTGTAAAAAGACGAAAAAGACAAGTGTTCCACCTGAAATAAGTCCAGATAAATATTTACACAGCAATAAATTATCTCGTATTGGTAGATCCATTAATCTGCGACTTGTACCTTTATTTCAAGGGTGACAATTTACAATGTAGAGAAAAGTAATGGCTCCTCGTGAAACAGAAAGATTGAACTCACGTACTGCTCGTGTATAAGGATCATTATTTCTTAGAAAAGTGTCATGATACGACATGTCATTTGTACCTTTTTAAACTGAGATAAACTTGTAGTATATCATGTCAGTCATATCTTTGAACCAAGCAGCATATGTACGCTTTACGACTTATATATAAACACACCCTTTTATATTGTGGCGGAGTAGTCTAAGGCTTGAGTGCCCATATCCAAAATTTCGAAGGTATGTTAAGTATGGGTCGCTCGAAACCTCTATTTCACAAGATAACCAGCACCCAACGTAATAAGTAGTGAACCGTATCGCCTTATATAAGCACTGGCTATGACTTATCCCGAGATAAAGATAGGTTTCCTCACGATGTTTTCCCTTACCGTCAGCCACAGTAAATTATGTACCTAAATGAAAAACACATATTTAAATTTCATTCATCGGAGCCACATGCCAGAGCCGGAATTCAAACTTAGGACCTATATCATAAGAAATCTGAGGTCTTACCCTCTTGTCTATAGCAAGCAGTACTATAAAACATAATAATACTTTAATTATAATTCTTAACGAAGATGTTAACGGTTTGCGGTTTTAATATTGCATATTTGTAATTTTAAATACGAGTATGTAGAATATTGTATTGTAAGTAAATTTTATGCTGTCAATCTACTTTTCTACTAATCACATGACATTCTAAGCATTATGTCAGAGATTGTCTATTAAATTCGTATTAAAAATAATAATATGTCAAAATCATTACATTACGTTCCTTTAGTATAATATACTCGTAGAGACTTTTAATTAAAGAGATATGTATAGAGTTTTTACATTCAATATTAGTTTTTTACGCCACTCCTCTCATACCACAGCACTTTTTTCTAATTACACTGCCAAGAAAGGCACACGGGGTTATTTTAAAAGGGCTTAACGTGTGTAGGGTCCGTTTCCCTTCAAAGGGCCGCTTGAAGCGGGATTGACAGCCGCCCACTTCCCTTCCGCTTCAGTGAGCGATCGTTAATAATAGCGCTGTTTAGGTACCGTGTAGTACTTTTTCTGGTTAATGGCCGTTTTATCGCAGCGGATGGGAATCAACCGAGCACAAACCAAGCTTGTTGTTAGTATGATAGTATTGTAGTATTATGATAGAAGTATAATAAGGTGAATAAGAGATAGATACATATACATTACGCGTGTTTTCCTACAGAGGAGGCAGAGATCACGGATTCGTCTTGATTATGAGTAGCAAAGGTTTACTTATAACAGGCGTCGAGCGTTAAATATATTATCAAGAATGGAAAAATTAGCTGTTATAATAGAAAAGTTAACTATTTTTTATATATAAGATGCATATAATTATCTTTTTCCATTATAAAAGACATACTCTACAAATGTCTACATATACATACAACGTTACATTAGCCACAGTTGAACAGTCTCTTCGTACTTGTACATTACGAAAATAATTCAAGGTTTTGATAAAAAAGGAATTCCTGAAATCGTTTCCAGCTCAATGGAATACGAGTACCCTATTGATTTAATGGAAATGATTCTCTCATGTTTCTGATCATATCATATACATATACATTTAGCACATATACAACTTATACAGAAGAGCATCTATGAGAAGGTTTGACGACCTCCGTGGCGCAATTGGTTGAACACCTGAACGCTAATCCTGAGGTCCCGGGTTCGATTCCCGGTGGAGGCAGAGTTAAGAACTACGCTTTTCTTTTGCTTTCCAGTCTGGTTGTTGATTATATATGCTATATATGTATTTATCTATATAATACGTATATATTTCTTAAATATACGTTGACTAGTACCCTTAACACAAGTCTTAATTGAACTTACCAAGGGCCTCGTTCAATTGGTGTAATATGTCCCTAAATATTATTATTAGAAGGTTAAAGGTGTGAGTGAAGCAAAATAGATTTGTCAGGATCGCTCAAGGTGGCCATCGATAGTGTCTGCCTATGCCGTTGGGGACGTAGAGGCGTGAATACATGTTTGTATGTATTTTAGCACATTAATAACGCTATCTTTCCGGACAGAGTAATCTAGATATGGTATACGTACAAATTAATCATGATGACCATAATATAAAATCCAACGACGGGATAAGAACTAAAATACTTTCGAAAAGATGAACGAAAGGAGAGAGCTTTACTAGATCATCGTCCTATTTCTCCTCTATTGTGGTAAAATAAAGTAACTGTTATGTAAATATCTGCTTAAGTAGGTTTTTCTAACGATATTTTTAGTAGTATATATACATCATTTCTTATAAATAGATAAAAGCATACTTACATACTGTTAATTGTATGTAAGTATAACTTATTTTACTATATAAAGTTATGAATGATTATATAAAAATAATGATAAGAATGTTCCAAGTAATCCATATTAATAACCACCACTATTATGTGGATGACGAGTATGGGAAGTTACGTAAGAGCCGCCCAAAAAGACAAATAACAGTCAGACGCCATACTGAAAAAAGGCGACTTAAATATATAGGAGGTGTACGAGTGTCAATGAAGCGAAAGTAGTTTGTCAGGATCGAGATAGATAGGAATCTATGATCTCTGGCTATCTTTCTACCAGGAAACGGGTGTAATGTGTATGCAGTATGCATTGTATGAACTCTCATCTATAATACGTGATCATGCATACATATATTTAATTACTAAAGCAGTCGTAGGTAAAATAAATACAAGCATGTTTGTATGTAAGATAATACGCAAGCTTATCTTGCAGCCTTTAAGCATCCTTAAGTAATTATCTGAGGATAATGAAAATGTTTGTGGTAGAAAATTCGAGTAGAGTATGTGTTAAAAGTGAAGGTTCGTAACGAGTTTGTTAATAGGATAATTATATAGTAATATAGTTTAATCAGACATTGTTTGATGTAATTAATTATAGTGTAAGTTTGTACTTAGCGCGCAATTAAATTGATTGTACTAATGAATAAGACTTGCTGAAAGTATATATCTTAGAATAATAGTAAAATATTTCAGAAAATTTGAGCAGTATTTTAGGTAATTATTATAGACTCATTAATTTGGGTTGTTAATGGGTTTACCCTTATAAACACATGGTTTATATTGCGTTATATTCCATTGCGGTTATATAATGCTTTATGTATATAAAACTAACGTTTTTAACGATTGGTTTATTGAATGACTACAGTTTTTAGACATAGAGAATATTATCTTACAACTATTTAGGCTTCATTCTTCTCTACCCAAAATCCTGGTCCGGATAAGAATACCCACTGAAATGGCGTTGTCATTTCGGAACAACTGAAACTCATTAAGTTAATGGAGCATGTCTAAGCAAGGGTCTGATGGTGTTATGCTACGAAAAAAGGTCACGCTAGTGATAGGACCTCGCTGTTAAATTACTACTGCCATCTTACGAAAAAGTAGTCACAAGTTTTATCGAACGTGAATGAGGATATGTATGTGTAAGTAAATGATTAAGATACGTAGCTCTGAGTAACCCTTATACTGGTTAATAAAAATATAGTTGGATCAGAAATATAATGTTAACTGGCTGTTGATCTTCCTTGATATTGGAGGAGGCGACTAAAGGACTACAAGTCAATTAAATATATTAGATAATGGGATAACATCTTATCACCAATCTTCCCTAATAATGCTTAATCGAGCTTAATAGCTAAGAAGATATCATGTTTTTGTGATCCTGACCACTTTTATATGAGTTACCAGATGTGAATAGTTATAATATTATAAAGTAATGTTTGTTGATAATTCTAATTAAACTTTCCAAGGGCTTGTTAAATACTCAGGCTGATGTATAGCTGTTTATACCTCGAGGCGTATTAGATGTAAACCTTTCTATGCGATGTTTTCCCTCCCCACTGTTATGCTTATAATACTCGTGTACACCTGTAAATTAGATAACACAGGGGTAAGCTCTGAGGAATGTTGCCACATTCCGTGTAAGTAGTACGAAGGATTCTGTTAAATGTTTCAGGGAGTAAGACGAATGGCGTTTAAATCTAGCCGGGCTTAACCTGTTCATGAATATTTACGAGTGAGTCGCTCTACGTGAGAAGTACAATGCAAATACACTGGGCGTGCGAAAACGGCGTGTTTTTATAATGAATTTGCTGGAAAATGACGTCATTTTATGTATATAGCATATCATTTACGTATCATTGAGTAATTACACGTTTATTTGTAAGTATAATAAAAATTATCTTCGAGTTTCAAAAGGAATAGAATTGATTGAATAACATGACCGAATTCGTGTCCGTATTTTTGTTAAGTTTATTAGAAATTCTTTATTAGAAAATAAGTTTTATCAGAAGGATTTCGTCTTTATAGTCTAAATGGATGGGAAACAATTCATTTGTATGTGTTGATAATATGAAATCTAAAGTTAGCGTTTTATCGCTATGAACATTTTATTAAACATATATCCTCTTCGTTAATATTTAATCATCTACTACAGGAACAATATTCAAGAATAGTTTCATTTTGTTCCCGCTCCGACTTTATCAACAAGCAATTTAATTTTACAATAGGCGAGGGTACCTCACACTAACAATTTATTTTCATTGAAGTATTGATTGAAATTGTTTCAAAGTGCTACGAGAGGTCTTTCCATGAAATTTTAATTTGTTCTTCGATTAATTTATTCAGAGTTTCACAGTCAGGTAGCTTAAAATATTACCTACAAAATGGTCGTAGTTTTTTAACTATTAGTTTATTGATAAGAACCTACTTGTAGACTGATCTATGATAGAATGAATATAATAACTTAATCACAATACTCGTATGTGTACAATACACGTATATGTGACGCGTAGGAGCACAATATATTATATAGCTCTGAATAATACATACTTTTTGGTTATTTAACTAAATACCCTTTACAATATACAAGTAAAATACCAGCACCATCAACTCTTCAATTTAGTTTATTTAGCAGATTATAATGTAACTATATATATCTCGTTAGAAGTATCCATCGTATAATATTAACTAGCGATCAGCATACAATAATATGGTATCTAAATCTCTTCCTCTATTCACTATAATCATCACAGCACCTAATCATATCCATAAAAACTTTGCTTTTATCCATTACGCAAGACACACGAACGACGCTGGGGATAATAAATCTACGTATTTTCGTTATTTATGGAGAACAAAGAGCCAAAACAATATTAACTTGAATACAGCCTGACCTCTGCCGGATTTTTTCCTTATTTTACTTTCTGAGAGAATGTTTACACTAGGAGTGTGCTAACAACTCTTTCGGCCTGAGTAAATAAGCGTCCAAAATACAATATAATATGATAAAGCAAGATTTTTTATATTATCTAACAATGTTGCGTCTATCTATTTGCCTAAGGGATATAAAATAAAAATAAGATGTAGATATATAAAAACCTTATTAACACCTGTATTTATACCTATCTTTTATTATATCATAGTTATGTTACATACCATGAGAATGCAAACTAGTTGTACGTTGTAGGAATCTGTTGAGCGATAGGCTAGCAACCTGTCACCAATTTACCATATAACATCAGAACCCCAATATTCATGCTAAAAAGTGGGCTTGGAGATACTGATACTGTGTCTCCAAGGTTCTGTCCACCCTAAAAGGTATTAGAGGACATCAATGTTTATGTATGTATGTTGAATACCGTCACAAAATTAGTCGTTGCAAAGCGCAGCTTTTTAGTACACTTTGCAAGAAGGTCAATGGATGTGAGTAGAGCAAAAAAATGTCTGGATCGTGTAATTGTGATAATATGGCTATCTCTAATAAATTGAATTCGTGAATTCGTCTATGCATTAATTAAATAAATAAACAATAAATATATCAGTATTTATCGAACTAAAGCTCTATTTTGTATACCAAAACGTGACGTCTTAAGATTTGGTGCTTGCGTATTTATAAAAAAAAGGATTCAAATAGTCACAGCAGAATCTCTCGGTCTTTCACAAAGGGTTGGTTCCCAAAACATTTATCACTTTATACAAGTCTGCCGGAAATTGGGCGAAGCCTTTCCCCTAATAGAAGCAGATTGAGTGAAATAGCCAACCTTTTGGAAATTGACGTCAAGAGTTACTTTGCATGTCTGTGTAAGAAAACTGCGAAGTAGTAAGCTTATGTTCAAATAGTAGCCTTTAGTTAAAGTAACATAGTATATACTTGAAGTATATTTGGCGAAACAAAAGTGGAAAATAAGAAATAAATTGACACTCTACCCTGTTTAATCTTAAAGCAATGTGTGATGCGTATGTTTTTGTAATTGGGTATGGTATAGCCAAGTGGGTAAGGTTCTAGGTTCGAATCCTAGCTCTGGCATATACCAATGAATGTACATAATTTACAGTCGCTAATGGTGAGGGAATCTGCCAATCCCTCGGGATAGGTAATCACCAGTGCCTATATACGGCGATATCGTTCACTAGATAGCCCAATAAAAGTGAGTGCGTATACACAAGTTGTGAAGCGTTTGCATGTATGTATTACGTTATAAAAGAAGAACGGAAACGAGCTTTCAATTGAACAAATGATTTGAGGAGTTATAATATAAACAATGATAAATTCATAAAAAACTTGACGGATTCATCATTTCTTCCATCCTCACGGACAAAGGAACATCGTGGATACAAGTGTCGTTCGCTCTGCCAACACGCGCCACAACATCTTTCACTATACGATCTCGATATTCAGCGAAGCGACGCTCTCGCACGAAAACGTCAAACAGTTGCTTCTTAGTGGGTAACATGCGAGTAATATGATGCTCCATATGAGCCCAAAGATGAGCCTTGCATCGTTTCAAGAGCCACGTTTGAGGGAGAAGTAAACACTGCACTGGTGAAAGAGTCACGATGCTTCTGTCCTTGGGAAATCCGAGTGCGAATCCGAAATAACAACCAGTATTCAAAATTGCAGTTTGCATGAAAATTGTTTTGATATTGTTCTTGCTTTTTGCCTTTTTCTCGTTCACTTTTAGGTGGCTAGCCGCTAGTTGTAGGCTAACAAACTGAGGTACACTATTCATATATTCAGTTTTTATTGTTGAAATTGAAGGTTCATCGTTTTCTGGCTTTTTCTCATCTAATTCGTCTGTGGCTTTTTCATCAGACTTTTCCTTTAAAGTTGAATCAAGAGGTTTATTATCAGTGGAATTGACACTAAAAAGTGAACTAAAGAGCTTGGATTTATATTCAGGTGTTTTTTGTACTTGTTCGTCATCCGTTGTGACCATTTTATATATTTTTTTACCTAAATCGGTGGAAGCTTTGACCTGAAGAGTTTCAATTACTTGGCACTGTCCATGTACAATAAAATGAATGTAGTTGTGAACACTTACTTCATTGCTCATCACCACCTGATTTGGTTCAAAATTTTTCAACTTAGACACAATACAACCATCCCTTTTACCCATTTCATCCAATTGATCGAAAAAGGAAAATTTTGACATTATATTGAAAATTTCATCCCACTGCTTTCTAATAGTGTTGTGTAGAATATCCATGAAATCTTCTTTTGGCAGAGACAGAAATTCACAATGTTCGTTGCAAACTACAGTATAGCTACATTGAGTTTCATGTAAGAGAGCTACATCACTGAATTGATCACCAGGATTCAGGGTTTCAACAGGTGACCACACCGTTTGGAGAAGCAAACTGTCCCATTCCTCTTTTAGCAACAAGACGCTTCCTGTGATAATGAAATACATGGCTTCAGGTTGTTGCCCGGCTCGCACAATAACCTTTTTTGGCCCAAAATATTGATAGTAAGTAACTGAAACCAATTTTCTCTTTACGTGGACAGGGAATTTCCTGAAACATTTTAGATTGCCAATTTTTTTATAAAGGTAATGTTTTTCTTCGTTAGTTCTTTCAGCGGCTGGTTTTCTTAAAAGTGCTTTGTCATTTATAGTTAAAAGCTCTTTACTTTTGCGTTCACTTCTAAGGACTTGTTTAATTCTTTTCTTGTCATCACCGTCACCCTTGTAATCATTCTCATCTTGGAGCCAATACAAATTTTCGATGACAGATCTGACGGCAGTTCTAAATCTGCATTTAGCTCGAAATCCTCTATCCCAATCATAATCGCTAGATGATGCCATATTTAACTTTCAAAATTACAAGAAAATTTCTTTGTTTATTACTAAGAAATTGAATTTGGAGCTACTTTTGTACAACCTTAAAAATATTTACAATACAGATTGTTTACACACAAGAAAAATATAGAAAACTTAGGATAAACCTCACAAACAGACATAATAGTAAATGTGACAAACTTCAATTGAAAATAGCCCTGATACAAGAAAACTAAAAAAGTATTTGGTAGACTATAAAAAGATTTAATTTCCAACTATTTCTGTAAACAAATATTCATCTGTTCTTGTGCTTTTACCTCTAAATTTTCGTTATATATCTATATCATCAACTAATAAATAGTTTGTTTCTGTTGTTTACCGTTTTAGACCGGTATAACTATGTGTTTTAAACGTAGTATAATTTCATTATCTTCTAATTTTAGTACTCAGGAGACATTGGGGATATAATAGCTTCAAATCGGCATTCATCAAATTTAAACCTTACATGTATCATGTAATAAAACCCATCTTTAATTTAAAAATGTAAAGTTTGAATTCAAGTTGCTAAATAGTAACCTTTTCGGTATGTAAGAAGTATTCGAATTTTGATGTAGTTGACATTACAAATACAATAAAAAGATTGCATATTGTTAACTATTTGTAATTTGAGAATCGCTCAAAAAAGGTATAATTATTGTGCGATAGTAAGACTTTTTGTAAGACTGTTAGAAAACTTGGATCCCAAAACTACTGAACTCGATACACGGCTAATACACCTCTTGATAAAACAGGTAGATGTTTTTGAGGATTAGAATTAGTAATGTGTTAAACGTATGAGAGTGTTAATTATCTAAGAAATTAACATGCCAAAGAGCCGATAGCGAAAAGTGTGACACCATAAAAATATGCCGTATGTTAATAAAACACAGTATCAAGTCCTCACGTATGAATTTTAATTATTTACGTCGGAGTTTCTGCCGTAACTACGTTGTCCTATGCTGGTCAAAAATTTAATTAAGCAAATTTCTACCTTTGATGTTTGCTGTTTAAGGTTTTATTTCGTAAAGCCGTCACAATCCGCGGCAACGGGAATGCCACCCATAAATCAAACGAAATCCACTCCTAACTTTTTCGTGATTCATTTGTTTACGGGTATCTCCTATAAATGGGACAGAATAATCTCCGGTTTTTAATCTCTTTTATTTCGGCCATTTTGTTTCATATCCTTTTAAGCTGATGATAATAATTTTGATGAAGATCCTGTTTCAGATTATGTGGGTATTGCGTTTTTGTTTACACACGTTGCGTGTATTTTGAGTGGGAGGCCTCTGCCGTTGATTAAGATAAATATTTGTGCGGTTTTTATAATTTAAACCTTTAAAATATTAGACCTACCCATTGCTTACTCATATAAGGTGAACATCTTTCAAAAGCAAACTAGTAACTCATATTTTAGACCTATGTTAATTATATGAAACCATCATCTGGCCAGGAACTTACCTAAATAGAAAAATAGGCAGAAAACAACTGTCCACTCCATTTTCCTTGCAGTTCATATCAAGTCTCCCATCGCTTTTCTTCAGAAATGCTTCCTTTGTTACGAAGGATTTAAGCACTACACGTATTGTTCTAAAATGTGTTCACGATATCTGTAACAAACGAAAGGAAAAATTATTAGGAACATTTATTTCAAAAGTATTTATAATTAAAAAAAATTAATCAAAAATCATTTTTAAATTATTACAAAAATGTGTAAGACAGAAAGAAGAGATGAACGTATTTGAACAAGAGGTACATATTTCTTTTTTACTATTTAGGTATTAATACAATCTGAACCTGTTCACAACTTTAACTAACTAATAAATAATAAGAGATAGAGACCACAAGAATTATAGACTAGCAATTGTTATCACTGGTCTCTGAATGCTAATAATCGTTTACTGATAACAACATTTTCCTCAATCAAAGATGCATCATAAAAATAGCGAAAGAGTTCATTAAAAGATTTGTACGAAGAACCAAACAAGCAAATATCTATAGAAAAATATGCCTGTTGGCAGTGTCGTTGTTATTCATCGTTAACGCAAACTTTTCACCAACTTGTTTCCATTCCCTTCCGGAGTAGAAAAAGTTCCAGTCGCTGTCGACGCCAATTATTTTCTTCCAATAATATTTGCCTTTTTATTGCATTTCGAAATAAATTCTCAAGAAGTGCGCTTCGCGATATTTACTCGGCGTCACCGTTTATTTTCTTTACGTCTCTTGTTTTCTTGAAACAACGTTCCGATGTTTTGTTTACGAGCCGTGTTTGGATAATACGATGGTTATGAAAATTTGTGATCCTTTTTCAAAAACCTGTATATATTTATAAGATTTTGCACGTGTAACCAAAATAATATTATGTTAAAGGATAAAGAGGCATGCACTTTGTATCAGTCGATAATTATAAAGGTTGGATGTTTATTTCTTATCATCAATTAAGAAAATTAATCATTAATAACAATAAATAAATTCGACGTAGCTCAGTTGTTTGGGGCTTGGCTCTGTATCAGTGGATACAGGGTTCAAATCCCGTTTGAGCATGTACCAATGGAAATGAAGTTTAATGAATTTCTGTGTACATTTTCGTAATAAAAACACATTTACGTTGCGTTACAAATGCGTTGAATTATACGGTGAGGGAAAACATCGTGAGGAAACATACCTGTTCGTCGAACAGGTAATAGTTAGTGCTTGTTAATGGCGACATGGCTGACCACCTGTCACATTGAGTACTGACTATCTGGTTAACACGTGGTTTCGAGGTGTCCATAAAATTACTACCTTCGCAATTGCGGAGATGGACATCTGAACCTCTGACTACCCCGCAAGGGTTAATAGTCGTGAATGCGTTTGTTTTTTGTTTTGTAATAACAATAATGTACCATGCTACACTGGGACCCAAAAAGAATGGTAAATGGAATCTATTATATATATTAAAATAAGCAATAGGCTAGTAACCTCTCAACAATGTTACATGGGATATATAATTTATTCGTATTTCGACGTTCGTCGATTAAGGGACGTGAATGTATATATATCTTTGAATAATTAATCAAATCACAACTACAACTAGTCGCGATTACGAAACTGCTATTTAATCAAATTTATAGTAGAAAGCTCGACAGCGAGATTTGAGCAAGAAATAAAAGAATAAATCTCCGACTAAACGGGTCCTCTGCGCTCTAAGCTGAACCGTCTTTTTGTCGACGAAGCCACAAAAAGTAGAAAGGCAACGTTATGTTAATTAGACTGGAATAGCAAACGAACTTGGGCTCAATAAAATGAATGACATTTCGGGAAATGTGAGGGCAAGGGGCTTCGTTAGATCTCCCCCTCCTTTGATCAACAAAGTGTGACAAAGCCTTTATATCGTGTGCGCGTTTGTGCAATCACCGCACGGCAAAAAGAAATCTGTATCACACCTCCCCAGGGAAAAGAACAGCCGCCTTTATTCACCCAACTATTCTGTGCTTAGGGTGATATTGGGATTGGTGCGAAGCGGAATATGGGCTGTAGTTAAGTAGAAAAAGGGGATGAGGTTGACATATTGTGAGACATAATATAGAAGCAATCTTTTCTTCAGTTCATGCAAATACTGATCAGTATAAAGTTCCCGTTCCGTACTAGTTTGGGAAGAAAAAGAATGCTAATTAGCTGCCGTTCTTAGCGGAGGAGGCGATTAAGGGACTTGGGGTCAATGGAATCTATTAGGCGATGGTGTAGCAACCTGTCACCATTGTTCCATGTAATATCACAACCGCAATATTCATGCTAAATAGTGATCTACGAGATATGATCGTACCTCCAAGGTTCTGTCTACCCCGAAAGGGATTAAAGGACGTGAATGTATATGTATAATGTTCAATGATAGTTTAATACAATATTGAAGAGATGCGACTAATATAAACTTATAAATCACGGTTGTACTTTCCGAAGAAATTAAACCTTTCCGACGACATAAAAACCCTTCAGTCACATTTGCATATAAATTGGGGTATAGGGTTTATTTTTCAGAAATTTATTGCCATTCTACCGCCGAAACAAAGAGTGATACTAATAAAATCACTGACTCAGGTTATACTATTTAAACATATTATCTTTTCAAATTAATTACATAACAAGAACAACGTACTTTTAGGTCCTATGCAAATGTAATCAATATGTGGTGCAAACTACACTTTCCTGCACACAAGTTGTAAACTCGAGTGGACCAAAAACTAAGTGGGTTTTTGCCGACTTTCCTCATATGTGGCACTCATAAGAAGGAACGACGGTCTTTCGATAAGAGCTCGAACCCCTACTAGTCCAAATACGTCAAGGTTCACCAAACCAGCTTAAGTTGACCTCTGATGCAACGGTGCTTGATGCACAATAGAGTCCAGATTACGTGGTGAATTGAACTGTTGATTGAACGGAACTCTTAGAATGGATTTTTAGTTTTTGTTGAAATATCTAGATTTGCATCAGACAAGAGGCAGCTTCTTATGGGTTGTAGTAAAGAAGAAGGTTAAGCCGTTAAATTTTACGATCAAAAAGCTCGTAAGGAACAAGTATGTAATATTCTAGATTAATATGCCATCAAATACTAATTACTTATAAACGAAACAAAATACTATATAATGTGCAATAAGAGAATATTTAGTTTCGCGTAAAGAAAGAGAAGTTTATGATTTAGAACGAGAAATAAAAAACAGGACTTTACTTGCTTAGTTTATTAAATTATTTATGACATACGTAGCTACAGTTACCCCCCAACATAATATTTAAAAAAAACTTTGCAATTACTAAAAAAAATTGACATAAAATTTCGCAAGTACATAAAAAATATACCTAAAAAAATGGTTCACTACATTTTTTATGAAATAAGATTTGGGCTGATAAAAATGACGAGAATATCGAATTTCCGACAAGCTCAAGTTAATTTTCCTCGTAGTGGAAAACCTACTTTAGCGGCAAATCAAATAGAACATTGGCGAAATTCAGGCGGAATTCTCTTCGATTCCTATAAATTCAGCTTGCTCTATGGCACTGGGGATTTGCCTACATTACTTATTGTTCAGGGAATATATGTTTTACAGGTGCGTTCGGAAGTCAGCTTGAAGTAAATCAAAGGTCGAGGCTTATTTCAACGGCTTTTAGTTAGAGAAAGGAACTGGATATAAGTGATTTCTTATATGTATGGAACATAAACGGTATGCATGATTCCGTGATTAAGTAAAGCTGTTTTTCTATGATACTCGAATATCTTTTGAAGAAAATAATGGTAATAAATTTGTTTTTTGCCACAATAAACTACCTACTTATACACAAAAATAACTTCAGGCAAATTTAGCCTTTTTTAAATGTAAACAAATGATACACAACATTATTTTAATGTTTGAGTAATTAATGGCATGTTATATATCTTTTCTAATGTTTAAAAACAGCTTTGCAATAATATTAATTAGATAACTTATTATCTACTAAATATGTAAATTCTCTACATAAGACATTCCCACCAACTAATAATTTAACCCTTGAAAATTCACTGTACAAACCTATTAATTTCACGTAATATTACCCTATCTAATCACTTGTAAAACGACCGCCAAATCCATTATGTCAGTCCGCTGTCTGTTTGACATTTGCCAAACAAATGACAGCAAGACAAGGCCCAGTTTACACTGTCTTAGCAAACTACAGCCTCTGAGGAGTGACACGTTACTCCATGATGACGTAAATGGATCTCCAAACACTTCGCCTCAGGTGTCAAATACAAACTGCGGAGCTCGTGCTTCGCCTAGATTAAGTAGGAAGGCTGTGTTTGGTTAGCCAGAATAAACAAATTATAGTATATTTGCTAAGTCTTAGTGCGCGTGTGTTTGGTACATACATACATATACTTTCACGTCCCTTAATTCCTTGGTTGGTGGACAGAAAACTGGAGACATGAAAGTTACATTGAGCTTCAATACGAGTATTTATGCGATAGGGTTGTGATGTTATTTGGAACATTGCTGACAGGTTACCAAATGAATCCATTTACCCCCAGTCCCTTTCTCGCCTTCTACGAAATTCCGAGAAGAACGGCTGCTACTTAGCATTCTTTTTACGACCCAGCTATCACGAGAGATATAAATATTTGATATATTTTGTAAGTAATATATTATAATTTATGTTTTGTATGCAGTCACAAATACATCATCATCAGCCTGTCTGAATCCACTGTTGGACATAGGCCTCCCCCAAATGACGCCACTTCTCCCTGTCAGTGGCCGTTCGCATCCATTCGATGCCAGCCAACCTGCGCAGGTCGTCTTCCCACCTTGCCGGGGGGCGCCCCACACTACGTTTACTGAGACGCGGTCTCCACTCTAGGACTTTTTTGCTCCAGCGGCCATCAGTCCTTCTGCATACGTGACCAGCCCAACTCCACTTCAGCGTGCTAATTCTTTTCATAATATCGGTAACTTTAGTTCTCTGGCGTATCACCTCATTTCTGATGCGATCTACCAGAGAAACCCCGAGCATCTTCCGTTCCATAGCACGCTGAGCGACTTTGAATTTGTGGGCTAGTCCCGCAGTGAGTGTCCACGTCTCAGAACCGTACGTCATAACGGGGAGCACGCACTGGTTGAAAACCTTCGTTTTCAGGCATTGTGGTATAGACGACGTGAGGACATGCCTTAGCCTTCCAAATGCTGCCCATCCGAGCTGTATTCTTCTGTCCGCCTCCCTCTCAAAATTGTTCCTGCCAAGCTGTATGATTTGGCCCAAGTAAGTATATTGCGAAACAACTTCTACGAGAGTGCCCCCAAGGGCAACCGGTCCCGGGACTACCAAATCATTAAACATGATCTTGGTTTTATCTAAATTCATCCCGAGTCCGATGCGTTGAGAAGCAGCATTTAATTCGGACAGCATTTCCTCCAGATCCTGCAGCGACTCTGCCACTAGGACGATATCGTCCGCAAAACGGAGATGCGAGATGTATTCCCCATTGATATTTATTCCTCGTTCAACCCAATCCAACGTTTTGAAAACATCTTCCAGTGCACTCGAAAACAGTTTCGGGGATATAACATCCCCCTGTCTTACACCTCTCTGCAACTGGATAGGTTTCGTGCCGTGGCTTTGGAGTTGAACGATCATCATGGCGGAATCATAAATATGTCTCAGCACACTCACGTATCGCCAGTCGACTTGAGATCGCTGTAAGGATTCTATGACCGCCCAGGTCTCGACCGAGTCAAAAGCTTTCTCATAGTCCACAAACGCGAGGCAAAGTGGCTGGTTATACTCTTCAGTTTTCTGTATAACTTGCCTCAGCGTGTGAATGTGGTCTATGGTACTAAAACCCCGCCGAAACCCGGCCTGTTCTGGTGGCTGAAAGCTATCTAGCCTGGCTGAGATTCTATTGGAGATGACCCTCGCGAACAGCTTATAGATGTGGCTCAGAAGTGTTATCGGCCTGTAGTTCTTTAAGAGGGTTCTATCTCCCTTCTTAAAGAACAAAACAGCCACATCTCTGCCCCAACATTTCGGAGTTCTTCCGGAGAAGATGACGCTATTGAAGATTCTCTGGAGCTCCCTCAGAACCGGTCGTCCACCAGATTTCAGGAGCTCAGAAGTGATTCCATCCTCTCCCGGAGCTTTTCCATTTTTAAGCTGTTTTAAAGCCATCTCAATCTCATCCATATCTATTTCGGGCATGTCCTCTGTGAAGTGGCGTGTTAATGTGGCCCTCGAATCGAAGGGGTCGGGAACAGGACTTCGGCAGCGCGAGCGGTATAATTGGCCGTAAAAATCTTCAATCTCAGACAAGATCTCTGGTTTAGAGGTGACCATGTCTCCACGAGCTGTCCTCAACTTCGTCATGTGGCTACGTCCCAGTTTTCGAGCGAATACGCGCATCCCACGGTTTTGCTCAATCAACTCTTTTATGAGGAGAGCATTTGCCTTACGTAGGTCACGTCGTATTGCCTTCTTTATCTGTTTGTGTAGCGTAGCTGTTTGCGAAGGAGATGTCTGTGGAGTTTCTCGTCTTAACCTCATAAGGTCCAAAGTCTCGTCCGAGAGATCTGACTTACGGCTCTCAGCTCGAGCCCTGCAGAACCGGCTCCCTTCCTCTCCAATTATTTTGGTCACATTTTGAAGGTCCTCGTCAACATTGGTCGCGGTGTCAAGAATGGCAAAGCGATTCTGGAGTTCCAATTGGAACTTGGATGAACCAGTCACAAATACACACAGGATCAATTGCCAAGAGGCAATACGCTTAGAGATAAAAAATAAAAAAGCATGGGATTCATTTAGAAATATTTTGTAAGTAAATTCCTGATTTATAATATATTCTCTAAGTCTTCTGTCAGTTGTCAAAGAACCCAAAATATCTCCGATGATTGGATAAATAATGCCTATTTACTAGTAAAAGGTCGTTGATATCATTTATTATGACACGATGATGATTAAGTCTAACATAAAATCAAAAACAATCGCCAACAGTTACGAACCTATTATTGGAAAACTATTTACTGCACAACTAGAACACCTGAATCCTTAGTTGTGGAAATAGAAAAGGAAAAACTATATTCAAATTTACCAAAGTGCCAGGATTCAAATCCACGCGAGTTCGAGTGGTAGTACCATCAAAAATTCACGCTTCGAAAAGAGTCGTTTGTGCAATCAAAGCGGATTGCTTCTAAATCCAAGCTGAGCTCGGTTGGGCTCCATAGACTTCCAGAACTACGAAAAACGTGGGCACGAATTCCAAACTAGTCGAACATACTTGGAATATGTGAAGTTGACAGAAGATATAGGAGAGTAATGTATTTGTTACTGTAGGAAAACAATGATATACATGAGTCTCGTTATGGGGGAATGCACCTTATCATTACATTACATTCGCATATTCAGACACTTACTACTATGTATGGACAAACAATATATCGAAAGGCATCTAACAAGGTTTTAGTGGCATTGATATGGAAATATTTTAGCCTAGTAAATTGTATAATTGTAATTGCCGAGTGTTAAGGAGTAGGTGTATGAGTGTCAATAAAGCGAAAGAATCAAGATGGATGGAGATCCACGATCTTGGCTCTTCTACAGGAGAACGGGCGTGATGTATATTATGTAAATTACTTGAAGACGTAGTTTTTACATCAACCAATCGGAAAGAAAGGCAAATATTTTACATTTCAGTAACTGTAACTGGGCTTAACATAAACTCCTGTAATTAGTTCATCTCTCTATCATTAATCTCCCGTTTTGACATGTCAAGATGGAAGGGCATTTTCTATTCTATTCAATTCAGTCGAGTTTACAGCGCGATATCCTTCAAAATCCGCCCAAGCACTTCCGCAACTGAATTATCCTTAAAGACCGCTTCACTGTATTTGGGGTACCGGAAATCTCCTTTGCAATAAGTGAATGGGTTTTAGATCTGATACGACACTTTAGCAACTCTTGCCACTTAATTGCTGATCCGGATTTACTTTTATCTAGCTGTCGCTTGGTCAATGTTTGACTTGACTCTTTCCCTGTTCTCAAACGTTGGCAAATTAGGTTTTTGAACATACACGTCGAGACGGCGGTTTTAATACGCATTTAGGAGTTTATATGTAAGTACGTTATTGTGATTGTCTAACTGCATTTACTCGTAAACAGACTGCTCATTAAAGCTTAAATATTATTATTATGTACCAAGTGTAGAGACAAGATATTTTTCGCACATCAGTATCCGTATATGATAATGTTTTTAATTATACTACTTACGTCATTCTACATATGTGTATAAAATAAATATTCATTTTTTGACAACCGTGACAGCCCTTAAAACTGCAATCAAGTCTAATAGGAACATAACGACATCTAGATGTATAATATAAAAACAAAAGGAAAGTAGAATAAATGGAATATTAAAAGCTAAAGCAGTGCTAATATGATTATCACCCAGAGCCTACAGAAGTCGGCTCCACATTAATTACTTCTCGGCCCAAGGGAATCAAATAAAAAAGTCCATTATATTTCAACGGAAATTAAAAGTGTTTGGATTCGTGATACCATTATTAATGGTAATGCTTTTAGCGCTAAGGAAAACTTCTCTCGATATTGTTATGGTGAATTCACGTCAAGATTTCCCCTAATAATTCATGGTGGAACTTCTGTTTTACTGGTGGTAATTTTGTGATCGACGATTTCCTGTTTATTGACGTTTCTCGCGTTTTTCGTTATATTTAGATACTTTTTAAAGTATTGTGTTAATACTTTAAGGATAAACGAATTTCATTATTTAGGGTTATGTGAATTGTATAAAACATGATAATTGAATGGACAAAAACTAGGAATACCCTAGTCGTATGTTAAATACCATTATATCATAACTCTTTCTTAAATTTAGCATATTAGATAATTGTTTTTAAGAATGTTTTGTCCTGAAAAAATATATACGTTGAACTTTAAGTAACAGTAATTATGTCTAATAGGTTTAATTTACCTTAAAAGGACCTCGAGGAATCATGCGAATATAGTTAGTTCAAATTTACCAATGAACTAATTCATAATGACACGCGACGGTGATCATTCAAACTTCCGATTATCTTTAAATAAAAATATACTTTCATATTGAATTTCAATATAAAACTTTTTATAGACATCTCAGTTCTCTGACAGCCTTCGGTTAAGTCTAGAGATGAATATTGACTCGATTTTAACTGGCTCGAGGCACTCAGTAAGAAAAACATTATCATCCGAGGCCCTATAATATTTGAGGAGGATAAAACGAACCGCCTCATCCGCTTACGCGAGAATGTGTTTGACTTACACCTACTCGTTTATTAGGCATGTTAGGATAGTCTCAATTGACTTTGAACTAGAATATGATAAAATAATTCGCAATTTAAAAGGTGGAAACCTTAACCTCTGACTACACCGCAAGTATTAATGGTCGTGAATGCGTTTGTCTTTGTTTAATGAAATAATTCATATTTTGTAATGGTACCGTATTAGTCTTAAGATAACCTGGGTGATACATTTTACAAAAAAAAGTGGGACTTATACCGTATATTTCTTTATTTAGTTCCTTCTTAATCAAAGATGTATGAATAAATTCTTAAGTCTCAATAATATTAACCAAGGAAAGACAATCTCCTATTTATTAAATATATTCGAAGTTATATCAACCCCGAAAGAGATATAAAAGCTTAAGTGTTGGTTCGAAAGAGTAACTAGATTGTTGCTGTTCATAATTTGTCTCAAAATGATGTTATTTACTAAATTAAACAACTTATTTCAGAGCGATTGAACATATTGTTACGAACGAATATTTTCTAGGTGGTTAAAGTTATTTTCCAATATTCTAAATTGAAAAATCTATTTCCATGCAATTTTCTATGCAACGGATAAATGAAACTAAATATTGAAATACCAAGACCAGCCTTTTCAATATAAAAGTTAATATATCACTAAATAAGAGTGTTGCGGAAATATAACAAGCGAAAAGACCAATTGGGTTCAAGAGTTATGACTTTTCGACCCTCGTCACAATATAAAGAGCTATGATTTAATGAATCAAATGGAATAATATTTTATATTAAGCTATATACTGTTAAAGGCGTTGAATATAAAAGTTTTAAAAGCATGGATTTAAAAAAATAATAACGCATTCTTATTGGTTGCCGTAATCTGAAGATGTATGATCTCATAAAATAAATAAAGAATTAAAAAAACATACTGTTATTATCTATGCTCACGTAAACCCTTATGCGATTGTAGATTTGAATTTCTTATTGGATATTATCGATTATTACTATTGTGAAGAAACAAAGTATTTTTTAAATAATAATTCTTAGTAAATATATATTTTTAAGTTTATTAATTTTTGTTAGGAACCTGTCTCATTTTATATACATGTATTATTATACTATACTGTATACTTGTTTTAATAATAATGACGCTCGTTACTACGTAATTATAATGCCCTGCACCCAGAGTATGCATAATAAATGAATTAACATTAATCATCGCTGATATCGCTTTATTATACATATTAACTTGATAGAAGTTACATTGCTGGTTTATGCCAGCAATGTGTTTATATGTGTTTATATTAATAGTTTGTAATAATTTAAACAACGTTGTATAGTTTCAGTAATAAGGCTCTATTATAGTATATTTATAATATAATTTCCTATAAATACTTATTTTTATGAAATTAAGGATGTGCTAGGCAAAAACTGTACCTAAGACTTTGATCAGCGCCTCAATAAAATGAACAACAAGACAATCGTGCGATAATTAATATAATTTACTAAAAAAATACGTGTGACTTAATCAAAAATCTGTTTACAAAAAAATTAAATAATCTGGTTGTATTGCTCTCCTATTGTATTTAATTTTTTTATATAAAATTCATATGCAACGTCCAAAAAAAACTAATATAAAAAACCAACACCCACCTTTAAACGTTCACTAATGAAAATTCCCAATACCACATACACATTACAGCACAAGTCACAAAACTTCACACTTCAAAGTTACACTTAACCGTCGGTTCCATTTAAATGAATTTCCTACACCATAGAGAACAAAATCCCGTTCATTCTCAACTTAGGCCGCGAAGAGACTGGGTACTTCGGCTGAAAGGCACCAACGCGCATGCCCAGAGCCTTCATAATTTGATATCCAACGCCTTTAACAGTATGTGGCTAAATATAATAAATTATTCTATTTGATTCATTAAATCATGCCTCTTTATATTGTGACGAGGGTCCGAAAGTCTTCTCTTGTATTTAATTGGTCTTTCCGCTTATTTTCGTGAATCAGTTTGTGTGGTGTGTTGTACAGTCAGGAGTAAAAACTTACGTTAATCTCTTGTGTTGTTTTTTTTTATTTTGGCACTTCAAGGAAAATAACGTGAAAATAACGTGTACAATGATCGAGGTTAAGAAAGATTAAATCATTTGAAAGTTAATATTTTGCAAAATTTCTAAAAACTTATGATAAGATAACATTTGGACTATACATTCAAATTTATCTATATGTATGTGCAAATTATTTAACTATGTCTGTGTAGAATACTCATTGTAGACTTGCAACAAAAGTTTGTTTTTATTTATTTAAGGCATCTCAGCAAGTATGACAATTTCGGTCTCTTCTCAAAACGTTACCTAAACAAAATGTATCATGGAAATCCGCGGTCATTGATGACATGCAACTTTAAAATGATTAATCAGTTTTAATTTCTTTACATAACCATGCTATTGCTTGATAGTGACGATGCATAATGAAAAACTTTACGAAACGCTTTTAAATCAACACTTAATATGTAACTTGAATAGGTAGAATAGAACTATATATATATACGTATCTATTAATTGTTTTAAACACCCTAATATTGTTGTCGAATAGGCAAAAGTCAATGTTTATATACGGTTATAAGTTTTATAATATTACCGTTCAGTGCTGACTATGCCTATGGTGTAACAAACATCATATTTCTACTAGTAAACCTTCACTAGATAGATTTTCGTAGAGTGACAGAGGTGTCAAAATGTGTCCTCTTTTCAAGGTTCTGTCAAGCCGAAATTGATTAAGAGAAGTAAATGAATAAGCATATATTATGTAAAGACAAATAATCAATTGCCCACGTTATATCTATTTAGTTATTTGCATTATTTTATCAAATATCTTAAGTTTGCCATTGATAAATTTTGGTTTAGGTCGATAAACCAATATTCACTAACATGTATTTTATGAAGAGAAATTTTAGCAGAATGTACGAAGAGCTTTAGATACAGACTTCCTCTAGTTTCATTTAGAATATACGTATACACATATATACCTACTTACTACTAGGTCTCATTTTAGAATGAATATTGGAGTTTCGTTTTGATAATGGAACATTGTCGAAAGGTTGCTAGTTCATCGCCCAATCGATTCCATTGAACCCTAGTCCCTTATTCACCTCCTACTACATACGGAGAAGAATGACAGCTAGTAAACACTCTTTTTACGTTCCAGACTACCACTGGACTATTAATACTTGACTACAAAATACATATACGTTAAGAGGTCTAAAGATATATATTTCTGAACCCAAAAGGTCAAACGTTTATCGATTCCCAAGACAGTCTACTTATTCTTCCGACCCACTTCACGCCACGCAATCAGCAAGACACATGTAATTGACGAAACATTTTGTTGAGTGGAATTTCCTAATGAACTTCCGAATTCCGATCCCACCCCTCGCTCCCTCTATGTACGTACGAATGTACTTATTGGTTTATTTCGAGTGCGATGGCAACCGTTTCAGATCCATCATTTACGAAACGTTAACGCGAACGTAAGTTCTCCGAATGCTAGTTTGATGTGGAATAAGTTGGTGCTAACGAAAGTTTTCGTGCATAAATTGTATACCTAAATATTCTTCACGTATACATCGTGTTATGGTTATATAGATACCCAAATGATAAGTAAATGTTCCCATCGTAAAGAATGGCTAATATAATGAAAGTGGTTCCAACAGTTACACTAATAAGAAATTAAATGACTGATAGGCAACGTACTAAAGGATAGAGGACATAAGTACTAAAAATGTAGGTTAAGGATTATGAAGCAAAAGTGTATTTCTCGGAACAGCAAAATAGAGATTTTTGATCTATCCTATTTATGTATAGTGAAGATTACCATATTAATTTATTTACTACGTATATTAATTACTATTTTGATTTGTGTTACAGACTTCTTAAATAATAATTATGTTTACATAATTATAATAAGTTTATGCAATGCAGAATGTACGCAGAAACATTAATATTCCAAATGGAATACTAAACATAATTGCTGTTTTAATTCCTGGAACAGTTAAAGCTCCTCAAGTAATAAGCTTGCAACTATTAGCTTAGGTCTTAGCAATATTATTATATACATACAAGTACTAGTTGCATTCACTGAATATTTATTTCTAAGTAACGTAAAAGTAATTCGACGTATCTCAGTCGTTGGAAACTTGACTGTGTAATTACTGTACGTGGTTTAAACCCTGGAACATGTACGAATAAACAAGATTTTTACTGGTTTTCTGTATAAATATAAACAACAAATACATTTGCGCGCAAAACATCATGGAAAAACCTATCTGTTACCAGAACATATAGTAGTTATTTCTTGTATATGGTAACGCGGCTTTCCAACTGTCACATTGGGTTTAAGGTGGCCATAGACTACTGGATTACTTCATATAGACACAAGAACCTCTGATTATCTCGCAAAGATTAAAAATTATGATCGTGTTTGTCTACTTTTTGTTTGGCTTTAAGGTGGCCACAGACTAATGAATTACTTGATATAGACACAAAAAGACAAAGATGAGAGAGAGAAGAGAGAAGAAGAAAAAGAAAAAGACAACAAAAGACTACCTAGCAACGGTTAAAAATCATGATCATGTTTGTCTACTTTTTGTCTTGTTTAAAAGGTTTTTTATTAGAAAACTTTTCTCCAATATTATTTTTCAAGCCATCCGCTTCACTGTTGTTCTCGCCCTTGCAAGCGACGATGTGAAAAATATTACAAATGTCGTAAAAAGGACCTCAGAGGGAAGTCGCTGACAAAGTTATATCGATTTTTATTTCCAAGGGGATGTATGAGGAATGGCAAACCATTATGACCCTAAGAATAAAGGTCAATAAAGATTTGCTGAACACGAGAAATAAGCATTTGGGGAAACTGACTTTATAGTACGGGATAAAATATAACTATAACCGCCGAGTGTGTATGAGGAGTTGTATAAGTATCAATGAAGCGGAAGTGATTTATCAGGATTAGGACAGATGAGGATCCGTGATCTCTGCCTACCACACTATAAGGAAACGGCCGAGAAATGTATATATGTATGTTATTATAAAGGTCCTATGTCCCCTAGATAGGGCAGAGGGCATCCACAGTGCTCCGCCATCTCGATAGGTCTTGGGCTTCGCGCTTGACTTCACTCCACGTCTTTCCATTGGCCGCCGCTTCTGCGATGATCGACCGCCGCCAGGATTGCTTAGGGCGGCCACGCTTCCGCTTTCCTTGGAGATTCCAATCTAGGGCTTGCCTCGGAATGTGGTTCCTTCGGAGCGTGTGACCGATCCAGTTCAATGTATGTATGTACGGGTTGCAAATAATTATATAGAAAGTATATAGGGCCGTGCTAGCCGCCGTAAGAAGAATGCGAACTAGCTGCCTTACTTTCCAAATGTTGCAGGAGATAACTAAGGGACTTAAAGTGAAGGGAATGTAGCGAACGATGTGTCACCAGTGTTCCGTTATGAAATCACAACCCCAGTATTAACGCTAAAATCATCATCACCAGCCTGTCTGAATCCACTGTTGGACATAGGCCTCCCCCAAATGACGCCACTTCTTCCTGTCAGTGGCCGTTTGCATTCATTCGATGCCGGCCAACCTACGCAGGTCGTCTTTCCACCTTGTCACCTTGTCACGCTAAAATATGACCGAGTAAATATTATATTTCTAAGGTTCTGTCCAACCCGAAAGAGATTAAAGACGTTTAAGTTTTGTACAGGAATTTGTGTTCGGAGTAAAATCTCAACGAAAGTCAATTAGGATGAGTGTGAGTGGGTAGTAACAATTCAGAGAATTATTTTGAAGGATTACGTTTTGGTGGAATTTCATAACGTCTAATTTTAGTATTTAGTCTTCTTAATGTTGTTACTTTTTGTTTAGGTACTGTTATGATATAATGCTATGAAACATAAGGTATTATTTGACTATTTACATATGTATATATAAATGTTATATAGCAACTAATATCGTTCGATATTAGATTAAATAGAGATGAGGTATCTCAGGAAAATTTGTAATGTAAGATTGTGCGAAAGGGGTTTGGAATAGTGTGATTCGTAAAACGTTTTGGTTTGAAAGAATATGTAATAACAAAAAAAGAGAAGGTTATGTGGAGCAGATGGATGAAAGAAGGGTCACAAAAGGAATTCGTCAGGATTTGTCAAGATCATTCCAGGTGGCGATCGATAGTCTCTGCCTATCCCGTTTGGTACGTGAAGACGTGAATATAAATGTATGGTTGTTCTATTACTTATGAACGCTGCGATGAATAAGTCTACAACAAAGAGTGTATTATACAATTTATGAATTATAATTAATTAACACAAACCGAAAGTCTTTATGATGATGCATGATGGGATCTCTGTTATTGATAATTTTAATACTTTCCTATTGGCTGCATGTAAAAAATTCTCCTTAACATTTATAATAAATTACTATCTTCAATTCAAATTCAAAAAACTTTTGTTAAATACATATAAGTACAGTCATAGTACATTTATTGAACGTTGAAATATTTGAAATAGTTGTCTCACAACTATGAGTCTAACGTTGTAATTAATATATACCGTTGCAATATATATTGTTGTAATTGATTTGTATATTAGTTATATAAAGAGTAGAGTAGGACCGGGTAGGTCGCGTAGAACATATACAGGTCAAATTAGAAAAACTCTTCTCAAGGCTGGTGTACGCAGCCTAAAGAATATCCGAGCTTGTATGAGAAGGTTCATAGCTGTGAGTAAAATAGGAAGATGGTATGAGGTCGGAAACTGATATCACGTTACAATAAAGTTTTTGAGTGATTATAGACCATTAATCTCTGAAAGATTTTACAGGCTTGTTTCATAATATGTTTTAATGTAAATAGTATATAAGAGAGTAATTTCCCTAAACATAATTCTTAAAAAATATACTTAGCTTGGGGCTATTAAATATATTATATGAAGAACTTAGCAGATTAGGTCTTAGTGGCTAAGTAAGACAAAATCTTCAATTTCCGATTGATGTTAGCGAAATCGGCATTGTCACTCGGGGCCGTTCCAACAGTATCAACAAAGAGGGGAACGGGTTCACTTTTGGCATTCCGCCAGAAGCCTCCCGCAGGGTTACCATTCCTCCGAAAGAGTTATTTCGTCACCTCCCACATATCAGCATTTGGTTGACACGTTGGGAATGGGACTGCATTTTCTGGCTCAAAGTAATAGGTGCCCCAAAATGTTTAAAGGATTTGATAGTTAATTGAATTTGGAATGTTTAGTTCAAAGTGTTCCAAGTGAGTTATTATTAAATATTTCGCAAATGTATCAAAAAATGGTAAAAAGAGGTTATATACTAAAAAAAATAAGCTTTTACCAACAATATCAGAGTAAATGAGAAGGAAATATCTTTTTTTTGAGATGCTAATAGGATCCATATGGTAGATACATAATAAGAAGAAAATATTTCTTTAAAGAGAGTAGGTCTCTTACAAAAAAAAGTAAGTAAAAGTAAAATATCAAACTAAGAACAGTCTGTCATAACAACTCTAATAAAGATCCAATAAATCGTTACAAATTAATATCTCTATAAATACTTATGACAACTATAATTATAACCTTTCTTGACAACCCTAACCTTTGTGCGACCTTGAGCTTTCTGTATCATGGCTTGATGATAGAAAGTATTGTCGTCCGACAGTTTTATGGTCTCGTTTCTGCGTAAGATATCTCGGGCCCGGCTTTTGTCAATCGTCCGTTTGATAGATCGTCCACGTCACTAGATTGAGCCCAAATCCTAATGTTTAACGGATAAATTTGGTTTCGCTTTATCATGGATAGGCCGTACTATTTTTGCAAGTTCGGGTGCAAGGTATTTTTGCATAAATAAAATAGGTTGAAGTGTGAAAAACATAGTTAAAAAACATATATGAAAAGTCAAATTATAGAAATGTTAACATTCAAGTTTCAGATGTTTCTAGAACCAAAAAGGGAAATATTTATAGTTTTGCAATACTCGTATGTGCTATTTCATGTGCCAGGTTTTAAAGTTTTGGTCCGAAACTAATCGAACTAGAGCATAAATCAAACCGAGCATATCCCAGTACTCTCTAAATACCGAATCACACGGTTCGTGGCTGATTTCCACTAAAAGAAATATCTCAATTAAATTCCTCCAGTAACATTTTTGAATATGCGTATGCCGTTTATTTATATAAGGATAGGTAAAGATCTTTCTCATGATCCTTAAGGGTGCTGCCAGAAGACCAGTAATACAGCCTAGCTGCATCGTATACTGAGGTAGTACCTTTTCACTGCATCAAGTTTTACATGTTTATTAATGTTTGTGTATTTGTAGTGAATTAAGTGTTTTCTTTCTTTCTGACTTTCCTCCACTTTCTTATCATTAATGTATGGATGATAAATCTTCGCATACACATTGGCGCCAGTATGTACTACTTAACTTCTAATGTCAACATTCTTGAGTATACCGTTAATCGGTAGGTACTAAAGACGGAAATAGCAAACGTCACAGGGCGGATGGAATGATATGCTAATGCATACACATACGTAATGTCCACTTGAGTAAGGAACATACTGGTTCACGCATTTGTGAATTACTTCTATTCATATAATATGTTTTAGTAAGAAGTTTTGTCCTTTAAAACTGAATCGTACATTGTAAAGGTGTAATAAAAAAATTTGTATTAACCGGTGGGCTATAATCTAGTGTAAAACGTAATGCAAAGACGAGTTTTACGTTACTTACTTAAAGATTGAAGTACACTATAACGGGTGACTTTTTCGTAATAACACACTGAATAAACTAGGTTTACTAATGCTGCAAAAACAGTTATACACCTTAAAATCCTTACATGGCTCTGGATGTAATATGAATCTTAGGGCCCTCGAAAATATACATCACAAACCGTGACACATATGCAAAACGAATCTCACAAACCATTAAAATTTAATAATAATACTGGAAGTAGCTCCATAACGACTGTTTGTTTACAAATTATAATTGGAATCATTATTAATTAATTTCCATTCCGCCTTTCGCGTTCCGAAATGCGAGAACAATGGAAACAATGCCGACTGGATTGTGCGTAAGGTGCCGCCATAATTGGATGTGGGTGGATAATAATAATGATTTGGTGTTTATTTGGGACTTGGATAATGTGACTAGCTTTCTTTGCTGTTCGCTAAAGAGTCGAGAGAGTAAACAAGGAGATAGGTAAAAGAGACTTGATTCTTTTTTTTATTTGTTGAAATTTAATTCTTTTTTTTATTTAATCGCATTTGTAACACTCAATTGAAGATTAAAGCTTTTTGTCACGTTTTCAATAGAGATTTTAAGTGTTAAGGTGATATCGTCATCTCTTTCTTCAAAATTTCCATTAATTCATTTGTTATTAATTTTTAAATACATTTAAAATACACGTAACCAAACATAATATACCAAAATCAACTAAATGACAATGTACCAAAAAACCTAGCAACCTTACTAGAACACTGAAATCTTTCACCGACTACTTTAGAATTTGAATAAGTCCTTCCTTCACTTTGGCTCTTTGAAATGGCGTTGCAAAGGTTCGCCATTTGCTTAGCAGAGCTGGGAAGCAAATTTTAAGCCCCCCGTTAGCCAGTGATGCGCGCCGACTCAAATCGCTTGCGACAGGTGAACAAAGGAGCACTCACTTGGTTCTACATGCTGCGGCCTAACCGGTGTGGTCATGGCTTAATCTCCTGCTGGCTTCGATGTAGTTATCGTGTTTTTGTTGATCTTTTGTAAGGTTAGATTTTTAAGTTTTGGATACGCTTGGGTGTTTAGAATATTTTCTTGTTATGATTGTGTGTTATTTTATGTTCCATTGATTAGAAATGTGTTTATTTGGTGATTAAGTAAAGTAGGTAATACACAAATAATAAAAGTACAATTATTGAGAAAAAGAAAAAAAGATGTGGTTAAGAAATTTACTTTAGATACTTAAATTTGTCAATCATAAGAGTTAAATAGCATAGTCGTTTATTCATATTATTAATAGTTATACTTCACTGGTCTACCGCACTAATTAATTTCAAATGACACAGCAAATAACAGAGACAAATGGAAAAAGCTCTGATGATACGAATCCAATCTAAAAATAAATTAAAAAGTGTAACATTTAAGGAAAATATAAACACTTTCCTTGAATTACATCGCGAAAAGGAATAAAAAGAAAACGAGGTCATTAAGCTGGTATCCCCAAAAGCTATAACAATACTGTTAAAGAAAATATGGACTCACCAACACCGATAAAATGGAACGACATATTTCGGAAATTACTTAATCATTGCCCCCAAAAGTACAATTTTAAAATGGATACAATATGAAAAAGTCCACTTTATACCTTTAAACATACTATTTGGATTAAATTATGCTATAATGATATCTCACGCTTAATCAAGTTACTTCTGCAAGTATAACATAAATTTATTAACAATACATACGTTTAATAAACATACACATTTAATTCCTTTCAGAGTGGACAGAACTTTGGAAATAAAATATTTCTAGGACACTTTTTAGCAAAAAGAAATGGGGTTGTATATGGAACATTGGTTAACATATCTTCCAATATATACCATTTACCCCTACTCCCTGAGCTGCCTCTTACGACGGATCTGCAGCTAGTTTAGAATTTTATAATTAACATACACACACATTAAGCTATTGAATCGCCTATGTAAAGTTTACTTTGTACAACTAATCACAAACACAGTGAAGTGAGACGTAAACATAATTCAAACTAACTGTCGTTCTTTCCAGAAGGCGACTAAGGAATGAGGGTAAATTTAATCTATTGGGCGATGGGCTAGCAACTTGTCACTAATGTTTCATATGACATATCAACCCCAGAATTTATCCCAAAAATTGACCTAGGGGATATTAAATCTCCGAGGTCCTGACGTGAATGTATACAAATTCGCGTATCCGTACTAAGGTTAGTCTTACTAGTCAGCTATACGATAGCTCTTTCCAAATGAAAGCATTAAACGTAGGTCTCTCGAGGCGTAACTATTGGGGTGCTTTCCGTTGGAACCTCGAACGTTTATTCAGCGGAAAAGTGCTCTCAAAAGACACGGGATTTTGAATTGATAGCGGCTACAACTTATGTGCCGGTCGCCCCAATGAGATAAAGACTTTATCTGTGACACTATTCATTTTCCTCTCTAACCGGTATTGATTGCCTGTATGTAGGTTTAGTTTATATGTGCATATTAGTAGGACTGAAAATGTATGTTGTATAAACTCGTATTTACATATGTAATTATGACTGTTTTAAATTATACTCTGTATGTGCCAAAATATGCGTAGATTTTAACATGACTGTCACAAACTCAAACCTTCCTATTTAAATTCGTAAACACGACTGATTGCTCATATACATATACAATTGCCATACTATACAAGTATATATTTTTGAACATCAAAGTTCTAAGAAACGTACATCGAAGTGGTTTTACTGACTTGAATCCAGAAGTTTCGCATACAAGCAAAGACCGATCGAAATGGTAAAACCAATCATCCAATATCATATGCGGACGTGAGGTGTAACGCTCGTATGAAGATTTTTACCATCAATCACGGAGTTATTTGACTCAATTTACCACACACCAGATTGTTTTGACAATGACGTATAGTTAACCAACAGTTATACGTATACTTATATTAATAAATACATAAAATCAGATTGGATTATCCTTGAGATGGAGATAACTTTGCACGTGCGCAATATTAAACGCAATCTTAATATTGCAATCTTCTTTCTTTTAATCTAAATTTCGTAATATATTATATAGACCTTATAATTGATATAGTAGAGTATATAGAATAATAGCGTGTTTATTTTGGTTATCTCATTTTGTGAATAACTTAGGTGGAAGTCAAAATATCACCTTTTTCGGTTTAATCTCTTATTTTAGTGCAAATTAACCTTTAAAACCAAAAAGAAAGTTTATTTAAAATATGTATTTTTAAGCTTGATCGAACAGACATCTATTAAGTTTAGAAATAACTTAAGTTAACGTCCTTTAACCAGTGGAATTGAGACAACTTTCAGTAGCACACAGGATTTATTGCGCCGAATTACAATATATTACCTTAAAGTTCTTCGAACAGGTTGCTCTCCAGCTTTTCTCCTTTTGCCTAAGCAGCGATCTTTGTCTAACTTAATTCACTAATTAATCACAATACGATGTCTGTGTAACCACTGTTTCTTTAACTGGGTTTGCTACAGTTAAAAATGGGATTTTTGAACTGGATGTAACAATTAGATCACAGTTAATCTTTAAAAATGTCAATGGTGGTGTCTGTCAAATTTGTGCTATCCCGAAGGGTCACATAACATATGTTACGTTTACATTGAATAATTGAACATTAACAATTAAGGACAGACAAACAGACTAAGTATAAATAAGAATTAGTCTTAAGTAAGTCAGTAACTTACCAAATTTAGTTTAAGATCCCCTTGTTTACTGAAACTTACCTTATCCTAGTGATCATTTCTATTTATTCATAGTAATTTTATTTTATATCTACCTTTTCTATCTCTCGTCTATTCATTAAGTCATTTTAGCCCGGTGCTTACGGAACGTAAATAGAATTTTAACTAGCTGCCGTTCTTCCCAGCATATCGTAGAACGCGACTAGGGTCTTGGGGTTAATTGAATCTATTGGACGATGGACAAGAAGCCTGCAACCGATGTTCCATTATGACATCGCAACTCCAATAGTCATGTTAAAAAGTGACCTAGGAGATTTTCTACCTCCGACCCGAAAGGTTTTAAAGGACGTAAATGTATATGTATGTACCTTTAAGGAAGTCGCCTGAACTGCAACAGGGTGATTGAATAGCAAAGCGCATTCTACGACGGCCATTAGACAATCATCACGAACAATTGATAGTGGAAATGTGAAAATAAACGATTCATCCATTAGTGACAAATGTTTGCAGTAGTGTTGTGGCGAGGCTCAGCTCCAATTAATCAAACGTGTGAATTGTACTTGTGTGGGTGAGTTTGACGTTTGCTACGAATGATGATGGGTGGCTAAGCTTGGGTCGCCATATTGGATTTAGTAAGAATTTGTTACTGTATCTGTGATGTACGATATAGATAATGATTTTTAATAACTATAATATAAAGTTTGAAATAAGAATCACGTGAGTTTTTCAAGTATTATTATTCGTAACTATCGTTATTGAATTGACTAGTAATATTTTAATAACTAATTATTTTTGCCTCATGATTATTACTATTTGCTATTTAGAAACTTTAGCATGATTTTTTCATCTTGATCGGAGTCTTCATCGAGAATTTGAATAAATGGATAAAGAAACAGACATATATTTTTCTATTCAAGAAGTAACAAGTAATAAATTCAATCTAACTATCCGATTAAAGTTCACACATCCACTTAAGCCGTATTTTACAAATTCACTTACAAAGTGCTTAAGAATGAAAAGGTTAATGGCTCGTCCGGTGCCTATTTCCATGGGCAAACGTGAAAGGAGCTGGAAAAAGCAATTACAGCTTCCAAGGCAAATGCAGGAAGTAAAAAACGAAGTACTAGCGTAAGTTAAGCCTGCGACGAATCAGAGTTTGTACTTTAACCACGGTAGGAAGAAATGGTCTAATCAATTGAACAGTGTCATTGTTTGCACCATAGATTAAAAATTTTATGTAAGCAAATATTATGAAGAATTTTTTATGTATTTTTTAACGTAATATGAAGTCCTTAGCAGTCTAAGAAATAGCGTAATGAGCACAAAAGGTATTAGACTACTTTAAAGTTTAGGAAAAACATAATAATAGCTTATATATCTGTCCTACTGAACAAGCTACTCTCATAAAAGTTCATGTAACATTTACTTCTGTCTACTCTTTTTTTATACAAAAGGGACAACAGTCACAATAGTCATTTTTGCAACACGCCTTTTTTTTTAATCTTTTCATAAACCCAAATATACTCGTAGAAAAAATTCCTTTATCAACTTTATTCTGTCTTCTCCGCTTAGTATCATAACCGTAAGTATGTGTTAGAAATAAATTGCTGTAACAGATGATGTTCTATCAGTAATAGCGGCGGGACCATTTTTGTGACGCGGCCTATCAATCAAGCGAGCAACTAACAAAGGAGATTGGAAAATATCCAAGCTTAGAGCAGATAGGCCCGATAAAAATACATTGTGCCTCCGAAGATAGGAGGTTCTTAAGTAGCTGCTTTTCTGCTATGTAGTGGTATGGAATATCAGGTTATAATTTAATAATTTATTTTTAGAAGAATAATAGATATATGTACTTCTAAAAATAAATTAAAACATTAAATTAGACTTTTTCGCACGAACATTGAATATCATAATGCAACATACTGACAGGTTGATAACCTATCTCCGAAGAAATTCTATTTACCCCTAGTCTCTTAATCGCTTCTTACTACATGTCGGGAAGAACGGCATCTAGTTATGATTTTTACGTCCTAGATTTGCTAGAACTAATAGGCATAGGAAGGCCTTAACCGTTTATAATTGGACGAGCATCCAACTTAAGCCTCCGATAGCATTGTGCACACTGCTCACATATTGATGAATCGTTAACAAGCACTATTAATTAGTATTGCGCTGGCCTCTTACTTGTTAATTAAAGGTTAATATGGTATGCTGATATGATTTATGTTATATAATATCGTTTGTATAATATAATAGGGTATTTTCTGTAATCTCAATATTCATGCTAAAAGTTATCTATATTATTATCACCGATTTTCTGTTTACTCTGAAAGATAATAAAAAATTAAATATGTGATTTAATATTAAACATTTAATAAGTTGTAAATATTTTGTTATCATTTGTCAAACTGAATTATTTGTGATAGTTTTGCAATACCTGATAATAACTTAGAACGTCGTTAAATAATAAGCCAAAAGAAAATATTGCATGTTACGAGTACTTCTTACAAAACTAGCAACGATATTTTATGACTTAGCACAAACTCTTTCATATCTTAATATGCCAATGTTGTCTTTTGCTATATAATATTATATTCGCAATGTGAAGTTATAATATTTGGCACAATTTTTAGGACTTCTTTTTTTATTTACTATCTTTCTTTCTCTTTACTATTTTTCTAGTAATAAACCTGAAACGATTCACCACTTCGTATTAAATACACATTTACATGTCTATAATTTACAGTTTCGTGCTAGCCTGGAATTTAAAGAGAACACTAACTAGGTGCCGTTCTTCTTGCCATGTCGTAGGAAGCGGCTAAGAGACTAAGGGTAAATGGGATCAATTGGGCGATGGGTTAGCAACCAGTCACCAATATTCAATGTGACATCGCAGCCCCAATATTTATACCAAAAAGTGACCTAGGTGACACTAAATCTTCGATGTTCTTTCCACCTGAAAGGGATTGAAGGACGTGACTGTACATTAATGTCCTATGATTAATAACTAGCGGGACTTATCGCGTATGTTTTGTATAATAAAGTTACCTTTATTAACCCTTTATTGCCTTTTACTTACCTTTAATTACCTTTATTGGGTTAATAAAGGTAACTTTATTATACAAAACATACGCGATAAGTCCCGCTAGTTATTAATCATGAGTATAAATCGCGAATCTCTTAAAACTATAATTAATGTCCTATTATACAATTCGAATCACACAATAAGCCTTTCGGATCACTTCAAAACGAACCTATTTCGACCAAATTAATGCAAGTAAGTTTACTAAACGAGAGCATAGCGCGGAAGAATGAACTTGCCCTACCCTTGTTTCATTAAATAGTTTTCTATTGAAGCTAACGTTTAATAAAGTCGTAAATTTTACGCTTATTAATTTTCTGGTTGTTATAATAGTTGCTTAACTTTGTAAATTATGCAGAAATTTGAGCGGTAACTGTTGGGAATGATGACCTGTTGTTAGTAATGGTAACTCAAAATGTTTGGTAAATGTTTAGTACATAGCGTACGTAGCTTACATACAAATATGTATATTTTTGTCTTTTTATATATACTACGATTATATATATACGAAATAGACTTAGAAATAGACTCGCAAATCTATCAATGAAATTATACAATAATAATATATGGCTCTACCAAATCTACTTTTCTCCATATAATCAGTGTTTAAGGTGGTATTCTCAAGGCAGCTTACGTTATTTTCCCTGCCGTATAAGATATAAAGAAGTTTTTTTAATATTGACAATTTCCTTTTGTGTACAGTATGGCACTGCGTACACTACAGCATCATATCAATAACTAAATGAACTATTTAGAGACTTTATCTTAATTTAATCAACTATATATTTGTATTTCATAGCTTTATATTGATTATTCTTCTTTAAGATTTCTAAGCTACTAAACTACCCGTCTCTAGTTTCCTTGTATTTCTCTGCGGGTGCCGTGTAGCGTATTAATTGCTCTTTTCAGCTCTTCTCACGTCTGCCCAGTGGAATTGGGGTCGAGGGCGTCCGCTGCCCACTGGCCTATTAATTTTGTAAAGAGTCTTTTCGGTGTAAGCAAGACTTGGGGTTCGATTCTCCTTACAAACTGGTTAAACAAGAATTTCTAAATTGGGTTATTTAATAGCGATCGAAACACTGGATGCCTATCAAAAGGTACTTGATGTTTATTAAATTCAATTGTTGTTAGAAAAAGTTGCTTTTCAAAACCTTTAATGAATTATAATAAATTTTAATATTAAAAGTAGCATTTATTTTTATAAGGACTTACAATGTGTCCTGTAAGATAGAAAATACCTATCTATTCTTTTGACACATAATACAAACATTATTTCAATTACTTACTTATACTCATATATTATACTCCAACAATTTGCTCAACATAGGATTACGTAAAAAATGCTGTGAACGAGTTTATTCTCAATTGGCTGTAGCAGAATCGGGAAAGTGAAGATAACATTTTTTGGGCTGGACTGTTTTAAAAATAAAAGATCTAGACACTGAGATTGGGGTTCAACTTAATGTTCGTGCCCTAAATCGTTGGTTTGCAGACTAATCCAAACTCTGTTTGTACTCTGAGTATTCAAGTTAGTCAAATAAAGAAAAATATTTGCTAAAATATTATACAATTCGTAGACAAGTTATTGGCTTCTTTTATATGAATTTCGTTACAAGAATTCCAGTACGTATCTACGGGGTTTATTATAAGTTTTAAAAGTGTGGCTTTATTAAGCTTTAAAAAAAAGGATAAAAAAAGGTTACTCTCAATATTTAAATAAATAAAATGACACAAGCATTTACCTTATAATTTATTTATCATTGAATTCAAACTAAGCCTCTTATTAAATGCTCCCATCTGTTAAAGCTTTAAGGGAAAGAAAGAAAACGAAGCTTATTTTAGGAAACTGTCTGTCTCCGTCAACGTTTGTTCGATGATTGATCTCCGAAACATTAGTCACGGCATTTTATTTGATGTTTATTTTAGCATTTTCGTAACAACCCCTCATTTTATAAATCCTCAAAGAAATAAACGAGATCTTTAACCCCGAAGCTATAATTATCTTTTTACGGCTTCCCTGAAATATACACCCAAACCACAGATATTTGACGACCTCCGTGGCGCGATTGGTTAACCACCTAAATGCTCATCGTGGAGTCCCGGGTTCGATTCCCGGTGGAGGCAGAGTTAATAACTACGCTTTTCTTCTGCTTTCCAGTCTGGTTGTTGATTATATGTGATATATATGTATATATATATTTCTTAAATATACGTTGACTAACACAAGTCTTAGATGAACTTACCAAGGGGCTAGTTCAATCGGTGTAATAGTGTCCTAAATATTATTGTTATTATAAGAATACTATATTAGTGCCTTAATTATGGACGGATAATTCAAGATAACTTTGCATACTCTGTTAGGCAAGTAGACACGTGAATAAAAGAACGGACAGTATGTTCCCGGTTTCTTTTATTATTTGTTTGGTTGGTAACTAACTTCCATACAAATTTACTGAAAGTATTTCGAATTGCAGGCGCCCAGTACTGCGGTTGGTGTGTGCTCGAATTAGACATTAAGTACTCTTGATTTACCTGGTTTAGGGTCTAACCGTGATTGTACTAGAAATAACTGTGTTTAAATGTGTTGTAATATACATTTTGATACTTAATACGTATTAACTGGAATAAAAATTACCTATGTATTTTAGAAATGAGAATAAATTTCATTCAAAATAGTCATGAACTATAAAATGAATTATACTGCATAACACGTATTAACTGTTAAAAAACAACCTATGTATCCCAGAAACGTAATTTAACTCTATTTGCATCAGTCATGAACTTGAAAAGCCGACAACCTTGAAAAAAATATCTCTAGCCTTCTTTTTCACAAACAAGACACAAAAGGTTTTGTATACGTTATAACGGCGAAAGTATTTAAATTTAATGAGCCGTCGAACCCCGAGGCCTCTGAAATGGAATGAGACATTAAGAGACTTAAATCCACATAAAAACTAATGAACGCTTAAACACAATCCTCCGCGGGTGGGATAATTAGATAAGAGAATAAACAGATATCTCTCACGTTGCGTGCTTTGCGCCCCAACATTAACGGGATCTTTTGTAAGCAATTATTATATTTTCCTCGTTTCATTTGTTTTTGCTTTCGGCTCCAGAAGAATGGTCATTGCAAAGGCTAAAGTGGAAGTTACACGCAACGGTTTTTGTTGAATTTCAGTCTCTTAGAATTATGGCTAGTCTAGTTTTTTCTGTATAATTTTGTAGTAAGAAGAGAGAGAGAGAGTGATTTCGGCTGTTAGTATGATAAAATTAATAAGAGGTTAAAGCTATGACTACTTGTGTAAATTGAACATACGATTTTATTGGAATATCTTTCTCTTATTTATTTTGTATAGTAACGATCGTCTCAAATAAGTTGTTGGTTAAAAGGAAATGTGTAATTGCAACAATTATAACGATCGATCATTTTTGAGCATACAAGTTAAACCAAGCCACGCATCCCTAAGTTTCCATATACCACATATTTTTATATACATTATGCATTTCATTTATTTCTTTAGTTTTTTTCAGAACCTCGGATGAATAATATCTCCTTGGTAATTTAGAATTCATTTTATAAAGATTCCATCAACTCCTAATCTCTTAGTCAACTCTAACGACATGCCAGGAAGAATGGCACTTAGTTAGCGTTCAATTAACTGCACAGACTAGCACAGTGCTTCTTTTTAACCCGTGTCTATAAAAAGGTGTGAACCATTAATGGCTCATTGCCTCTCTCGTGATAAGAGTATATCGTACGCGTTGAATATTTAATGGAATGGATAAGCTCAGGACACTTCGATTTAACTGCAAATTGAATGCACTTTCATCAGATTAACATGTTCTGTTTGATGTGCGAAAGCCGCTTAGATGTTTCTGGTTTTTATAGGCTTTTAAATGCATACACGTGTTATGTGTTTTTTTTTTGAAAAGGCCAACAAATCGGTATGTTTAAAACCATCATAAAAACTTTTGGATAAATAGTTGTGTAGTAAATGTTCAGAAGCTACTATCTCATTAAATAACAAATAATTTCCTTTATAATCTTTAGTCTTTTTTTGTAATAATCCAATAATAAAACTTACAAATTAACTCACCCAAAAAACCATATTGTTGTATCAAAGACTGGTATAATTAACTTGTAATTTTTAATATCCTGCTATTACGTTAGCTTCTTTTAGTCTAGTTGAACCTTTTGCAAATCAAGACATTACATTAATCAACTGTAGATATTGAAAGGTTGGTATCCCAATTAATAGTAACCAGTTCCCTTATCATCTTCTGTTTAATCCCAGCTAGATAGAGACATTGACCTAATTAATCGATAATTTAAAATAAAATCCGTAAAGAAAGCTGTGGCCTCATTTGAGCATATTATTATTCGTGGGTCGTAAGGGTCCCAGCACAAGCTCCCGACATGTATCTCCAAAATAGCTGAGGTAAGCCCCGCCGTACGCCGACGCGAGGTAATAAAAGGCTCGTAATTTGCATTGGAAACGTACCAGTCAGAGATTGAATTCGATAGAAAAATACGGGTTTCTAGAATACTCATGAATAAATGGTTCGACATTGTGCAACTGTAAAAGGGTGGGTATCGTGATATATTTTGAGGCTATTAAAACGGGAAAGGAGGTTAAGGTCTCATTGTATACAATGAACAGCCGCGTTACTTTTTACTTCCGTATATTGTTGCTCTTTATGAATAATATAGCGGATAATGCAATCAAATAAAGCATATAGAACCATGGATATATAACTCTACGTCACGTAGCTAGAGTTATTCACTCTTTATAACCAAGGAAATGGGAACGTGTTAAATCAAGTTTTTAATGAGATAAATTCATGGTGCAGTTGTGATTCTAGTCTTCAAGTGGAAAAATGTTTTACAAGGACTAATTGAAACAATTAGATATATAGACATCGTTTCTAAACATAGTATATTATAAGCCTCATAGTTCGATGTAACTTTCTAATCGAACTTAATTTATAATTAATAATAAACTATATTCGATAACGATACTTGATCAAAGATAATTAACATTTAAGAATATTATTATCCGTAAACACCTATTAGAAACTGCATAATATCATATTTTAATGGCCCAAGAGCACGTGCAATCGTCCCTACATATTCCAGATCACGATCACAAACATAACACAAACTCTACAGACCTATAGAGTAACAATAACAATTCAGTCAGTTTTCCATTAAATCTAGATTCGTTTATTTAAGTTCGTTTCCATTAAAATTTGCATTTAAACGTTTTCATCAAGTGTGGATAAGGCTTAAAGGTACTGAATGAAAAACTAATGGAATCGGAACCGAGATTGCGAACCGCTTTGCGTTATAAAAAATGGCGACGATTCATTTTTTCATTTCTCAGAACCCGGAGAAAGTTCGCTGTTTATGTTTTGCCTCAGACTTATATAGGATTATACACGTGAATGCAAAATTTAAGAACAATACCGTTAAAGGTCATAAGTTCAAGCTTATACGTTCATATAAGCTTAAAGTAATATATATAAAACGACGAGATCGGGATAATCCGTAACTTCTATCGTAATCAATCATATTGTGCCTTTTTGAGATTAATCAGAGACTATACTATCACTACGCAAGTTGTTATTACTACGCATGCCTTGGGCCATTCTAAACCTAAGGTTTCACTAGAGACTTCTACATGACAACAATTAACGGGTCAGGTAGTATTCTATGTAGCCTATCCGAAGAAAATTAAGTTAGTACCTAACGATGTTGTTTTTTCCTATAAAATCTTCAATAAAGAAGCACTCTCTCATAGACCCTTGGTAACAAACACCAGTAATTTTTAAAAGCCTATCCCCACTAGCAAGGTTCTCGTATTAATTTGTTCCCAAAGCCAGTCTCGTATGAAATTTGAACCTCCACTCAAGGCTACGCATCAAAGCGGCTCTAATGTCCACAGAAAGTGCCGCCGCTCAAGTATCCAGTGCAAACATCCGCCTCCTAAAACATCGCTAGTGCCCTCTGTTGAACAACAGTGCAAATTTTACTAAACGTTGCTAAGAATCACTGCTCACTATAATAGCAGTATTAGTATCACTGACAACTTGTAGTAACATAACATTTATGTTGATCTAGGAGAATGAAGCAACATTTTTGTTGGTTTTAAATGTAAAATTTAGAAATAGTGTGCAACTGAACTGTATTCGTAGCATATTCGTAGTACTCTTTGATTTGTATGAAATGTGTCTTTTGAATGGCTGGAATACTTAATTGTATCCAGACTAGTTCATTTTTCAGATTTCAATAAGAATTATTTGATTTGATATTCTTGTGACCAAGAAGCTTAATTCAACAATTTATATAATTATTGTGATCTTTATGTACATACATGCATACATACCCTTCACGACTTTAGAATTTACAGATTTACGTAGATAATTTACAGTCGCTAACGGTCACTATTCTCATGATATTTTTCCTCACTCCGGATAGGTAATAAGTTGAGTGCTGTACTACCTACCTATCACACTACCTATCACGTTGAGTGCTGTCCATCTAGTGAAACGCGGGCACCGAGTAGCTCATCCCTAGCATGCATTAAGAAACTCAAGCCTCTGCTTATCCCGCCTCAGTAAAAAGGGAGTGTGCATACAAGACGTGAGTCGTATGTATGTTTAAAAATAATTGTAAACACATCCTTTCTTTTCAAGCTAACTTGTTAACTGAACTGACATGTTTTGTGAAGAATAAACCGCCTCAGTAACCGCAAACTGGCACAGCACCAAGAATTTGTTTATCTTAAAAATTGGGTAAGAAACTTCATAGAATGACTAAACAGGCTTAAAATGTACAAAGGAGAGAGAATTATTCCTAGCGAAAGAAAAAGACAGAGATCTGAGATATTTATCTTCTTTTTCAACTCACTTATCAGATTTTTATATACATTTAGTCACGCTTTTGCCTTTCTAACCGTATAGGCAGAAATTTTAGATTTTAACCTTGAGAAATCCCAACCATTACCCTTCTTATACGACGACGACCTCCGTGGTGCGGTTGGTTAAGCACCTTGACGCTAATCGTGAGGTCCTGGATTCGATTCCCGGTGGAGACAGAGATACGAATTACGCTTTTCTTCTTATTTCCAGTCTGGTTGTTGGTAATATATGCTATATATGTATTTATCTTTATATAAAATGTATATATTTTACTTAAATATACGTTCAATAGTACCCTTAACACAAATGTTTAATGAATTTACTAAGGCGCTAGTTCAATTGGTGTAATAATGTCCCAAATAATATTATTATACATCGCTGCTTTAAAACTAAACTGAAGAAACTCGAAAAACATTTTATCTCAAAAAGATTAAATAATAAGTACATAAAACATATTAAGTTAATAAAAAGATAAAAAATGTATTTATATTTAATCATTTTTTTAAATTATATGCAATTTAATGTCAAAAATATATCAACTATATTATAAAACAACGTTTTTTGCAAAATAGTGTTTTTTGAGTTTCTTCAGTTTAGTTTTAAAGCAGCGACATGTTCTTCTTCTTATCAAACTACGTAAACTTGCCTTGAGTAATAATGTCTCCAATTTAGTCTATATAATATTCTACGTGACCTTTCCCTTAGACATAATTACGTTTTTATAATATTAGTTTTTTATTTGTATCAGCTTATTTTAACCAATACATAATATGTTTATGATCGCACATAATTGCTTTCATTATAATAAAGAATTATAATAATTGTGATCGATGTTAAATAACACTATAACAACAACCTTTTTAATGAATATAATATAAATTTAAATCATGTAATGAGTATATTTTAATACTCCGTTCCCAATAATACTTTATTGCAATGAAATCCATTACAAAATCATTATCATGTTCTTTTATAAATTGTAAAAAGTACATTAATAAAGCCGGCCGCGAAGTTTTCAGCCCGAGTTCAAGTGTTGCAAACAATATTATTAAATTCTCTTTATGAGACTCAGCATAAATCAAAGTTGCTCAATTTGTTAAGTGGTGAACATTGAAATTCCCAGTAACTTAAGTAAAGTAGAGCGTCTCCGACGTACTGATAAGTAGACATTGTTACGTTTTTTGGCCTCTTGCCAGATTTTGGAAGTTGTAGCTTGTCCTCTCTGTGATATGTTTATTCATAAATATTGTGTTCAAGGAATATTTTCCCAGGCTGACGTCATTGGCTTAATGCAGAGGTTAGACGCAATGATAAATAGAATACCTATGTAAAGCAAATGATATATCTATATTTGAAAAGATTATCTTATAGAGATATCATCGAAATATTTTTAAGTTATCCGGTAGTAAGGTATCAACTATATTATCAATACATTATATTCAAGTTTCAGCTTTAAAGATACTATCATCAAAAATATTAGAACTTTTACCCTAAACAATAAACGGTCAGAGTCACAGAAAATAACATAACATAAAATGATATTTAAATTATTTATTTTCAGAAAACCAATTTATAATTGTTCTATTCTATTAATACTAAATCGATGTTGTTTCCATATACTACTTGATTTATAATACCATTTTGATATAGATCGGCCAACCTCCGACTATTCCAAAAAGGATTTCAAATTCACTACACATGCGTCTATTTCACTAGAACAATCCAGTCCATTTCTACGTATTGTAGTACAGAAAACAACACGTTGACGCAAACAATATTCGGAAGCAGGTCTACAATTCTCAGAACAAAACAATACTTCGAATAGGGCATTTGGAATAGTAATCAAACTATGCCACAAGTCGAAGATCTTTGGACGCGCAATTCGATGTTCACCGGAACAGCCGCTTGCTCATTCGCCGTGAAATGTCGGGCTCAGAACACATGAGAGTTGGCCGTAGAGTTCCAAGTTATTTATTAGTTAGTGAACTGGATAGTCTTTGTTCTACACCTCCTGTACGGCTTATTGTCACGGAAAAGTGATGGGCTGTAGTTCGTAAGAGCTTAAATAGTGTACAGAATACAGGTGCTTGTTGGGTGCTTTGTTGGGAAATAACACTTAACTTTGCTATTATGTAGTGTTAAAAGTTTCATTAATTATAGCACTTAACAATACTGATCTTCTCATAATTTCCAGCTATTTACCTTGCGTCGTTTAGATTTATAGATACACGATTAAAGTATTGCTTAAAAGTGTTTTTTGATGTAAATTTATATAATAAATACACTATACAACAATGATCCCGTGTGCTAGTCAAAGGTTCCCAAGGTCATTTCCATAATTCGAAGGAGTTAAATGTCACATTGCAGCCACTTTTCATCTCATAGTTGACAATAACTCTTCGCTTCGTAAGATTGGTTCGCTTAAAGTAAGGTTGTGTAGACTATTGCCCATTCCAAAGAATAGGCACGTTTCCTAACGCTATTTTCCTTCACTGTAGAAGTGATAATATTACTGTCTTTCATGGTGGAAGAGTTTTACCAAAGTAAGACCCGTCTATAAAATAATAGTATATAAAACATACAGTTTTCTCAAGTCATAACAAGTGAATAGAATAAATTACATCCCGGTTCAAGCAGTTGAATGTACAATCATTTAACGCCAGCGAACCACAGCTCATTTCATTTCTAAAGTACAACTCTAAAGTTGCGAACTTTACCATCTGGAAGTTCGGGTTGAGCTAAAGTTTTCTAACTGCAGCTTACACTAAGTAAGATATTTGTCTAAGGTCAATGGTTTCACGGAACAGTTTGAACTTTGATTTTATCTAGTGCTCTAAGTTTGAGCTAGATTTCTAGTGCTAAAGAGTTTCAACCAAATGCAATTTATTTAATTAGGTCTAAAAAAATGTACTGATTTTAATTTGCTACATAAATGTAATCTTTGTCTTTCTCTTATGTGTATAATTTAAGTATAAAATGAACTTAAAATATTTATATGTTAAGTTCTTAAAGAAGTCAGAGCTTACAAGTTCACCAAAATAAAAAAGACCAAAGACTCAAGGAAACGAGTACCCAATGTGATTAACCCATGAAAGCTTACAAATATTGTTCGACAAACATCCAATATCTAGTCGATAATACATCTATAAAGAGGAAAATGCTTCTATTATCTTTTATGTCAGACATTAATTATTCAGTGAATTGTTATTGAGGTCGTATAGTGATAATTAATTGTCACATTTCACGAGAAAACGGGAATTACTTGGCACGGAATATGTTATAATGGTGTACTAATATATTTTGAAGTGTGAATTGTATATATGCATAGTCAAAATACGAAAACCTTTGCTTTGCTTAACGGACAAGTTTTGAAAGTAATTTTTATGAATCCCTTTGATAATATAAAATTTTCTTGTTATAAATTATATATTATTACATATTGTATTAAGGCATAGTATATCTGTGATTAAGGAAAGTAATAGCTTAACTTAAATAATATTTTATACAATTTGAACCAGAATATCTTTGTTTCACTTAAATACAACACGACACAACAACATTTATAAAAAGCAGTTATTTCTCACACATTCACGACGCTACATCAATATTTCATAACTATACAGTGCTCGTATATAGTATATTTCATTAAGAATGGAATTTTACAATCAAATTACCCCTAAATTCGTGTCAATAGACTTAACGTTCTTCCCGTGATAGATAAGAAAGATATAGTCCATTTCGTTCCTATCCTGCCTCATTCCGAAGAAGCAGTCCATCTATCAAACAATAAGATGACAAAGGACATCGTTAGATATCGAACGCAGAATCACGGCCGTAAAACTGTCGCATGACAATACTTTATACCATCATGCCCTGATATGAAGTACTGGGCTGCTTTTCATTAGGGTTGCCTATAGAAACAAATATTATCGAAACTTTGTATCACGTTATATTTAATAAATAATTGGTTGAATATTTTTGTAATGGTTGTTTTTAGTTATAGAAGAATAAATTAATGACTTTTAGAACTATATGTTAGAGACGTCATGTGTAGGTGTTTATGTATGTAAAAGAATAAATAATTCTCAGAATAGTTTGTGCGTACGTTGTATATACCTCAGAATGTATAGTTAATAATAATATTGTTATTTGGTTTTGCGACCCATTAAATCAAGTCGGTTTTGAGTATCCAAACACCATCATAATGTTCATTATAGGCACTAAATCTTCATCTACTCCGAAAGGGTTTTACTATCATGAAAGATTATCTATATATTACCTAACAATTGATAGTGATAGCCCTATAGGCTGACTGGCAATCAGCCAAACTGCACCCGTTTTCTTCCTTGTTGATACAGCTACAAAGCCTGAGAGTGACAGTGTCAATTCTGTTAGCATCGATCGGCCTTCTTTTTGTACTGAGCGGCCAACAAGCTTCTTAGTTCACTGCTTTTCTGAATAACCTAATAAGACTGAAATAATGAACTTTGTAAATTTAAGACAAAAAAAATGCGTACACGAGGGGTAGTCAGAGGCTCAGGAGTCCATATCCGCAATTGCGATGGTCGTAATTATATGGCCACCTCGAACTCACGTGTTGACCAGATAGTCAGTACATCATGTGACAGGTGGTCAGCCATGACGCCATTTACAAGCACTAACTATTACCTGTTCGACGAACACTTAATAGGTCACTCTTTTGTCACTTCATAGGACTAGAGTGTTTTCCCTCATCGTAGTATTCAACGCATTCAGTAAATGTATTTTTTAATAATGAAACTCATTAAACCTCATTTCTGTTGGTACATGCAAAAGCGGGATTGGAACCCTGTACACATACTATTATTTTACTCAATTAAACATAATTATATAATAAATGATGAAATAAGACACACAAGTTTAACAATTTCTTTCAATAAAACTAAACCCTGCTCAAAAACCATATTTATCTGGATATTTTACCGACTTCAATATTTATTTAATACCATTACGTGTTATATTTGTGTCTATCGACCACTATAACCAAGCAGAACTTCCAACCAATTCCATGGTTAGTGGTTAGCGAAATTCGCCGACCGAGCACCAAAGCAAGCAATATGTTTCTCGATTTCCTGCAATTGGATACCGGATTGCTCATAGGAATGCCTGAAATCAACGGAGGTACGATTGTAAAAGCTCCTCTGTCTTTTATAGGAACGAGGTGTCTTCTTGGAAACGTGCGGTTTGTAAGGGTATGGAATGAAGAAAGGTACAGAGTAAAGAGCTGCTACAAGTTGCGATAGGTAAAAGGCTGTATATAAGGTTTCTGTGGAACCAACTTTTACGTTTAGTGTACCGTTGGGTATAAGGCAATTAGAGAATAAGGGTAGTATATACATATGTATGTTCACATCACGCTTGTGGTCCCTATGGGGTATGCAGAGATAAAGGAGCTCCATCTGTCCCAGTGACTAACCACTTGTACAATAAGGGTAGTATGGGTATACTATGATAGTCCGGGACTTTAATAGAATACTGACTAGCAATCGTTCTTCTCGAAATGAGTAGGAAGTGTTTTAAAGCTTATGTTATGTCACATATTACTAGTGTTCCTTATTAATGTTATCACTAGCGTAGAACTTATCGCCACTTTGCAAGAACAATAACGTATTTTGTAAATGTCATTATAAAAGATTACAACTTAAAAATTACCACAATATTCCTGTAAAGAGGAGTTACGTTAAAATTTACATAAATATTTAGTGGTTCTGTACATCCCGAAATGGATATAAGGACGCAAATAGATACATATGTATGTATGTGTGTAAATGGATCGACTTTTACGTAGCAAGTACCGTAGGGAATATCTGAAGTCTCGAATAAGGGTGAAATGAGAAGTGCTTCTAAGCGTCTGACGGTATGGATTTCAGGGAAAGTGGTTTGCCAACATCTATAGAAATGATATATAGGCAAACCCTTCTAAAAGGAAACAGATATATCATATATGGTCAGAAGTATGTTGTTATAATTAGTCTATCATCATTGATTTTTTATACATAATATTTTAAATTGCTTCTGGGCGCTGTATAAATATTAACTTTTTGTTAGATTTAAGTTTTTTATGTTTTAATTTGTACATATTTAGTTTTAAATATAATTAAGAATTTATGTACATTTTACAGATTATTGTGGACGTAACATAAAATAACAATATTAAACTCTTCAGTTATGAAAATGTTACGACTTTTACACTAGTACATACGTAACTATAAATCCCGGCTAATATTAACTAGCTGCCGTTTTTCCCGGCATGTCGTTGGAGGCGACTACAGGACATGGTTCTTGAATCCTATATAACATCACAACTCCATTATTGATGCTTCAAAGTGACCTGGGAGGTGTAACATTATCGCCTCTCCATATTTGTGTCCATCTCAAAAGGAATTAGAGGACGTGAATGGTCATGTATTTACAAAATAGTCGGTGAGTGAATGGTTTTAACTATAAATACAATCACATGTAGTATGCAATAGAATGCCTCTGTAAAAGGGATTTTTTCTATGGACATCAGTCACGATCCGCGTGATTCGGTATGTGTAGGCTAGGATAGCAACGTTTTGATTTATGCACTGAGTTGATTGGTTTTGAAACAGTACGTAAAATGAAAGTATGAGAAATGCAAATACGTTTAGGAGAATTGAAATTATATTCAATTTCAGGGTAGCTTAAAACTGATATTTCATCAACATACATACAATTTTTGTCGCTATGTACGAAAAAAATTTTTTTTTATTGATATTTATACACTTCTTTATACACACGGGGCGGTTATAGGTACTTCTAACGTCATCCTTTTTCAATAATTCTTATACATAAAGTAACCATCATATTTTAATCTTGGAAAGTTCCATCAAGCTTATCGATATAGATTATTTCACCTAACCTGTCCCATCTTTCATCAAAAACCCACTACACTTGAAATTTATGTTTATAAGGCAAAAACAAATGAGCGTTTTTTATACTTCAATGATCTGAGCACCTGTTTAAGGTTATTTTGCGTGATGGTTGTGCATGATTTTTAAATACATCGAAAATAGAATATTGCAAAGTAAATAGAGGTTGCAAACAAAATCATATTTACCTGTTACAGCTGAATATACGGATACGTACAAAAATATGATGATCGCACGGAAATCGATGAAACGAAAATGTTTTTGATAATTTTTAAGATCAAAATAAGGAGTGACTTGTATAAGTTGTTTTGTATTTCTTACATACATACATATCACGCCTGATTCCCTGTAGAGGGGTAGGCAGATATCACGGATCCCCATTTATCCCGATCCTGACAGACGACTTTCGCTTCAGTGACATTCATACATCTTCTCATACATTCTCGTATTTTCCCTATATAGTATTGTAATTCTTCCCCGCATATAATTACTTTCCATAGTTAACTTGATAACCACATCATCAGGTTCTTAGTAAAATAAACTTCCCCCACTAACTATATTTCTCCGAAGCCGGAATAACTTGTGATAGATTCAAATTTACATGTACGAACATTTCAGCGAGGGAATTTATCGACCCAAAGTGACAGGCGGTGAGCTATATCGCCAGTATTGGGGACACCCACCTACATACACACACAGACACAGACACATACACCCTGCACTGTTGCATACATGAAGCTCAATATGCCTTTAGTATATAGGTTGTTAACTTAAATTTAGTTTACTCTCAGTTTAGTATATAATAATTTGTTCTTTCTTAATAGAACATAGTATATTTTATACCCATCTTCTGGATTAGTGAAACTAAGTATTTTTCAACGATTCATAACTCATGTATAGTATTATAAAGAAATATGCACTAATTGCTAACCAAAGTGTGTTTTGGATTTTTTTCACAAGCTACACACGTCGAAGAAAAAGGAATCTGCGTAAAAAAAACTTATAATGAGAATACACGTAATTTGGAATTGAGCACTTAAATACACCGATTATATTATGAAGAGAAACCTACCTATCTAAAACTATACAACAAAATTTAATTATCTACAAGAACAGTTATCCTGTTTACCCTCCCGATAACTAGGCAACGACGAGACAAAGCAAAACAACCTTATTCAAAGAAACTGCAAGAAAAGTCTTTCACGCTGCGTTCTTTTGAAAAGCTTCCGATGTATTTCACGCTTGCCACTTTGCGGTGTCACCTACTTTCTATGCATATTAAAAGGGGGAAACTCTTATGGAATAGGAGTTAATATTTGCATGTACGACGCTTTCCTTACTGGCCTAATGAGGTGCGTTTTTATGTTCTTAAAGGCTTTGTGTTTCGTCTTGAATACGTTAAAAGGGTTTCGAAATTCGATATAATGATTTCGACGTTATTTCATTCTTTTAAAGGAATGATAAAAGAGAATGAGTTTGTCTATGGTTTTTTATAAGAAAATAAATAAGTTTGTAGGTACATCTAACGTCACCCTTTTTCAATAAAGCGTCTATCTGACTGTCATATGTCTTATGCAGAGTGTGTATGAAAAGAAAGTAATCTTTCAGGGTCAGGACTAATGGGGATCCGTGATCTCCCCCTACCCCTCTACTAGGGGAATCAGGCGTGATGTGTATGTATGTATGTAGAAATAAGTTTTATTGTTAGCGAAAGAGAATTGTCTCTTAAGTGCAATTAACATGCTCATCTAAATACTTGAACTTATAAATCAAATTGCACTGTAGCTCTTACCATCTTAGTCATTTAAACAAAAATGCAAACTTTAATTAATAGCGTCTGTAAACCCTACACTTAAAACATTACGAATAAATATTTAGGAAGAAATATTGTAGCAAATAAGCTTGCAATATAACGGTAAAAACCCACATTCGTTGTGTCATGTTGATTCATATCTCCTCATGAGATTAGTTAAACCATTTACCGGTTACATGCGCTTGAATCGGAGTAATCATGATACGCAATAATTGGATAAAGTTCACGTGCAAATTCACCTGAATTTATCCAAACAAAGAACAGTAATACAAGTTCTATATGAGTTAGTAATGGCTGTTGCATTTTTAAACGGGTACTCATGAGGCTAATTGCAGTTGTTCGTCTAATGAGAGTTTCGAAGTTGGAATTGCACGAGTATTCACAACAAGCGAATCACCGTTTATGGCTGTATGTATAAGTTCCCTGGTTTAACTAGGTAAGGTAAAAAAACTTTGCTGAAATGAAATTAGTGGTAGTAGGAAGATATTTAGATAGTTATTTATTTAAGTTTTTTAACTACTATTCATAAACCGGTGGAATACTTGATCTGATGCCAGTATGATGAAGAATTGTACATAGGTATAATAACATAAGTTCTCATCCTTCGCGACTTGCATAAAAACACTACTTTTTAATTGTGGCGAAGTTTATCCATTTCAACAAAATTAAAGCCTAGACAAAGATATAATATTAGATAAATATTGATAATTATAACCCATGATGACAGTATAAATTTAATAAATATTAGTCTTGAACATCAATATAATTTAACTAGATACCATGTTTTGCATCCCAGAATATAAGAAGTAACTAGATATATAATTAATCGATTGTTATTTAATTATGTGTTGTAAACCTTCTTTGAATGTTGACATGGTTTGTATATGCACTAAAAATATATTAAAAAATAAAATGTAATAATTAATAAATAATACATTTCATACAACACGTGTAAACTATTGTCGCGTACATTATCACTATGACCAAAATGGCTAGTTTATTTGGTAATTTTCCAGTATTAATTAGGTTTATCCCAGTTTGCATCGTTATTTACGTGCTCATTACAGCTAATGGCTACTAACATGGCCTAAATCAAAAACACCCGTTGCCACTGCGACAGTATGGGTTTACGATGACTCTGTATATGTTAAGTAATATAACATTTCATGTTTATACTGGGAAATGTGAAGAGAAAGTATATTTACAACTAATTAATGTATCTATCCAAAGTCAGAACAGATCATATTCCTTATACTCGTAAATACATAGGTACGATTATAGTACTCGTACATTTGGTGAATGTCAACAAATTATCTAAAAGTGGTTGCTATTAAATATACTATATCCACTAGGCTATATTCTTAATAATATTGCAAAGAAAAGTAACGCTGACCAAAGTTAATTAATTTTCTAAGAAACGACATGAATAATGTTTGCATTTTAAAAAGTTTACTTAGAAGGCGTAAATTATAGGAATTGTAAATAAAATGTTGTTAAAAGTAATTAAGAAGTATGTGGGAGGTAATTATATGACGTTTAGTAACAATACTAACGTATCCTCTCCCCTCCTCTTTAACATTTTCTAGTCTCCTCGCATAAAATTGGATTTTCAAAACCTACAGGGTTTCTGGTCGCCAACTTTTATTTTAGATAATGAGCTTGGCCTGTAATAAAAGCTTTCGTTATTAAATGAAGCCTGCGCTTGCCGGAAAAGTTGCCTGCAATACTATACTAAGCTAAAGTATTCAGGCTTAGAGTAACAGAACCAACCATTTCAGACCTCTGTATTGCAAGGAAAATGTATGGAAGCTGGGTGCAGTTTTCAATGGTTGTATCGTGGGTAATACTGCAGTATTTTGAGAGTCACATCCCAGTGCTAATGTGGTGACAAAGTTGTTTAAACCTGAAAATGTGGTCCATGACAAAACATAAATTTGACCAAATTAAAAAGTACATTCCTAAGGCTTACCTAACATTGAACATGTACTGCCAATTATATGTATATCTTCGTAACATATGTACCAAAACATGAACTCTGTTATAAAAATTCGACGTTTTATATTGATGAAGGGTTTTTGAAGAAAAGCAGAGTATTTTGTTACCATTATTCATATAAATTATTTCTACACATCTACAAAGTATAAAACCTACATGCAATTATAAAAAAATATTCCATTAAAATGCAGATTTATACGATAAGGTAAATTACCTTTTTAAACACACTTAATCTCTACAGCCTTTGACCTTTTCCTTAACAATCTTGCATTAATCAATCCTTTAACGTTTTCAATGTCAACCGTATTCTATTCCATCACCCACAAGAGTCGTTTTACTCGGACATTCTGAGTCAAAAGGTTGCTAACACTCAGTGTATTGGCCTCAATTCGTACGAAAGTCTATTTTCACAACAATAAGTGTTTTCTTCTAAAGACAAAGCCTCGTTCAGTTAAATTATTGCTAATAGATGTTAATGATCTTTGAATCAGAGTTCGTGTTTATAAATAGAAATAAAAGCAATTGAGTACAATATTGGACTATTTGTTTTGATATTTAGGATCTAATAAAGTGGCTTTAAACTGACTGATTGGACTCTTCAGCTGTTTGGAATGGGAGCCGGTATTGTCTAATCGTTTATAATATCTGATATTTATAAAATCAGAAAACGTCTGGTACCTACAGCTGGACCAAGAGGCTTAAGGATTTTTCCCATTTACATCAAACTAATCCCATCAATCTTAAGAGTCAAATTTAAGAATTAACATCATTTACTACAGAATTTTAAAGCATAGAGTTAGCACACAATAATTTTGTCCCATTGTACGGTATACTCGATCATCATCATACATCCAATTGAAAAATTAATTGATTTTAAATGGATAACACGTGCGCAAAATTCCGATCATGACGCATTTAGAGATCCCGCCATATAAATTGGCAGTTGGGGGCGTCGCCACAGTCGCGTAATTCAGTGTTACCAGTAAACAAGCCAAAACTAGCACTCACTGTGCCATACGGCTCGATACATTATAGGTTTCATTTGTAACGGTCTTTGGTTGCAGAGCTATAAACTCAAATAAAACAAATTAATATATCAGTCAAAAGTCAAAATATTTTTATTCAAAATAGGCCCTATCACAAGCTCTTATTGAAAGTTATCTTATGATCTAAGTATAAATTAAAAAAACTATTTCAAACATGGCACTGAGCATTGTCTTTACATATTTTTTACCGAGGTTAGATCAGCGGAGACCCTAGCTTGGAGAAGAACTAACAAGAAACTCCGGAAATCAATTTATTATAATCACCCTTAACAAACATAAAAATTACAAAGAGTGGGCAAAAAACACAACGCTGGTAATACTAAATTTACCTTTCATACAAAATAACACGTAATGATCTCTAGAAGATCCCGCCACATAAATTGGCAGTAGCCAAACTTGGAACTAAATTTGACGTTTCTGCCATTGCGTGTTATTTTGTATGAAAGGTAAATTTAGTATTACCAGCGTTGTGTTTTTTGCCCACTCTTTGTAATTTTTATGTTTATTAAGGATGATTATAATAAATTTATTTCCGGAGTTTCTTGTTAGTTCTTCTTCAAGCTAGGGTCTCCGCTGGTTCCAAGTTTGCCAACAATATCGTCACGAAAATCTGAGATGCAAGAGTGGCTAAGAAGCAAAAATCTTTATTTTGAGGATAGCTGGACAAAGCCACTTTTTACCGTTTACCACGTTAGGCGATAGGGATCATAATTATTGTTAAGGAAAAACTGGCACACTGCTCACTTTCTTTGTAATCTTTATGTTTGTTAATTATAAAAATAATAATCTTTATTGTTGTTATACTTAGATCATAAGATAACATTCAAAGAGAGCTTGTGATAGGGCCTATTTTAAATAAACATATTTTGACTTTGATATATTAATTTGTTTTATTTGAGTTTATAGCTCTGCAACCAAAGACCGTTACAAATGAAACCTATAATGTATCGAGCCGTATGGCACAGTGAGTGCTAGTTTTGGCGTGTTTACTGGTAACACTGAATTACGCGACTGTGGCGACGCCCCCAACTGCCAATTTATATGGCGGGATCTCTAGAATAGAGTACCCGCCACATAAGGTGGAAGGGCGGTTACGTAGGGGCCGGCCTAATAAGACATATATGTAACAGTCAGATAGACGCTATATTGAAAAAAGGTGACGTTAGGAGTACCTATAACCGCCGAGAGTGTATTAGAGAATGTATGAATGTCAATGAAGCGAAAGTGGTCTGTCAGGATCGGGACAAATGGGGATCCGTGATCTCTGCCTACCCCTCTACAGGGAATCAGGCGTGATGTGTATGTATGTATGTAAAAAAACTATTTCAAACATGGCACTGAGCATTGTCTTTACATATTTTTACCGAGGTTAGTTCACCAACCATTTCGGCTGCTCAAGATGCCACGTCATGAAGACCACGACCGCTCTGATAAGAGCGTAACGATTGAGAAGAAGAAGTTCAGCGGAGACCCTTGGAGAAGAACTAACAAGAAACTCCAGAAATCAATTTATTATAATCACCCTTAACAAACATAAAAATTACAAAGAGTGGGCAAAAAACACAACGCTGGTAATACTAAATTTACCTTTCATAAAAAATAACACGCAATGGCGGAAACGTCAAATTTAGTTCCAAGTTTGGCTACTGCCACCTTATGTGGCGGGTACTCTAGTCAAATTCTAATGGCTTTGGCAAACAAAGACAAACCACGTTGTCCATATTGAATAGAATTGCTTAAATAGCGACAATTCTGTCAAAATCGCGTACCGGACGATCAAAGCCAGTTTTCCAACTATACTTATATTTTCATAGAGGCACATATTCTCCCTTCCCTAAGTACGCACTTACGAAGAGCACAGATTAGGGTGCCCTATTAGATGCGATCGTTGGCCACCTAATGCCCATTTCCCGGCCTAGTGTCGCTACAAAGAGCATGTGATGATAGCCGCAGCCGTGACGAGCTGAAAACACGGGCCATTGAACGTCTCCAATGAAGCGAGAAGTGGATAACATGAATGGTTTCCACTCACAATGGGATAAATTGATACTGAAGTGCAAGAGCAGACACGATGAAATGGCTCTGATACACGCTTGTTGTCTTTTTATTCAACCGTGCTTGTCTGAGCGTGAATAAGAATAAATAGAAACAAAAACTGTGAAAATAAACAAAACAAAGACGACTTTTGCAGGGTTTAAAATTGTAGATTGATAGATATCTATAAACCTATGTTTTAGTGATAATATGGCCACCTCGATCTTGTCTAAGTGTAAGTAAACTGTGACGCAGTGCATAACGTATTTTGAGGTTGGTTTTCTCATAGTAGTAGTACTTGCATTTCGAAAATGTATTTTTATTGCAATAATGTGCTTAGAAAAAATTATTTATATTTATCGATACATACTTCGGGTACCACTGATCCGAAGTCAAGCCTGCGATTATTAAGCTACATTAAATAAATAAAAAATAAATTTATTTATAATTGGATTATTGAAGATTATAGAAGAATCAAAATTAAACAACACAACTTCGATCGGGCGATACAATATAAAACAATTAATTCTTAACCTCATTGGGTGGGGTGAATCTCTCGTGAGCAATTCTAAAAGCCTTAAACAATGCTTGGTAATTATTGCCATGTTTTCCGGTCACCCCCAACCAAAGGTCAATGTAATGGAAGAGATAAAAGCCCTGATACCGATATCTTTGTGGCTTTTATTTGCGAGTAAACAAGAGGCCTACTCGAGGCGAAATTAATTATCCTTTGCTTGGATGTGGAGGAAAAAAAAACTGTTTTAGAATAAAAATAATGTGTTGTGTTTTCGATTTGGATCAATATACGTAAAGTTACGTCGTTTTATAATTCGTTTAACGTACTTTTCCATAAAATTTTTTTTAATGAATCTTTTGTGGTATTATGACTTAATGATTCTTGAGTCATTATAGGCTCTACAACCATTTCAATTATTTTATCAAGATTTAATTAAAGAAATAACTAAAACAATATTCTGTTCACGTCTATTACATTCAATACAAAAACTGGCCAATTACAAAAATTTTCTGAGACTAGTCAATAATATGCTTTAAGAAAAGAATAATGTAAATGGTTTTAAAAAGCATCCTTTTTCATTCTGTATAATTTCAAAACATATGTGTCTTGTTCACATTCATTTAGCAGGCAGAGATCATCTCCAGTTAATTTATTTACTTACTTGAAAATAAATAACTATATTCTTACGCCTTACACTTTTACAAAGCTAAATAAAGTAAACTGTATTTTCTCATAACATTTTAAATTCATATTTAAATCGTAGCTCCAAGGCATACAAATCATGCTTACGCAAGCATTCTTTATAGCAAAAAACCAGCAAATTGCCAGGATAAAATTTAACCTGGAGGTAAAACGCTGCAATTTTCAGATCTTTAGCGTAACTTGAAAGTATTTACTCAAGCCGGCGCTTCTAGATTACATTCAAAACAATTTAGTTTAACCTGTAGGTAATTAAGTTCGGTTCTTTTATATTTAAAACTATGAAAATTGTGGATTATTAATCTAAATAATAAAAGAAGCATCTTTTTTATAAAAACACACTTATAATTTACAGTATCAAGAAATAATTAACATACTGAAAATGTGCTTAATCAAGAAGTAATTGCCTTTAAATAAAATATGTCATGTTTCTAAAATGGACAAATACATTTTTTCTAGAATAACTTTTATATTTATTTTGAGCCTTATTAATCTTAAGTACCTTAGACCCACATTAATAATAAATACACTACACTAAATAAACGTTAATCCTCTCTAATTTATGTTTACGAATACTCCCGACACTTTACTCGGTAATTTGACGAAAGGTAAGTTCTATATATCAGTAGGCATACCTTTATAAACCGGTGTGACACCAGAAACTGATCATAAAACAACGACGTGGCACATAAAATTTATGGGAACAATAAACCGAGCTACTGTTTCATAGTTTCAATATAATTAGATTTCTCAGTGTTAAACCGCTAGATTGGAACGTAAATAGAATTTAAAGTAGCTGCTGTTCTTCCTGGTAATTAACAGGGGATAATTCAAAGTAGAATGAACTTATTCGGCGGTTGGCTAACAATCTGTTAATGGTACTATGAATTAAAATTCAAGTGACTGGCTACGAGTGCCCTGTAAAACCTACTCGACCCTGATATTTGTGATTTTGATGGTCCCGTAACAAAAATACAAAAGTAAATTTCTACGAACATTTCACAGTGAAAATGTACGTTTATTTATAGCTTAAATATTTAGTATATTATACAATAGAAAAAACTTTTATTAACATATACACACACACAAACACACACATACGAAACATTGTCTTACACAGAGCATACATGTCAATGGGCTCTGGTTCAGCGCTTGTGCTTCTCATTATTTTATCACATGTTTTAATACCATATCCCTTAGGTAACATAGTACTCTAGTCGTATGAAGTGACAAAAGAGTGACCTATTAAGAGTGTTCGTCGAACAGGTAATAGTTAGTGCTTGTAAATGGCGACATGGCTTATCACCTGTCACATTGAGTACTGACTATCTGGTCAACACGTGGGTTCGAGGTGTCCTTAGAATTACTACCTTCGCAATTGCGAATATGGAAACTACCTGCAAGGATTAATGGTCGTGAATGCGTTTGTCTTTTTGTCTATTAAGTGACTTATTACAAGTATAAATATAATAACCATAAACTGATTGATGATTTATGCATATTCTTTTTTTTATTCTTTATTAAGCCATTCACCACTGAGGTTATGTCGGCTGAAGTACAAACACTGATGCCACGGCGTTTGAACTTCTTGTTATTCCATCGCCATGGTTACACCAACGCCGCCAGCCGCTACAACCGAAGGAAAACGAAATCGGAGCTCCAATTCCTTGCTCTCTTCCTTGTTCTTCGGTTCGTTCCAGTTGAGGACCCAAATCTTATCCCAAAGCGAACATATTTAGCCAGTTTGGCATCACAATTGACTAAATATTCAGCCGAAAATAATTATTTGTATTTTCAACTTTCACTGAGCTGCTGACTTTGTTGACGCACCATAGACGACTATTTATTTAAAACAAAAAACAAATAACAAACGCATTCACGACCATTAACCCTTGCGGGGTAGTCAGAGGTTTAGGATTCCATCTCCACAATTGCGAAGGTAGTAATTCTATGGACACCTTGAACCCACGTGTTAACCAGATAGTCAGTACTCAATGTGACAGGTGGTCAGCCATGTCGCCATTTACAAGCACTAACTATTACCTGTTCGACGAACAAGTAGGTTTCCTCACGATGTTTTCCCTCACCGTATAATTCGATACATTTCGTAAATGTGTTTTTATTACGAAAATGTACATAGAAATTCATTATAATTCATTTCCATTGGTACATGCTCAAGCTGGATTTGAACCCTGTACCCACTGATACAGAGCCAAGCCCCAAACAACTGAGCTACGTCGAATTAATTAATTAATTAATTTGAATTACTATTTATTTATGCATATATATTTTAACGAAAAAGACGTGACGTCGTATTTATCAAACTCTAATTCAAAACAGATCACAAGAACTCAGATTTTAATAAACCAACACCTAAACAACTTATCACAATACCGGTTCTCGCGAAGGAAACTATTCATGTTATCCCTTTCTCACTCCACTGATTCCGTTGAATGTCCTGTTTTCTCTTATCCTTGAAGTGCGGATATCATCGGGCACTATTTGTTTCAATTCAGGGTCCAGACAAAGGTATTTCAGCAATAGCTTATCTCCTATATTGTGAACGGGTCTATTGATGTTTCCTTCAATAAGAGTAAGCGGTGTGACCTGAATTGAGATATTAGTTTACTGGGAGTAGGTAAATAATGTAGATGGCATTTAAATCTCTCGTAAACAGAATGCTAACTAGCTATCGTTCGTCTAGTGTCGTTATAGAATCAATTAGGCTATGGGCTATACCAACAATGCTCCATATAACATCGCGACCCCATAAAATGAATATTATGCAAAAAGTGACTTAGAATATATTTTCAGTATTCCGAGGTTTTGCGAAAGAAATTAGTGGATGTGAATAAATGTTAAATGTAGGTTGAATTTTTGTAAATTACGAATATTTTATATTGGCTACACCCATTTACCTAACCTATTATGTATGGAAATGAATTTTCCAACTTTTTTAATTTGCCAACAAAGTTTTTTTTTCACCACCAATAACTGAAGTTTACTTACAAATTATTTTATAAAATACGGATTGAATAAATATACGTACATTACAAACATTTTGCAAGAGAACATTGTTGAATAAGTTGTATTTTTCACTAATTACAGTATATATTCAAAAGATGCCTACATTTAAATATAACTACAAGTAATATTTTGTATATATCTATAATCGCGTGAAGGTTTACTCAACAACACTACTACATTTTTTAAGACAGTTACACTGCATCTTTCTGTTTTGCTTAAAGATGTATATAAAAATACAGTTAATGAAGTAAACCTTAGCTCCCCCTAGTTATCACCTCAACTATACCAAAGAGTATTATTAATTAACAAGTCTGTCAGAACCGACGACCGTCGGAGAAAAGCGGTTCTCGAATGGCGGCCGCGTCTCGGTAAACGTAGTGTAGGGGCCTGCCAGATGGACCGATGACCTGAAAAAGGTCGCTGGTAGGAGTTGGCTGAGGGTCACGAGTGATCATGTTTTGTGGCCTAACCTTGGGGAGGCCTACGTCCAGCAGTGGACTGACATAGGCTGATTGATTTGATTGATTTATAAATGCAACTATTAATACTAAAACTAATATATTGAATTGCTCCAACTATAAATTGGACTACTGGAAAAGCAAAGCTGGTCAGACAAAGAAGTTATCAAGGAGCAACATGAGTGGAAAATGTTAGTGGCTCCTTTTATTTAAGTTAAGTAGAAATGTATTTTCTAGAACTGCCAACTTTTAGCAAACCGTTCCTTTCCGAGCATATAGCACGATGAAATGCGACGGCCTGATAAAGTTCTTGTACGCTAAATTCCATTATGTTTGAAACGTATTGTGCCATAATATGTATGCTATATGGATGTTGAAAGATTGGAAGGGTGTTGGAAGGATAATGTACTGTATATATACTGCTATTAACAAATATGAATAATTACTATCTGAACATAATATCTAAACACATAGTAAAAATACTTTCGTGATTGTAACCGTGACGTTCATTTTGAATAAATATTAACGTATCTTTAACTTTAGAATAAATTAGCTACATAGTTGATTCTGTTGTAACCTTACAAGCTATAAAGAATATGAGGAATTAATATGAATGAACTGATAGTCCTAGACCAGTTAGACACTGCTATATAAACATTTTACATCATATATAATATTATCTGTAAGAACTCCAATTCTGTAAATTCAGGTGCTATAGAATTCTGAAATATGATAATTGAAGTCAAAAACTACTAAACAACAAGTAACGTTTCAATTCTTTTACCCCATAAAAAATCTTATTCATTGTTGTGTTGTGTAATTTCTCTCTAACCCTTATCTAAAGTTCCAAAGACAAACTATAAGCAATTCAGTGTCTGTTCAAAACAATCGCAGTCCAAACAATGAAATATTAAAAATAGCAGCTAACTCTGCGCGTCTAAGTAAACATCTAAATATTTTCTTTTGGCATGGAGCTGGCAACTTTCAGCATGCGTTAGCTCGAATGTCCAACAAAAGCGACAGACTGGGAAGGAAACAATAACAACTCTTTTGTTCCATTCAGTTCATAAGGCTCATTGTTTGTTCGGATTTCGGTGCATTATGAAGTTTAGCACAAGTTTTTGTACTTAATTGTATTTATTAAAATATATTTATATTACCTTTCTTAATAAAGTCGTCATGTCTAGAGTAATTGTAAGATATTTATGAAAAATATCTTAATAAACAAACACTATATTACTACTTGTTTTTACCAATGAATAAAGAAAAAACACAAACGCGTTCACGACCATAAACCCTTGCGGGGTAGTCAGAGGTTCTGGGTTACATCCAAGCAATTGTGAAGGTAGTAATTCTATGGCCACCTCGAACTCATGTGTTGACCACATACTTAATCTGTACTCAATGAATGAAGGTTATGTGTTAATCATAATTACAATAATTTCTTATCCTTAGAAGTTTAGTACAACATAAATATAATATAATGGCTTAAAATCCAGTCAAAGTATATGTTTTAAACATTTGTTTTATTTGGATTCCGCTATTGTACGAGATGAAAATTTATCTGGCTACTTCGCAAATGATATTCCTCTAAGACTACATATAATTTAATATTATATCACAAGTAAATGGAATGATATTACGATAATAATTGATTCCAAAACTTATAACGTTTAAGAGCTGTAACTCAGATACTCATAACTTCAACATTGTGAGCAACACCATTCCTTTCACACAAAGGAAATTGCAAATAATTTACGTCAAAGTTGTTCCAGGAATTGTTCAGTTAGTTATAAGGAAACGAATCTCATAATAAGAAGGAGACTTAATAACGATTTCACTGAAAAGCACTAAAGGTACCTATAACTGAATTCCTATGAATTTTTCAATGCAGATAGATTAATGTTGCACATAATTGTTTTTGCTTTTGTTAGGGAACTAAAGAATTGGTTTTATTTAATAAGAGTAAAACTTATTGATGGCAAGTGACTAAAAAACAGTACAATCAATTCAGTAATATTTATTCCACCTATTTGATGGTTTTGAATGTTTTTCTTGTTAGTACGTTATTCATGATTGAAAGATTGCATTCACTATTTCATACGTTGTAATACAAGCTAATTTTGATGTAGTGTCTGAACACAGTAATACAATTTAAAAATTTTGAACTTTATTAATGTTTCAAACGCCGTATGAACCAGCCCATACGTTTTTTATTCAAGCTTATTTTTTCGTATATTTACACGGTAACAATGTATAGAACACAAATTCGAATAGCAAAATATCGTTGATGTGTACCATACGTTCAATTTGTCTGAATAAATTGTACCTAACTTATTTAGTCACGCCATATTGATTCCTAGTACTAGATAATCATATTCAGTACTGAATCAGCTGGATGCAGGTCAATCAGACATTCCCGGAAGAAGCGTTGTCAATAACGGTGTCACGATTAATTGGAAGGCCAAAACCGTCTTTGTTTATTACAACCATCTCCCTAATTGAATTTTGGAACAGCACTACCTACCTTCAATCCAATCCCGCCTGAATATTCACAGCTTAGTTCATATTCATGGCTAGGTCTTTTAACAAGCAAGCTCGATTCTATATTCTATATATAGGCCCATATTTTCCAAGTCTGGTATTTATTTATAGTTTGAACGTAAAATTTATTTCTTAAATATTTAATCAATTCAAAATAAAACTATTATTTACAATAAAAAAAGAAAACAAATAAAATAAAACTTTAAACGAAACATATCTCCTTAAGCTCATCGCTGTCAGAGAAAGGCACGGTCCACAACAAACTGGCAACATTACCTCTCTGAATGGCCAAACTAATGCGTTGGCCAAGGTAAGTGCCAGCCTTTGGATCACCACAGGCCTCGGAGAGGCGAACAGACACCTCCTTTATAAAACGTCGTGCCTCGCCTTAACTTAACAACTAACTATAATCGATAGCAATAGTGTCTAAATTATTTCACACATCACGAAACTAGCTTAAATGTGTATTTAGGTAGTATGTGCATAATCTATGATTTTCCTTTATTTTGAAAAGAAGAACGTAAAGTCTCGTAAAAATTTTTTTTAAGAGAATGCACATGAAAAATGATTCCTAAAAATTTTAAAAAGATGATGGTTCTAATTAACTTTTCAATGCGTGTCAATACCTTAATTGTAAACATTGTTGACTAGGACAATAGATTCATAACCCCTAGTTTTATACTTTCTAACTCAGTATGTAAATGACGTAGAATACTGCATATCACAATAGACAGAACTGTTGTCTAGTTTATAATGGGCAACTTTTTAAACAGCTGTGGACATTACGAAGGTCTTCGACTAGTTCCAGATCAATCTCAGATAATAATTAGCAGCTGGCATGATTAGTAATAATCACATAGACATTCATAGACATTGATTTGCACAAACAGCGAAACATTGAAGGCTCCTGTTTCAATTACAGAAAATTAAATACAGCAAAGCTGGGTGGAAAACAAGTAATTTGTCAATATGCTGACAGTACGCTTATTATTTTGATTGTCAAGTAAGTTTAATCGTAATTTTATAAATTTTGCATCAATATGACGTGTAGGTACTGCAATAAGATTTGATTGTTACATATATAAACAGTATTTGTCACCAATAACATTGCAAGAAAAAAAAATATTTGTCATTAAAAACAAACAAAATATATTCAAACTGTTGTTAATCCTATCTCCCGTCACATTGTATAATGACAATCTATGAAAACTGATATTAAAGTATCGAAATATCTGATAATAGTCTGGCAGTTCCGTGCTATCCTGGACGTAAAATAATGCTGTTTAATGCAGTAAGTTAAACTCCGTTCTTGTCGTAAGAGACGATAGGCTAACAATCTGTCGCCAATGTTCCATTTAACATAACAGGAGTTTTCTTGTCTCTAAGTTTCTGTCCACCCCGAATAGGATTAAAGGATCTCAATGTATATGTGTCAAAATATCTTTACAAGTCGCTGACTTCGAAATAAATTGCATTTGCCATCTCTATAATACACACTGACATTAATTGGCTACGAAAGTGGTCTTAGAGCGAAGATCTCATTTCCGATATCATTCGAATACCTAGAACTAGTTAGTAAATGTGTTTGAAATGAACAAGTAATTTACATTCAAATCACTGGAGAATCCAAACTGTATTTGGTACTACTAACATTAAATGCAATCAGAAATTTAGACATTTATGCATGTAATAAATAATTTATCCCAGTTGCATGTATGAAGCTTAGATGAATAAACATAGAGCTACAATTTAGCATTATTAACAATAGTGAGATAAAAGTTTAAATATCAAAGAGAATATAATAGTACAGTTTCAGGAAAAACCAGTGAAAACCAAATGTATTGAATAAACAATTAATAATTAATTCACTGGTAACTAAATTTCTGGAATGATCAAAGTTGGATTTTAGACTAATATACATATATATTTACATATCTATGTTCTTAACGACTCAGGCAGATAGTATCGATCGCCACCTGGAGGGATCCTGATAAATCTGGCCTCCTTCACTTACACTCATTTACCAAGTTGATTATTATAATTCACAAACAGATTCGTTGCACTATTACACCAAAATAAACAATGATTTATGTACAATCAACGCTAAAAATGCAGTCCCAGCAACTTTTTATAAGGTTCTTATAAACTTAAACCTTATAAAAAGTTGCTGGGTCTGCACTTTCAGCGTTGACTGTACATATAGAATATTCTATCACTTCGTATGAGGACACCATTTGCCTTTATAATGCCACAACAAAACAAAGAATTAACACTTGAATTGAAAAGGCTTAGACAAGTATTATAACACAGTACGCCTCATTTCAGTGGACCAAAAGGGTGAGTGGAGTTCATACCCGCCGGCCGATTGTTCCAAACAAACTTAGTGGTTCAACTTTGTCATCAAAACGCGTCGCTATTTGCCCTAAACAATTATTTTCTATTGTGTAAAACGCTCATTTACATAATTTGATAAATTATTTGAGTCTTATCTTATAGAGTACCGTTCACAACTAATATTAAGTATTAAAATGTTTCAGATCACGTACTATTTGTAGGTTTGTTAAGGTAAGGTATAGTAGAGGACTCTAAAGTAGCAGTAATGGAACATTTTACAACCCTGTAAACGCAGAAACATGAATCGTCAGTCTGCCCGTGACCATGGCTACTGCAACGTAGCCGAAACGTCGGGTTAATAAAGGTAATTTTATTATGTATAAACTTAAACGATAAGTCCCGTTAATTATTAATCATGAGTATAAATCGGGAATCTCTTAAAGCTATAACCCTGTAAAGGCTGAAAATTGGTGTGTGAAAGTTCAAAGATATCAACATATAATCTTTTAAAGATAGCTAATAAAATGATATTGTAAAACAAATGCAAAATTGTTAAGCTCAAGTTTGTATCTTAAATAAAAATCAGCCACGTGTTCTCAATAAATTCTTTCATTCGCGTTTCATCTGTTTTAGTTATTTAAAATCTTTTTGAGTAAAAATTCCTATTTTCCATTCACGGTCTAAAACGAGATTTTAATATCAGATATGTCTGTGGCACCGTTATTCCTAAAACAGTAGAGTGGGCACTGGTATTTTGTTTTAAATCGAACATGATCGAGAATGTTCGAGTCTACTATTCATGTATGTTAAAAGCATTACTCGTATTTATTTTATGACTATTCCTCATATATTATTAGCATACGGAATTAAAAAATGTCTGTGATATTTCCATTAAATCCTGACTAAGTTAAGCAGTGCTTATACAGTATCAACGAATAATATTGATACTTAAACATAAACTCTATGAATACATTAACATCGACCAATTCACGAGTTGACAACCTGACACGTATCCCTTAGACCTCGTACCTCAGATTGAGATCAATAAATAGAATTTACGACTCCTTTCACTTTGGTCGCGAGGTAAACCTTTGTAGTTCATGATACTGACAATAAAGCCTTAAGATGACGTCGTCAAAGTGACTACTAGTGCGCGGAGAACGTGTTACGACTCTGAATAGCGAAGCTCTAAGGAGGCTTAAGACCCTTGAGCGAGGCAAGCCTGCGAGCACTAGGTGTAATGCCGAAGAATTCGTAGCACCATTTTACACATGCTTCAAAGAGTAATTTTATGTGAAGAAGTACTTAGTTTTTATTGAGAGGAATTTAAATTATGCGCGTGATATTTTGTTAGTTATGAATTTTTTTAGGTGGCTTGTCACTTTTTTTAAATGTACGAGTATATGTTATCAATAGAAAGCCAGAACCATAAATTTAAGAAGTCGTATAAAATCATGACAATTTGCTACTTCGCACCATTTATTTGTTTTTAAAAAGCTTCGGTTTGAATATGTAGTTCTCACAATGACTGTAAGTTAAATTCTGTAGCCACTTAGTAACAATAAAACAAGTAATTTTATGTCTCTAAGATAAGAAAAGCTACGTTGTAATTTAAGTTACTGATTAAGATTTTAAGTTAAGTTTTAAATATTCACTAAGTCGAAACATGATAAAGTCTTATTGTATTTCTTTCTTATGAATCCTTAGCAAAAATGCAAATTCCGAAACGAAAAAAGCCATTTGCATTTAATTGATCAAGATTTATTTGACAGTTGGCTTCTAAATTGCTTTTGATGTTAAGTGAATTGCAAATTGCTCAAAAGTCAATTAGAATTGATTGGGCCAAGATTCCAGACGGTACGGCTACCATCGTCGCAATATGCACAGATAATTCTAAAATGGAATACATTTATCTGCAGACTTCAACATAGGGGTCGCCCTAATAAGACTAATAGGGATTAAATAGGGGTCTTACTGAAATCAAGTGACGATAAAAGGACATATAACTATACATATATGTTATAGTTAATATGTATAAAGAGGTGTATGGAAGCTATCACGTTCCTATCATGGAAACGGCAACGGGAGCTTTGAATGACTCATGAATACCTAGCATACCTTCGAAATTTCGGAGATGGGCTCTCATGCCTCTGGCTACCCTTCCACAATAAAAAGGGAGTTGCATACACGATTCGTGGAACGTATGCTATGTGTATGGGTGTAAAAGAAGTAAAACAGGTATGTCAGGATCGAAGGAAAAGGAATTCGTTATCCCTACCTACTCAATATCTATTTTGCCGTAGAAACGTGGTGAAATTAAATATATCTCGTCGTGTATCAGATTCATTAATGAGTTCTAAACACGGCGAGGTAATTATTCTGGGACTGATTGCGAAAACGTGAGATTCATTAAGATTACTTATTATGTCATCAAACCTTGCACGTGGATAATAAGATGTTTTACTGAAATATAAAGTAATAAGATATGTTACTATAATAGAAATACAAACACAGTTTTTTTAAATCTTATGTATACAGTTAAAGGGTATCCTAATAATAAGTAAGGTGCAAGTTAGGTGGAGCTTCCGTCTATTGTAGATTAGGAACTACAAGAAAGTTAATAGCTACTGAGGTTTAATTGTAAACCAGGCATAAAAATTTAAGTGTTGAACTTTTTTATAATTACGAAAAGTATAAAATGGTAAATGTCTATGTAATATGTAAGTCTTGACCCCTATTCTGGGACGTAAAAAGAACGCTATCTGTCTTTTTTCACATCATGTCGTAGGAGGCACCTAAGGGACTAGGATTATCGAATGTATTGGGCGTTGAGCTATCAACCTGTAACTAATTTTTCATACGACATCACAACCTTAATATATATGCAAAATAGTACCTTAAATGATAGCATCATGTCTCCAAGGTTCTACCCACCCCAAAAGGGATTAAAAGATGTGAATGTACATGTATAAATGCGCTATATAAGTACCTAATATAAAAATTGAAAGCCCTTGAACCTTGTCATACAATCTCGAGTACAGGTATATTTTACTTTGAGAGAAAGTAATATGAAGGCTCCGTGAAAGGCTTTGTTTACGCTGCTATTGAATCTCCTTTATATTAGTTCTGCGACCTTTCCTATGTCAAGTGGCATTGACCGCTCTTTAGATGTAGAAATAGGGGTTTGAACGAATATATATTGTACTAGCGACCCGCTCCGGCTTCGCACGGGTATAAAATATATAGCCTACTCCACTATTTAATGGATGTTATTATACATATAAACCTTCCTCTTGAATCTCTATCTATTGAAAAAACTGCATCAAAATACGTTGCGTAGTTTCAAAGATTTATGCATACAAAGGGACATAGGGACAAGGAAAGCGACTTTGTTTTATACTATGTAGTGATGAACTGTACTCCCTCTGTGTTATAGTTTTAAGAGAGATTCGCAATTTATACTCATGATTAATAACTAACGGAACTTATCGCCTAAGTTTTTATATAATAAAGTTACCTTTATTATTAACCCGACGTTTCGGCTACGTTGCAGCAGCCTTGGTCCCTCTGTGTAAGCATAAATGCATAGTTAAATATATAGAGCTCAGTTTAAATGTGTGGCGATTAAGCATTTAAATTTCACTTGAATTTGTATAAAAAAAAACAAAAAAGTCTAGTTATATTACATACATACTCTTTTACGTCCTTAAATCCCTTTCGGGCGGACAGAATTTGGAGTCTTGATATCATTTCCTAGGTAACTTTCTAGCATAAATATGTAACATTGGTGACAAGTTGCTAGCCCATCGCCCAATAGATTCAACTACCCCTAGTCTCTTAGTCGCCTCCTACGACATACTGCGAAGAACGGTAGCTTTTATGTCGTAGACTAGAATGGGATAGCTATTTTTAATTACTAGTGTTTCTTATACTACTTTTTAAGCTTTAACTTTGTAGTATGACTAAACGTAATAAGTGATGAACCCAAAATATATCACATACCTACATCTGTAACATACATTGATATGAAATAATTTAAAGAGCCCAGAATCCACTATTCAACAGACATTTAAATACTTAATCTTTATGCTGTTTAACATATTACTATTACTCCTAATATAGAAGTTTAAACCAACGTTTAAAAGCATATGTTTCGAAGCTTCAAAGCTCAACAAGGTCGCAAAGTAACGCCATAATAAAATATAAGAATGCTTTTTGCCGGGCACAAAGAAAATGTGTTTCGCATTTCCTGTTTACTGTCAACTTTCAACTCACATTAGCCGACACAGAAGTAATATCAGCTGACAGGACATTGAATTACTAGTGAATTGATGCCTTGACGGTAGTGCTTTGTCAATAATATTATGAAATGTGTGAAAATATTGCGTAATGTTATGTAACTAAAATGCTACTATCAATAGTCCTTCTTGGAATGTCTAAGAGGCTAAGAACTCTCAAAGAAGTAATTCCGGTAAACCACTATCCTAAATATTCCATAATCTCTTTCAACGGAATGGACGTGATTGTATTTTTATATATTTGAAATATTCTCTAAGGAAGATTACCGCTTTTACTGTCCGTTCTTATTATTTTTTATTTGAATGAAATGTGTACGTATTCATTTTTATATGTATTGAATTTAACATGAAAAAATTGCCTGGTAGTGGCTGACCAAGGGAGTGATCGTGTTTTGTTGCCTTAGGTAGTCCTTCGCCCAGTGGACTGACATAGGCTGATTGATTTAATTTTATATCTTTACAGTGATTTAAAGCCTACAGCAAAATCTAATTATATTTCTATCGATAATTGAGTATCAAAACACACCTAATCACTCGAAAGGTATTTCATAAATAATTTCCCAAATATTCAATTAGTCCAAGCACAAAAGGACCCTCAAGTAAAACCCTTCAAGGAAAAACGGCCGAAACGATCTCTGTAGGCTTTGAAAGTTGCTGAAATGTTTAAGGTTTACTTATGTTAAAACAAATGCATGAATATTCATCACGCGACTGCTCTTATACGGGGTTTGCGCTTTATTTGCATACTACGAATTACGAAGTCAGTAAGGCTGGCATTCAAGTTGGTTAAGTAAGTGTCGGTTAGATAACTATTCTTACCAAATCACTGCCAACGTTTTCAGCTGCATTTATTATGTAACTTGTCCTAAGTTAAAATACATTGATGTATGTATAAACAGTTTATTTCAGTGCAATTACTATTTACTTATGTTATACTTTGTCTTGTTTTTGATTTGTGTTGTAAGTTTGTTTATATATTTCGGTTTAATAAATTTTATGTAATGGTTATAAAATGCAATGAGTATAAATAGATAAAAATATGAAATTACGGCTAGTATTAATTAGATTTTAAATATGAGCTACATTAAAAAAAATGTTTTACTGGTCAATATTGAAATGGTCTATAAAAAAATAATTTAATTTATTTTTGATAAAATGTTTAACTAAATACTAATGTCTAAATGTACTTTATTCTAACAATGCTTTCAAACATATGGAATCGTCTACTCTAATTCAAACTTTATAAATGTATTATGTTGTTTCAAAACTCTACGTCCAGTCAATTTACAAATGTTGAAACAGCGACGTTAATAGACAAAACAAACATAATGTAATATTTCGTTTGCTACGGTGCAAATTTATTTTGTAATGCATGTTTGTGGTGCTATTCAACTTTCTAAAGCTCTACAGTAACATCATAAAAGCAAAGTTGTAGTTTAGTTTTGCAGTAAGTGATAAAATTATGACACCTGTACAAAACAAAATAACAGCTGAATAAACACTATGCGTTTGTTACGAAATAATCATAATATACTCGTCTCTTTTTAGAAAATATGTATTTACCGTATAAATATCGTAAAATGGGTACTTAAGACTATTGTAGTTTTTATCGTAGTCAAAATATAGTGAAGAACAGAAGAGCGTGCATTAGAAAGTTAATGGATATAAAGAGGTGAAAAGATCATTCAAAATAGATGTATTTGTTTGTCGCGTTGCAAAGCAGACACATGGGTACATGAAGAATCTCCGCTACGTTTATATAGCTCTCGGTAGTTAAATATATAAAGGTCCCTGTTATTGAGTAATGATAAATAAACATCTATCATGATGAAAAAATTTAGCTTGTAATGGAAAGGCTAAAACCTGACGGTGATCATTCAAGTCTTAACTACTGGACCATAATTAACAGTACAAGATCTTAAGTATTTATGTATAAACTTAGAAAACGTCACATAAGTTCAGATATTGTTCTGGAAGTAAGACTAAGGAGAGCCAACGTCAACTAATTGCGAAAAGAATTGTTTGTACTTAACTTATACTTAAGTTCATTTCGCGCAGTAGACTGCTGCAGCGTTCCTTTAAGGAAGAAAATTGCAAAGCCTTGGTGAGCCTTTGATGAAAAATTACTGGAGATTTCTCCTAAGCGTACTTTAATATGGTAGGTATTATTGTAGTAATTGACTCTACACCGATTTTTAATGTCCAGCGTTACTCTATGATACATAATTATAAATGAGTACAGTAGCTATCGATGTTTTACATATATTTAGCTTCTTTCCGCCATTTCAAAATAATGCATTTATAGTTCAAGAACTGTATTTGACTCTTCTCTTTGTTAGTAATTCATATTGCTTTCAAGTTATATATAGATAGATGCTTTGCTCAAACTACAATTATGTATTGCCAATGCAAATAGTGGCTACACAATGTACAATTTTCAGTAAATAATTATGTTGCAGAGACATAGTTCCACATACGCAGTCACGTAATCTCTGACGAAAACATAACAGTCGTTAGTCATTTGTTATTACCCAAAACTAGAATATACATCTCAAAAAGAAGGTAGGTACATTATAAAGGTCCTAGAGAGCACGGTTTGGATTTCTCATCCAAAGCTTTGACAATAAGTAAGATATTTCCTCTGAAATACATTGCACATTGAAGCTACAAATACGAGTATGACCTTGTAAAAAACTACAACAGAAACGCTACAAAGTAAAATCCGTGACAAGACTCCAATAACTCACAAAGGCTTACTCTTGGAACAGTCTGTTTGATAGAGCTATATAACAGCTCTATTTTTAAGTCACGTGCTACTAAAACGCCACCCTGCCAGGTGGACCGATGCCCCGAACAAGGTCGCTGGTAGTGGCTGGATGAGAACCACGAGTAATATATGTCCAGCAGTAGACTGCTATAGGCTGATTGATTATGGTGATTTGTTGAAATGTTTAAGATACATTTACTTAGTAATGAATTAGGGGATGGTACAAATATGAGGTTAGAAGTACTTATTACTACGTAGTATACATATATTAGTATGGATTTCATTAATAAAATATTGGTTTTACACCGGTACGACGAAATGAGGATCTGTGATCTTTGTTTATCGTTCCAAAGGGATGTGATTTGAATAACTATAATATGCATGTAATAATTGTTATAAAATAGGATTGCAATGTATAATTTTAAGAACAAATGTTGGTCTGTTCAATAATTCCATACGATATGACATCCACATATCGCTTAGTCATCCTTCGGAGTAGACATTGTTTCGTGTGTTCCCGCTAGTAAATAGCAATACTAGGAAATTTCATTCTCAGTAGCACATTCTATCTGGTCTAACATTGGTTGTACTAGTAAGTATTAAATTTCCTGGTACTGATACGGGGAACAATGTCATTATTCGACTCCTATGTATCCTAAAATACATACTCGTATACCTATAATAACTTTCTGGATGTACCTCGCATACATATTATACACTAGCTCACTTAAAGCATTAGAATCGAAATTGTACTAGCAATCATATGGCACATGTGACAGGTATGTAGTTCATTGCGTAGTCGATTCCGTTGATCTTTAAACCTTACTTCACGTCATACAAAGATATGAAAAGATTAACAACAAGTTTTTATAATGCTATCAATACATTTACGCTGAGTGCCGAGACTAGCACATGATATATAGAGTCCTACAATAACTTCGCCTAAAAAAATTCCAATAAATTATTTTAAGTTCTTAATCTTGAATACCTCCAGCTTAACTTACTGAGTAATTTCTCAACTCCCACCTATACCTATCGCCTCAGTCCCATTCCAACTAAATGTAGTTCCGTTGCAAACAGGAAATTGTTTCCTAATATTCATCAAAGTTGCTCATGGATTTGCTCCGAGATACAGACGTGCGAATGTTAGGGGCCCAAGTCTACTAATGCGTTTTAAGCACAAACGCAGTTCAATATCAGATCTGTGAGTGAAGTTGGTAGTGTACCTAAAGTGTCGAAATTCACCATCGAAATCGGCAAGTGTCAAATTTCGCTTAAAAAATGGCAAAATTTGTCACTTTTGCCAATCCATTACCAACTACACACTTACTGATCTGATATTGAAATGATATTTTACAAAAAGCATTAGTGGACTAAGGTCCCAGGGCGTTTCAATGCCTGTTATTTATTTCCTACGTGCGGCTTGTATGTTGGTTTGTTGATGATATGGTATGGTCTCCATCTTGGAAACGAAGTATGGTATATAGAGTAAGTTTTCAAAAAGTTCTGGTACGGTTAGCATTTACAAATATTGCAGATAATGTCGATAGATAGAGATTCTATTGCAAAAATTGGTCACGATTAGCATAATATCATTTAATAAATATACTTGGCATCAGTGAAATATAATTGCAAGTCAGCGGTGTAACTCAGTAGTTGCTATTTTAAGCTTTAAGCCTATGAATCAGTAGGTGTCACTATCTAGACTACTCGAACAACAATTGTAACAATGTTTTCTAAATGTACGAGTATGTATAAATACAAAAAATGCTATATAAAAATATTATCAGCTGAAAAGTTGGGATTTTAAATATTATTAATGTGGATCAATCCATTTCGTTTGTACTCAAGGTTTGTTACCATTATAATAAAAACGAAAATCTAAGTCATTATTCTGGTATTGTAAATATTATTAGAATATATCATCGATGTATGGTGGATATAGTTAACTGAATATACTCGTATTATTATCTGCCTTATGCTAATGAAATCATAGTTGTGATTATATTTTACGAACTTATCTTTTTCTACAAAGTTATTTTCTTCATTCATTATTGCCGGAACACTGACTATTATTAGATTCGCTAAACAACTATAGATTACCATTTTCTTTGAACAGAATCTTATTCAATTTTCTTGTTACTGTAATAACGATCTGCTTTTTTATTGGTTTTCATTGGAATACCATGAATAAGTTAAATATTAGTTCTCATAATTAGTTATAATATTTGATACAAGCTGATGAGTAAACGCTGTATTTAAAATATGTGATTTGGATCCAGCATCGTTCAATTTGTTTAGAGCTTTTATTTTAACCAAAATATATATATATAAAAAAAACAAAATACTGTTCCGGTTAATCAAATGTAAACGTAACAATAGGGTAATTGTTTAGAATAAGAAACAAGTAAAAATAATTAGCATCAGTAATGGTGACTTCATTGACAAAAATAAGACAATTCCAAATCTCATACTAACTTCCTATTGCCAAGCCAGCTACAGCGCCGCTTACATTGAATCCACGTCCCGTCACTGACTCGAAAATCCTGTAACTCCATGATGCAATACAAACGTTCAAGCTTCCATCTAATTCGTGGAAAAGAGGCGTTTCCAATCGGATCAACGCGTACCTAATTTAACCAAATTGCTGGCAACGTGTGCTTCTGTCGCGAATTGATTAAAAGGAATAACGGCCAACATGCGTTTGGTTTGGTGAGGCGAAATTTCCGTCCGGATCGATTTACTACGTAACTCTGTACATAATCCAATTGACTTTGTGCAGAGGCTCAATTTAAAGCTTTTGGTTGGTTGCGGCGCTGGGGCGGATGGAATGAATAATACTTTGAAGTATTTAAATGCATATGTTGGATAATTTTTTTGTATAGAATCCTTACATTGTATGTTGGTAGGTACTTGTTATGCAATGACTAAAAAGACATTGTAAAATAAGGATTGGATTTCCTATGCGGGTTCGAAATTTAAATAATTTGTCTAAATACTTCTTAAGCATATGTATATCATAATTAGCAACGAAGGTTATTGTTTTACAGAGAAAACAAATATGAAATAAATATTTTCGGTTCACTATAACAACAAATACGGATTACATTTTTAATAAGGTAGTTCCTTAATAAACTATGCGTTAAACTTAAGATAATAGAGAAATTACCAATTAACCTTAAGAATGCTCTACACATACATACAATATAGAATGTAAGGTTGTATCAATGTTTGCTAAGACAAGTTTAATCTTATGCAATAGTCATTATCAGGTATCAGTGCATGTGTAACGATGTGCTTGTGTAAGCTAACATCGTAAATCTATTAGCTTAAATGCTGGTACATCTCGCAGAACGATTTACTCGTAAAGAAATTGGAATAATACTGATAATATACTTTTAAGAATACATATCCATAAAATAATGCTTAAAAGCTGCCTTACTTCCCGGTATTTTGTAGGAGACGACTAAGTGACCAATGAAATCTATTGGGCGATTCGCTAGCACCCTAGTTCAAACTGTAACTATTTTTGTATAATGACATAACAAAACCAATATTCATACTAAAAACTGAACGATATTTCTTCCGCTAAAGGTATTAAATGACGTGAATGTAGGTTTTTGTAATAATTCATTTTGTAAGGTGTTCCTAAAAAGTATCACGCAACTCGGATGATGACTAAGCCTTATATATTATTTTCTCACTGTTTGCAGTTATCTAAAATATAACAACACAATATCCACTACCTCCGCGGTTACGAACATGGAATCCTAAACCTTTGACTACCCCGCAAGTGTTAATTAAATAGGTCATGAGCGCGTTTTTGTTTATCTAAAATATCTTACGAAAGTTTTTCCGTTACATAAAAATGTAGGCCAAAGAACTGAAAACTAGTATTTATTTACAAATATCTTTTACCCAAACAATATCAGCTTTTACGGTCAAATTCGAGGATATTTACAAAATATTTTCATATTTCACCATAAAAGAAACGAAAGAGCCAATGTGAGTTGGCTTTGCGACAGGTAAATTTTCAACGTGGCAATTCCACTGCAGTTTTACGGTCACATTTTCAGTTTGTACAGTAAGAAATGTTTACCCGTCTGAGATTTATGCAATCCGTTTTATATTGCTGTTGCCTAGTTTTATTTCCGTTGGCGCTATTATTTAAGCTCTACAGCTTAAAAATTCAAGCCTTGATAATGGAATGATCCGCAGCCAGTTTCATGGATATTTATAGTATTGTGTATGTATTGTTTGTTTGCCATTTGATTTATTACAATAGAAATTGTAAATTATAGAATTTTATTAAAAAAATCTTATTTAAATAATGTTTAAGTACCATGAAAACAAAAGTCTTAAAACCTTGGTTGATATAGCATCTTCTTCCTATATTAAAACATAAAATTGTTACTATCATATTGTCGCAGTATAAGCTGGTATAGTGTGATATTATCAGTAGTTTCAGTAACATACATGCATATATACACATCACGACTGATTTGCCACAGAGGGTATATCTGTCCCGATCCTGACAAACCACTTTCGCTTCATTGACACTCATACACACTAACCGTTCTAGCTATTTTTCTAGTTTCAGTAACTGAACAATAAAAGAATTCTCCTCACATTGTTTGATTTATTAAATAATAATCCTCTCTACAATTACTAAGCTGAGCTCAATCTACATAACAAACTTTTGTTTAGCTAATACTTGAATGAGATTTTCGTAGAATAATTGTATTTCAAGTAATATTTTTGCTCAAATACGCTAATCAAGATTTTGAACTCAGAAACTTATTGGATTTAATAATAAGGCTTCGGTGAAGCCGATAAAACTTTTCAAATAACTGAACTCAGGTAGCCAATCAAATTTTATTAGTGAAGAGTTTTGAATTCTCTTTGTATAATCCTTTTTCTAGAAACGCTACGAATAAAGAAAAAAAAAACTGTTTAAATAGCTCTTAGCAATGATACATAATCTGCCTGTGTTTACTTCCATTAAAGTTATTTTTAATTAAGTGGATGTCCAATGGTATGGTAAAACAAAGATAAATGCGTTCACGACCATTAACTCTTGCAAAGTAATTCTATGGCCACCTCGAACCTACGTGTCAACTTGATAGCCAGTACTCAATGTAACAGGTGATAAGCCATGTCGCCATTTACAAGCACCTATTACCTATTACCTTAGGTAGGCCCTCTCCGTAGTATTCGAAGCATTTCGTAAGTATATTTTTTAAACTTCGTTTCCATTGGTACATGCTCAAGCGAAATATATTACCCACTGATTCAGAGTCAAGCCCCAAAACAGTGAGCTACGTCGAATTCTGATAAGTTGACAAACAAAATTTAACATATATGCACATATATATACATATACATACTTACACTTACATACGTACACACATACGTATTAACAATACTAATTAAATACATAAACAGCGCATTATAACATACATAAATTAATCTTAAATCATATTATTATTTGATACCATTGTCGTATAGAATTGCGAAAATCATATCACAAAAATTTACCTATTATTTTTGTATGACAGACTAGCATCAATCACGATCGAAACTAATAAGTTAATTTTAGTTCTCATACATACATATGTACATACACATCACGCCTGATTCCCTGTAGAGGGTAGGCAGAGATCACAGAACCCATTTGTCCCGATCCTGACAAATCACTTTTACTTCATTGGCACTCATGCATCTTTTCATACACACTCGGCTGTTATAGGTTTCTTTTTTAATCATATCAGTTTCAAATTCATGATAAATTAAGATATTATACCTATCTATTAATCACATTGATTTTAGTTCTCAAATATACCATTTCATTTACTACACGACCCAAGTATCATAAGTAGCGAAATACAACAATGTCTAGGAAATTATAATCATATTCCAAGTGGCTAATTAAAAGGCGATTTGCTGAACTAAGAGGCAGACTTCGAAACACTTCAACGTCTATTATAATGACGACATGAATATTCAGCGGCGCAGCTCTTGTATGTAGCTTTGTGGTCTAATTGCTTGCGATCCAGTTGGTTATTAGCGTAAGGCGCGCGGTTATGTAAAAACAGGCTTAAACAGTAATATGTGGTAACAGTATAGCCGCCGTGTAAATGTGGAACGATTGGATTATAAGGGTGAATGCAGAAGAGAGAATGGTATGTTAGTATATAGAAGTTCTTCTTTTGTTTTGATTGATACGTGCTATGTGAGAAATGGAGGGTTAGAATTTGGAATTGTGTGCCCTAATTCACTGACTATTCGATTATCATATAAGAGTAAGTTTCGTTATCATATATATGTAAGTCTTAATGTTAAACCGAAGTTAAATAGATTTTTTATTAAAAAATGTAATTTAACATCTAAACAAGTCGTGCGCAGTCTATGTATTATAAATAAAAAAATATTAACCTAATTAATAGATTGAATTTAAAATATCTCGTCACTAAAGGAATGATTTTAGGGTAGTTCCAAAATAATCACGACAATAATTTACATCTGTCAACATTAAACAAATCCCTACTCAAACAGAAACACAAACCTAACATTTCAATCAGACTGAAACACTACTAAAGGCAACTCTTTCTCAAACACAAAATGTTATTAGGGCCAGTCAGGAATGCACTTTGAAGGGCCGTCCTATCCACTCTAAGCTTTTAGTCCTATTTGCTCTGGAAAATAGGATGTGGATGCATATTGGTACAATGGCTTTCCCGGTAACAGGGTTATATCATTAGTATTGGTAGACCTTTAGTAAGGAGCTGTTTACACGATAATTATGCTTTGGTTTCATGTAAAGGTGTTACTACATATTTACATGCATATGTTTTTAACGAATCATGGACTGAGTAGTTACCCGTACACATTTATGCCTTTCAGAGTGGTCTGAAATGGGTCTTAAATGAATTCTTTGGTCTCTTAAAGTAAATATAGAATACTTAATTATTCTTTGTCCCGATTATCCTAAAACATCTTCAGATTTTTTCCCTACATGCTAATTCACATACTTTCTGACAACGGCGCTTCGATAAAACTTTATTTTTCTGATCAGATTCAGGTTATTACCAAGCTAGTAAGTAACATATAACTTAATAATATAAAAATCTGAACATCATACATGCTGACACATATATGCTCATACATTATTAGATGTAGAATCTTCGTACCTAAATACGTCAATCAGCTGATCAATACAGTCGCCATTTTGAAAAATATTGAAGACTACTATCGCTAACTGTCGTAAGCTACTTAAGTTGTTTCTAAATCTCTCCCTTAGCGTTAAAGCATCAAAGCAGACATATTTTGACATACACACAAACAACTCTAACACATAAACTTGTATGATATTTCCCCTTTTTGCATCGTTTTAACGTCTAACACATGGTTGCTTTCGGAATTTAACCTCGCAATTTTGTTGCCCACTGTACCGCAATTAGTATTGGATTTTGTGACGAGCAGTGCGGTTGGTTGACGTCCGGTTACTACGACGTAATAGGATTGACGGCGTACGTGGAATTACCTGTCACAAGTTTCATATGACGTGTGTATATAAGTACATATAGGATAGGCCTGTTCCTATGTAGAGGGGTAGATAGAGGTAATTATGATAATAATTGATTCGTCAGATATATAAATTGAAAACATTGTAAAAAAATTCAGAACGGTTCAGAAAATAACCTATTAAAAAAGGGTCTCGTTAAAAGTATATATAACCACCGAGTGTGTATGAGAAGGTGTATGAATTTCAATGACGCTTAAGATTCATACTTTCTTTCATTACACAATGTTGGACTTATTACAAACCATAAACAGTTATTAAAGGCAATTGTATATTGCCATAATAATAAATAGATAATGTTAATTCACTTAGTGTATTCTAAAACATCACCTTCATAACTGCGAAGATTTAAGATTCCTATATTTCACCATAAGTATTATTCACACGCGACGTGTCAACGCAGCTACGACCATTATAAATAATACCTACGGTGAAAAACCAACACGGTGATGTATCAAACCATTCTATACGATACAAACTTGGTTGTTTGTTCATTATCCGATCAACTCAACTGTGTCCATAAAACGTAACGATACTTTATTAACATGTATGCAAAGCAAAGGCTCAATCGGGAATCTGATTTTTTTTACAAAACGTATGAATGTTTCAACATGACATAAACATAGCGTATGCCTCGCGACTTGTGTAAACACACTCCCTTTTTTATTATGGTGTGGTTGTTAGAGTCTTCAGTGCCCATCTCGGAAATTTCGGAGGCATGATAGGCACGTGTTTCTCTAGAAAGACAGCACCCCACGCGATAGGTAGTGAACCATATCACCGTATACGGGCACTGCCTGTTACCTATACCGAGAGGTAAGCAAATTTCCTCAAGATGTTTTCCTTCTCATTTAGCGACCGTAAATTATGTACGTTAATGAAAATGGTTTTTTTAATTTCATTCATTCCCGAGTCGGGATTCGAACCTAGGTATATGTATGTTTCAATATATAAATACATATGTATAGTCCGCAAATACATTGTTATATAGCTACGTTTATAGTCAGCATATTGTACGAGTTGGAGACTTATTAACTAGTGGTCAATGGAATCTATCTCTACCTATAGTTCGACAATTCGCTAAACTATAGGTAACCTAAGATATCTCCTGAGTTCTGCAAACTAATAATGAGATAATAGGCGTAAGTATGCGTACGTATCTCTTCATAGATTAAGATGTACTTACCCTCAACAAAGATTATACACTAATAGCAGTTAGTAAGTATATGGATTCATTAATTCATAGTTCCCATTTGTTTGTCAAGTATTAATGACGTTTATAATGGTTACGTCATACCGGAATGAAGTATTCATTTCACTTCACATTAGCACATGGAGTTTCCACAACAAAGCGTTTAAGGCTCTATTGAGAAGGCTTACACGGGTATTATAACAGGACGCCTCTATTAAGCGGGATTAAGTTGGTATGTGAACTTTAGCAAACCGGCAATTATTTTAAACCAACTTGTCTGTTTGAAGTTGCGTGGCAGCCCTTGAGTAACTTTTCCGCTAACTCCTGTTTCTAAGCGAAAATTAAATTGAGTTTATTTTCATCTAGTGATTTATGTTCTCGTACATAAGAAACATCTTTGTAATACTTTACTGAATGGACCGAGCAACGCATACGTTTTAATGATACTATGATGCCAAGATTTTAGTATTACTGCGGTAGGTGAATACGGCTAAAGATGACAAGTGATTAGCTCATCGTCAAAACAACATTACGCTCTATATTTTATTCCCCTTTATCAACGAGTTGTACAACAAACATACATACATCACGTCTGATTCCCTGTATTGGGGTAGGCAGAGATCACAAATCCCCAAGAGTCCCGATCCTGACATTTTCGCTTCATTGACACTCATACAGCTCATACACACTCAGCGGTTATATGTACTTCTAACGTCATTCTTTTGAATCTGGTGTCTATCTAACTGTAAAATCGCTCAATGTATTAATTGCCTTAATTCACGAGGCATTCAAATATTGAAGAAGATATAAATAGAAGTAAAGTTTAACTCTTTTTTGTAACAACCTATATTCCCATGCCTTTGCACATTAAAGTCCAATAAACTAGAAAATGTTACGTTATTACCTTACAGTATGTCCCTTTGTCAGTCAGAGTAGTCAACTTCATACTTAACTTCAAAGCTAAACCGCAGCATAAAAAGGAAAGAACGAGTATTAGATAGCTTAGTAAAATGGAAGTAGCCGGCCATGAAATTGGACAGATCTACTATTACGCAGATGATCAAGGGACGTAATAGTCGCAGCTGAGGAGGCGGTTTATATCCCAGACGATTCATGACCTGGATAACGACAATGGTATCCGAAGAAATTGACCAGACCACTGCTATAAGGCTTCATAATAATTGTAGTTACGATTTAATGCAACGTGGTTTAATGATGAACGGAATTGTGGTTATACTTTAAGCTTGCTAAATATGGTAATGGATAAAAACGATTTAATAAATAAAAGTATAAAATAAGTCGGTATATACTATTTGTATATAGCGCATGAATTTATTTTATTTATTTCATTTGTTAATCATTGGAAACTTCAACAAAAGAGACAAAACGAAATTTGGACCACACTTATTTGCCTATTACTGACAGTTTTATATATTTTGTTATCAGAAAAATTAAGCTCATATTATATTCGAAGGATAGGGTTCGATGTACTAACTAATTTTCAATCGATTCATTTAATAATATCCGCTTTTACACCAAGTCCTAAAAATACACCAAATAGATTTGTATATTTTAATCATATTTAGAAATAGTACGTACGTCAGCAAACTTCATTAAGCAGACATCTGTCATAACAAAGGCGGTTGATTGTTGACAGTAACTAATCCAGATTCGAGGTTCCAATCATTTCGACAAACGCCAAATTGGATCAAATTACTACCCCCATGCATATGTGAGTGAGTGTGCCTCATCCATAGAAATTGCGATGTTACATTTCGGAATGGATTAATCAATGGCAACACTAATAGAGGATATTTCGAATCAATCCTGGGAGATGGAACAGGCCTAGAAACCGCTTAAGGTAGAGATTGTGCTGGGATACAGAATGAGGTCAAGATCAAATATCAATTTGAATAGAGTATGGTATGGTATGTAAGAATACTATGTAATATTTACTTGCAAACCTTTATTGCGTATTTTCATCCACTTATTATATACTATAGCTAATTAAACATATGTAGGGTGGATACACTTTCAGTAAAACAATATCACGTTGTCACAATCATTATGAACGATCTTGTAACATTTATTTTGAATATTAGTTGGCTAATAAAATTGATTAGTCCCTAATTGTACATACATACACATCACGCCTGATTCCCTGTAGAGGGGTAGGCAGAGATGACGGATCCCGTAATTGTCTTCTACGATAATCTTATTCCTATAATTTCCTTATACGACATGATAGCTTTCTATTCACGTTAACAAAGACGTTAATGACATAAAAGATACGAGTATGAATATTTCATTATTAACTGTTCCATTATTATATAACAAAAAAGAAAATTCATGTACTTCATTTCTGTACTACAAAGTAATTGGTAAGCCAAAGAACATTTATCCGACTGAACATTAATCCACTTGATACTGCAGTTGGTATCAACACAAACCCGATATGACACTGTGTTGTAAGAGGAGTTATTTTTCTTTTAGTCTGTCACACAAATGGAATGAGAAAGGCTTGTTATATTTTCAGTGCTTTTTCTGTCTTGTCATAGTAGCTTTGGTGGAATGGTGCAGTTTCTGAACATTGAAATAGTGCTGTATTTTGTATTAGTCAATCTAATTAGTAACTAATGTCTTAAGTAATCTCCGAAGTAGACATCAGCAATATAATGGTGTACTTTATATAGTCCAGGTTCGTAACTTCTATATCACACAAGTATAATAAAAATGTAGATAACGCTCGAGGTTACAGCATACTGATTTATAAACTATTAATTTTCTTTGTTTTTACAACATAAATTCTGGTATGCCAACGTTCTTATATACGTAATACAACGTACGTACTTTTACAAGAAACTATTGTTATATAAAACCTACCTTAACTTGTTACGCAAGTTTACACATAAGGCATTGTGCCTTTGAATTCCCTCGTTGATATTGTTACGGAACCAATAGAAGACTGAAACTGCATAGCCCGTTGCAAACCGTGTTACACTGACCTAATCAATCAATATGGGTTCCATACAGCCATAGTCCGTAACGTTTGGAATATGTATTCAACGAACAGAAGCGTAAAATCTAACGTTGTGGTATTTCGTCGAAGAGTTAGCTCTACTTCTGTTCGGCAGTGATTGTTAGGTTTATTGTATTGAGTGTAATTGTACAAACTACATGAAACTTTTAAGTAGACATACTTACAGATAAAATAAATGTAATAAAGCCTAATAGGTATAATTAAAATACTATTATTTAACATACATAAGACTTGTCTGCATTTGTTCCTATCAAGACACAATGATTCGAAATAGTCAAAGATCCTCGTTGTGACGATTATGTTTCATCAAGCTATTACTCTACTACTACTACTCTAGAACAGTCAACTATTAACCAGAGTATGTATGTGGGTATTTAGGTGTATTACATATGTGTATTATATTCATCTGATGTGGAATATATATGAACTTAAAAAACTTATAGACAAACCTAATTCTAAGCTATTAAAGTGGAAAATAGCGAAACATTCGCATGTAAATACGTCGTATAACGGAGCGGAATAAACGTATCGGTGGCTACAAAGCCGTAATCCATCCAGATCTGCTATTGAACCCAGCTGTACTTATTCATCCTACTAAGAGCTTCCATCCTCGGCCCTCTAACGTGCTTCAGAATCCTGAAAGAGAATCTGTAAGGAGATTATGTGAAAAGTCTAAGAGCGACTTTTTTAAGCCACGTTGATTTCGGTAAGTTCGTTAGGTTCTTTTGTTAGTTATGATGTAAATTGAGAGTGGAAATGTTAAATATTAAATTGTATTAATATTAGGTATTAATAACGTCGGGTATAAAGATGTTTATATTAGATGTATATCTTTTTATAACTGTTCTGATACAGTTATACTTCTTGGAATAAAGTTATTGGTGTCAGAGGCTATATTTTACCAGTAATAATTAAATGTCAAGCTAATTCTTCTTTGTGCATACACAATTCTGGAGAACTACATTTTTATTCTTTCATTGCATATTATAGTAACATGGTATGGATAGACGAGGAAGGTCGTGTAAGACATACTTACAAACCTGATCAAATTGGAGAACTTCTCAAGGCGGGTGTAAATGTCGTAGGATGATTAATCCTAATCCTGCATCTTATATAAGGAATATTATCCGTAGTGAACTAGGAACGTTAATATATGTATATAATAAATAGTACATTCCTTGATCTGTCTGCTTAAAAGAGCGACGTTTCATTAAGTAAATCTGCGTACGCAGTGCGGGCGCCAAATGCAGGCTCGCCTCGCTTCATTAGGGTGGAGACGTGGCGAGCATAATTCGTTCTAAGCCGAGCTTTATGTAGACTCTTGCTGTTTTCTGGACGCCTAGTACATGGTATATTTATGTACCTCAGTTCTGTATATATTCAGGTCCGATCCTTTTCGGGGTGAACACAAATAATAAAGCTGTGTGTCTGTGTCAAAGCTGTGTGCCAATGTCTTTATTATGTAATTAATGTCAATTGCTTTCGCATAGATATTTACATCTACCCTATTCTCGCCTTGTACGAGCTAAATGGCAGCTAGTTACCATTCTATTCCGAACAACAAGATTACTGACAAGATTTCTGAATATTAAAGCATATTTTGTGTATCTACACCTAATTACTGGAAAAGATAATGCTATGAAGTACCTATAACCATCGAATATGTATAAAGAGGAATAATAGAATTAATTAAATAAAAGTGGTAAATCTCTGTCTACCTTTCATGCAGAGGATGATAGGCGTAATTTATATTTAATATTGTATGTCTATATATTTTTGATTGTATACGCATATGAATTCTAATTATGGGCAGGATTGATTTCAGATATTGTTTAGTTAGCAAAACCCAATTTCTTAGTACTCTTACGATAGAGTGATCTTAGATAGCATCTAAAGTAAACAACAGAAAATGTTCCAACGGTCCATATTTGCACAAACCAAAACTTGTATGAAATATCGATTTGAAACTTAGCAAAAGGAATACTGTTATCGTTAAGTTATTATATATATTTGAGTACATATTTCGTAGGTGGCGACTAAGGGTCAATGGAATCTATAAGGCAACTAGCAACCTGTCAGCTATGTTCCTTGATGACATCACAATTCCATTATCAATGCGAAAATGCATGGATGTGACCTAGAGGATTGTATACGAGTATCTCCGATGTTCAGTCCACGTTGAAAGGGATTCAAAGACGTGAATGTAAATGTTTTGAGAGACTAGCGATTTTGATTCACTTTACAAGAAAACGGGACTTATCACGTATATTTAATAAACAAACATTTACCTTTGCTACCCGACGTTTCGGACATGTTGCCCTAGTCATGACCATGTGTGTGAATGTGGATGTAAATGTATGTTTTTAACCATACATACATACGTACATACATATCACGCCTGATTCTCTGTAGAGGGGTAGGCGGAAATCACGGATCCCCATTTGTCCCGATCCTGACAGACCACTTTCGCTTCATAGACACTCTTTCTTTTTTTAACCATATCAGCATCAAATTCATGACCAATTAAGATATTATACCTATCTAATAATCTCATCTCATGCCAAATACCCAACTAAAAGCAACATACTCTTTGCCACATTATAAAGACCAACTAGTCAGGACACCAGTTACCACAAATTTGAATCATACGTAAATTCGTGGCAGGTTTGCCTAATTCACTTTCCAAGCCTGACCTAGGTATCCTAGTTGGCTAGGCAGTGGTCTCGTTAGGACTTTGGCACCAACCTCCTGCATTTATATTCACAAAGGAAACTAAACAGTTATCTTGCTCGCATAAGCAACTTTGGTACTCTAACTAGAATGATTGGCTATCAAAACTATGAGTGAAGAGAGAGCATAGAGAGGTTAGTTAAAAACGTGACGCAATAATATGTCTATAAAGTTTATGTGTTGTATGTCTAAGTTGATAAGGAGGTTATTAATTAGTATAACCAGTGTATGTGTTAGATTACTATATCTTTCCTATTAGGATAAGTGTAATAAGGTAGGAGTTAAATTAAAATATTATTGGCATTTCGTAAAATTAAAAAAATATTTGTGCATTCGTTAAAAACGAACAAAGTACATAAGATGTCCCAAGACTGATAAAATTGCCAAGCCCATCCCGCAACAGATAAAAAATCTATCAACGTTATATTATATTCACAGGAATATTAGTCTATGTCTAACTTAATATCACATACGATAGTATATATCAGCATTCAAGATAGGTACCCACATACCAAACACAAGCTACACCAGCAAATCAACATTCAAGGAGCGTCCCAGGGGACAAATTAACATTTGAAGTAATTCCCTCGTCGCGAAAGGCTCTATTTTCATTTACATGACTATTGAACCTTCCAAACTAAGATAATACCACGAAATTAAATTTCCTCAGATGAAATCGTGATCTTTAATAAGATACCTACTTTGATTATACGTTATATTGAATGAATCTTAGTGATTTTTTAACGTTTCAAGCAAAATATCTATTTTGATAACAAACCTGCCTTTTTGGTTCAGTCTGGATGTTAAAAAGATATTACAGTCGTAATGCATGAGCATGTATGTATGAATCTATTGTTTTATGAATGGATTTTGTACATATTACTTGTACGGCATAAAATATAGAACTTCCGTGGAAATTAATACAGTTTGGCGAGAAAGTAATTAATTTTAAGTTTATGTTTCTATTGAAAACATTATAGCTAAAATTTAATCAGGAATTAAATGGAAAGTTTGATATTCACTTGCAAATATAACCAACACTTGAAAATATAGGCAAAAAAATATAAAATGTATTTATTAACTATTATAACAAACTGTTTTTATAACTACAGTGAACCATTTTCTGGGATTCTACTCATATACTTACTAAAAGTTAATAATTTGATTAAGTAGTTCATAAGTTCCTAGTTGACTTATTTAACACTCTAACTATAAGTACCTACCTATCCATAGGTCAATAAAAGCACAGATAAATAATTTAGGTACTATACAAGTAAATATAATAGCAAACAATAGAATAAAATTTGCACCGCGTCATTCAGGCTGTAAGCAAAATCCTTCGCAATCCGAGCACGTGCAAATATAAAAATTACAATATCGCACATTCTCGCCGTCATGACAATGCTTTTTTGGTGTATATCCAATATTTTGCCAAGGTGAAAATATGTGCAAATGGAAAACATGAGCGCTAACCGAAAATAAATAAAATGTTTGCGAATTGATCTCCACCCGCCAGCCCTCTGTTCCATGAATTTTGCGAGCTCCCAGGCTTTTGCCTGCTATTGAAATGTTTTCATTTTGAATACAAATTACTTTTGATCGGATTATTACTTTTGATCGGATTAAATCAATATGCGGAAACCTAGAGTGTCCTAAAAATACATCGGGTACCTACTCAGATTTATAGATACGTAGGTACATACGTAGGTTCGTACTTGTTTGCAGTAGTCCTACATTTTAAATATATATCACAGTAGGTACCTTGCAGCGTATAGAACTTATCAATTCTGTTCTGATTAACATTGTAACCTATTCCTAAGGCTTTTTTACTCTTACAATAGTGTGCATACTATAGAATATATTAGAAGAATATCTACAATTTGTCTAATCGGTTACATTATGTATTGTTGCTTCTTACATTAGTCCCACTTATGTACAGAGAGTAAGCAAAAATTTGTAAGAGAGCTTATTTCACATCGATAGGTACACCTCTTCATAAATACGATATACTTACAACCAACGAAACTGTGATGAACTAGCCCATTGTTCAACAGATTCAGTTTACAGAGTCCGTTGGTAACCTATTGCAACATGCAACTAGTAACATTAAACTCATTAACAATAACAACAGAAAAATAAGTTAGAACTAGGTTAAATATATATGTAGGGAAAATGCACGCTGACGCCAAAACTCGAGCCAGAGCCCGATTCGGTTGATTTTTCATTCATTCCTTTTAAACCTCATCTGCTCTTGATGAAAACGTTTAAATGCAAATTTTAATGGAAACCGGGCTTAAATAAACGGATAAAGATATTGGAAATCTGACTCCCGGTCCCTCATGTTTACTTACAGTTTGCTATCTAACTGACCCACGTGATTTTGGAATATTAACGAGGATTCATACGGATTTGAGGGTCGCGAGATAAGTTTATTCAATATTTGATGAGGATTTCAAATGTTTAGACTCATACGAAAATTGCTTAAAATGATTTTAATTAAATTTTCAAGGGCAAGTGTAATAAAATTTATCCATGTTAAGAGATAGTTTGATTAACATATGATATAGAATATCTGAGCTTTGCGTTGGTTTTTGGTTCGTAAAACCTACCTTTTTTAGTCAACATTGTCCTGTTACTGTGTAACATTGTCAATTGTTGTCATTGTAAACTATTCCAGAAACTACGCATGTGCCCTTTCGATGTTATTTGCCTATGCCCCATTACGTTACTCGTATTTGACTCGCCGAATTATGTACCTTTTCCCACCAATGTTAGCATACCGCAATGTAATGAGGGGATAAATAAAAAAATATGAACATAACAAAAAATATTTTATTGAAATAAATGGAATATCTACTTAATCAACCATACTATTACGTCTAATTTAAAGCTTCAAATTCTATCACTTGCATCACAAATATACACCAACTCAACAAAACAATATTGCTATAATAAATTGCTTCATTCATTAGTAAGCGGCTGCGGTGTTGCCTGTTCATTTTGTTGCACTGCTAGGTGAATAGCATCGCCTTTTGCGGCTAGCAACACTTTTGCACCACGCGGCAACTGCCCTCTTTCGGCGGCCAAAGCTAACGGCGCTAACACACGCCGCTCCACTTCATGTCTTATGCTACGTGCACCATAATGCACGTCATAATGCTCAGCTATAGCCTCTAACACAGCCTGTTCCCATCGCAACTCAACCCCGTGTCTTTTCGACGCCCTTGCGGCCCAATCTTCTAACTCCCGCGTCACTAGTTGCAGTAACTCCTGTTGAGAGAACGGCAAAAAGTACACCGTTTCATTAATACGACCTAGGAACTCATCCCTACCGAAATGTCGCTTCAAAATCGGACGAACGACCTCATCGTGAAACCTCCGAGACACTTCTGTCTGGTCACGCGAACGTAACTCCAAACCGTATTCAGCGATTTCATCCGAAGCGAGGTTTGAAGTCATGACAAAAATGGCGTTGCGACATTCTATCAGCTTCCCTTTACCATCTGTGAGGCGACCTTCGTCGAACAGCTGCAACAGTACCGTGAGTACATCTGGATGTGCCTTATCCACTTCATCAAGTAAAACTACTGCATCATTACACTTTGCTAAAGCCCTGGTCAATTGTCCCCCTTCGTCATGGCCAACATAACCAGGCGGTGCTCCTATTAACTTAGCTACTTCGTGCCTCTCTTGATATTCGCTCATATCAAGTCTTATAAAGGCACCGTTGCGACCTCTATGTAAATATTGCGCCATCTGTTTAGCCAGTTCAGTCTTCCCGATACCTGAGCTACCTAAGAAAAGGAATACGAGGGGATGTTCTTCATCAGCCCAGCCGTTCTCTTTCCTACGTACAGCCGCTGCCACTGCCGCAATCGCTGTTCTTTGTCCTACTAATCTACGTTGCAATCGTTCTTCTAATGGAAAACGCCGGCGTTCTTCCCTAGCGCGCTCTTCCTCTCTAAGTCTTCTTTCTTCTACTGCTTCCGCTATCAGCTTTCTCGTTTCAGAATTAGCCTTCGCATACTTCTCAGGAGTGCGTCCTGCATGATCTTCTGCTAATGGATCGGCACCAGCAGCTAGTAATTCAGCCACCACATCTTTGGCATCAACCAGTGCGGCATAATGTAGCGCCGTCCAGCCCAGAAATGAGGCACGCGAATTCATTTCATGATTGAATTCATCTTCTCTTCGTTGCATGGCTTCGAGTGGATGTGCATTGATGCGCATCGCCGCGTTGTTTGCGCCTGCATACTCATCACGCGCGTCAGGGTCTGCTCCAGCGGATAACAGTGCTCGGACTACTTGTACCTGTCGATTGGCAGCTGCCACCATGAGAGGGGTCCAGCCTAAGGCGTGACGTTTACTTGCTGCGGCAACACCGCCACCTAGCGCTATCTGTCGTCGTACTTCTGCAACGTCTCCCGCCTGAGCTGCCAGTATCAGCTTTCTTTCTGCAACAAATAATCTTCTCAGTTATTTTGTTTTAACATATTATAAAGAGATGTTTGAGGGTGCATACGCCGATAAAATTATGGTATCCATTGATAATTTATTTTGATTAATAATTGCAATTGTCGTATTTTAAAGTGTTTTTTGAGATGTACACATTTTTACAAGATTTCCAAGACACCAATTCAACTTGGCTGATATGCTACTAAATCTATACCTATCTATAGTTTTATCCAATAAATAATTCTAATAAATAAGTTCTGATCAATCATACTGACTTTTAATATATCCAGATGAAATAAATATTCATTACTAACTATTTATGATAAGTACTAAAAAATATTTAATACTTTACAGTTACTTTTGAGTTAAAAAATTTCGGTTTAAGGCCTTGCTAAGCTTGCAAATATTTAATTATAATCAAATTCTAAATTATCTAACAAATACTTCAAATACCGATCTACAGCTTGAAATAAATCTTTGACTTCAATTAGCGCCTTAAGTCATATAATATTGTACATAAAGAATCATATAAAATAAGATCGTAGATGTCACGGCATTGAGTAATTTTGATCCCCACACAATCTATAATCCACTCTAAAGGAAAACGGCTTTGATGTGTATGGATATATTGCCTCTTTACAAGAATAACATAATATTTTGCAAATTACAATTTTTAAAATACCACATTATTTTTGTTACAATAACATGGTATTTTGTAAATCATAATGTGTAAAAATACCATATTATTCTTGTATAGAGACAATATGTATAAAGTATCTATTTTAGGTACAGCAACCAAATTGTGAAACACAACTCCGACTGTGAGAGATAACATTATGGACTCCTGTATATTCTTCAGAACACACCTCAAACTTCACTTGTCACACTGGGCGTTGATTATTAGTGATAAGTGGGTTTAATGTGATCAAAAATGAACTACTGCATAATTGCGATGATGGGCATGCAAACTTCTGCCTACTTTGCAAAGGATAATATTTGTAATGTGAATGTTATTCCAGACCATTATTCACAGTAAAGATTTAAGTAACAACTAGTTATTATAATTATCTAATTTATAATCTAAATAAAATTTCTAACAATCAAGATTTGGAAAAAGATTCTAAACTCATTTATTCTCTATAAAGACAACTGACTTGCATGAACAAACTTTTTAATAATATTTCTACACTTACCATTGTATCTATCAGCTGCAACAAGGGAAATCCCAAGAGCCACAGTCAGGAGAGGTAGTTTCGAGGAATGTGATGCCTGGTCATGGTTATGTTGCCTCCAAGTATTGAAACACACTGCTGTCCATGCTTTTTCGGTACTGATTAGCCTAGGTAGGCTTCTCACCACTCGTAGCCTTAATAGAGCTTGCCTCATCATCTTTATAAGGTATAGATTGTTATAGAAGTTTCTGGAACAGAGGTATTAAAATTACTAATCAATTATAGTAACTAGCAATTATTGTAGTTATTAAAAACCAAGGACATAGAAACTTCTAGATGAGTGAAGGTCATTTAATTATTTTTTTACCTTTGTTCTAGTGTTCTGTTGAGTTGAAGATTTTCTCTGCGATATTTAATTCCATCTTTCTGACCCTAGAAAGAAATTTTGCGATGGAGTGTTGGATATCCGGTTAAAACATTATTGCTATCAGTACCAGGGCATAACGGTTCACTATTGATAGAAGTAAAAAAAATATTTTAAAAACTATATTTACGTAATATTATGAAATTGTGTTGCAAGAAAATTTATTCTTTTATTGAATTCCGAAAACTTAGTCATGAAATTTTTAGGTTATGTTTAGTTTTCCTTCGCTCGCGTTGACTGACAGCCAATATGAAACAACTGACAAAACTGATGAGACAAAACAGATAGAGATCCCGCCACATAAGGTGGCAGTAGCCAAACTTGGAACTAAATTTGACGTTACCGCCATTGCGTGTTATTTTGTATGAAAGGTAAATTTAGTATTACCAGCGTTGTGTTTTTTGCCCACTCTTTGTAATTTTTATGTTTGTTAAGGGTGATTATAATAAATTGATTTCCGGAGTTTCTTGTTAGTTCTTCTCCAAGCTATGGTCTCCGCTGATCTAACCTCGGTAAAAAATATGTAAAGACAATGCTCAGTGCCATGTTTGAAATAATAGTTTTAAGAGATTCGCGATTTATACTCATGATATAAGATATAAGGGTGTGTATAAGATTGATTGCAGCTGTGGGAAATCCTACGTCGAACACACTAAACGATCTATTGCGGACAGAGTGAAGGAACACATAATATATGTAATATATAATAAGAAGGATAAGTCCCGTTAATTATTAATCATGTTTGAAATAGTTTAATAAACATATTTTGACTTTGATATATTAATTTGTTTTATTTGAGTTTATAGCTCTGCAACCAAAGACCGTTACAAATGAAACCTATAATGTATCGAGCCGTATGGCACAGTGAGTGCTAGTTTTGGCGTGTTTACTGGTAACACTGAATTACGCGACTGTGGCGACGCCTCCAACTGCCACCTTATGTGGCGGGATCTCTAAATGTACATCACACGTCATAAATTAACAAGTAGAGTACCCGCCACATAAGGTGGCAGTAGCCAAACTTGGGACTAAATTCGACGTTTCCGCCATTGTGTGTTATTTTGTATGAAAGGTAAATTTAGTATTACCAGCGTTGTGTTTTTTGCCCACTCTTTGTAATTTTTATGTTTGTTAAGGGTGATTATAATAAATTGATTTCTGGAGTTTCTTGTTAGTTCTTCTCCAAGGGTCTCCGCTGAACTTCTTCTTCTCAATCGTTACGCTCTTATCAGAGCGGTCGTGGTCTTCATGACGTGGCATCTTGAGCAGCCGAAATGGTTGGTGAACTAACCTCGGTAAAAATATGTAAAGACAATGCTCAGTGCCATGTTTGAAATAGTTTTTTTACATACATACATACACATCACGCCTGATTCCCTGTAGAGGGGTAGGCAGAGATCACGGATCCCCATTTGTCCCGATCCTGACAGACCACTTTCGCTTCATTGACATTCATACATTCTCTAATACACTCTCGGCGGTTATAGGTACTCCTAACGTCACCTTTTTTCAATATAGCGTCTATCTGACTGTTACATATATGTCTTATTAGGCCGGCCCCTACGTAACCGCCCTTCCACTTCACTCATATATATTCCTTTTGTCAATATATAGTTTTTTTAATTTGTACTTAGATCATAAAATAACTTTCAAAGAGAGCTTATGATAGGGCCTATTTTGAATAAAAAATATTTTGACTTTTGACTTTGGTATATTAATTTGTTTTATTTGAGTTTATAGCTCTGCAACCAAAGATCGTTACAAATGAAACCTCAATATAATGTATCGAGCCGTATGGCACAGTGAGTGCTAGTTTTGGCGTGTTTACTGGCAACACTGGATTACGCGACTGTGGCGACGCCTCCAACTGCCACCTTATGTGGCGGGTACTCTACTGAATCTTTTTCAATATTCTGCCAGAATTCGGATATTAAGTGTCCATCAGAGTCTTAGTTAATGTCTTCAGCTACTCAAATCGTTTATCGAAAAACACTGTTTGCTTATTTATTTATTACAACTTTCTCTTTCAATTTTATGATTATATATTATCTTATGATTATTATATATCTTTCAATTATATGATTATATTTTATGATTATAGCAAATAAATATAGATAGTTATAAAAATACTGTAACACTGTTGTGCAATATGGGTTTTGAGTGTCAAAAAGTCTATATTTATCAAGCTTTTACATGCATACACCTCACGCCCGTTTCTCTACAGACGGGTAGGTAGAGATCACAAAACCTGTGTTATTAGGCTCAATAAATTAGTTTCGATTTGTTTAAATCCATACACCTCCTCATGCATACTCGGTAGTTATGATCACTTCTAAGGTCTATATTTTTAAATACATAATGTGAACTCGAGCACTTATATGGGTAATATAATTACCTGTGTTAACTTACCTATTATAGGTACATAGACTGCGCTCTTACTTCTAAAACCTACTTGTATGCAATCCTCTTTAGTACGGAACCATTGAGCAAACTTCAAATGAAATCTTATCCGAAGGTAGCTAGTTACATGGGAAATTTATTGAACTACCTCGCTAGTTGGGAAACTATCCAAAAATTAAACTGATCACAAATTTATGGTTCAATAATAAATTCTCGTTCACAGTCGATAAACTTCTCGAATAATTCAACTGAGGTATTCTAATAGTTTTGAAGGATGGATATTAGAATTTCACTCATCTGTAGCTATTACTATTACCTAGGTATTCTACAATATACCCATTCGTCGGCCTTACTTGTCACTTGTAAAAGACTGGTTCTAGATATATAAATTCTTTACTGGAGCTCTATATACATATGTATTATTCATGTGAAATTATAATGTATTGTTCATGTGAAATGAAAATTGGGGATTTTTTTTAGGTTCCGGTTCTTTTTGTGGTTAAAAATAATGAAAACTGAACTAAACATCTTTACGAATCTAAAAAACGTTGATATAATGTTACGTTGCAATTGTTTTATGAGTTGAAGGATCACTCTGGGCTAAAATTTTCTGGGTATACTACCAACGTTTGATACTGACTATTTGAAATTAACTAACTAGACGTCGGCATGATATAAAAGTCAATTTCTTGGTATTTACTTTATTAAATTACGTCAAAACCGTCGTCTTTCTTTTGTTAAAAGAAAAATAATATCTTTTTTTAAAAGATGATATATTTTCATGTAAAATTTATTTTTCAATTTAGGAATAAATTAAAAATGTGACCACGGGTGTTTTTGTGTCTTTTTCTGGGAAAACTTCGTTGCGAAGTTAAAAGTGTTTCTCAGAATTCTGTCATTGAATAATGAGTAAAAAGTATTGTGGCGCACGAATTCGGAATTTATTATTTTGTCGACGTAGTTCTTTTTATTCAAATTATCAAGTATGCAGAACTTTCCAGACGTATAGTGACCTTTAGATTGCGTTGAAACGCTCTGTTTTGAAAGTGGCAATGGAAGCCTTAAAACTATTTTGTGATTGAAATAAAATGCCCTTGAAAAATTCTTAAGTATGTTGTTGCTCTAATAAAATAATTCAATTTCTGAATAGGCAGGATAATATTAATAAACAAGCACATGAAATTGTTGAGATATAAATTTACGTCTAAAATCTCCAAATCACTTTATTTACTTTATTTCTATCCAAAGAGTAGAGACTACCTGAAATCTCGAGGGAGGGGTAGACATCTTGAATCCCCGAACTGGGAACATCTTTACAAAGCATTTTTAATAACAATATTAATTTACGAGCACGCCTATATATACGTAACTCTTCAAATTTGTTAAAATTTGTAAGTAGCATTATATAGTCTGAGAGCAATAAGAATCTAGAATGCTTATAATCTTTTTGAAGTAGGAAATTATAAGTAGGTACTAAAACAATAATTGCTCTTGTTCCTAAGTGATTCTGAAGTAAATTATCGATTATCAACACAAGCTAAATTTGATTGGCTTAAAAACGATCCAAAAAATAAAATAAATTTAGATACTTATATACTTTTTACGTAACCCTCTCCACATCCAATCACAAATAAAAAAAATCTCAAAATAATAAACATGGAATACGTGATATGAAACTTCAATCTATATTAATTGAGAATATTGTCCTCAGTTGTACGGATCGATTGAATATTTCGTTAACAAATCTTTTCCTTTTTCCTGCCTTTATGAATTAATCTATACAAATCAACTGCCTATAAGTGGACTAAGACATCAATAGATTTATTCCCATCTCTTCCAAACCCCAATTATTCCCCTAACTAGGGAGATAAGTGTGTTCGTCGGCAATTATTACTCGTACTTTCAAGAGGAGGTATTCTGCGACAGTAAAGCGATGTCGTGTCAGCATTTGAAACGAGCAAGTCCCACGACACTAATTTGCGGAATATGGCTTCCTTGAGCATTGTCTAACTTGTATTTTCGTTGGGATGTTCTTTCCTTTAGGTTGTGATGATTGCTTGCAGTGTGTGAGTGTATAGTTCTTATGCATTGAATAGGCATTTTATTTTCTTTATATATTATATTATAGTTGTAATATATGTATCTATTAATACATACCTATTAAGTTGAGATGTATTAATTTTATCGATCTTTTATCTACTGTCAAAAGGAAATAAAGTATGTAATTCAAAGTACAACACCATAAATAATCCCAAAATAGATTTAAGTTTATTTTTGTACAATGCTACAATTAGACTCTGTATTTGCATAAAGCGGTATTTTGAGGACAATTTTAAGGCTCCGGCATAAAGCGTGGAGGCGCGTGTGGCTTAATCATTGTACGTGTCTCTTACAGCTTGATTAAGCTTGATTTTAATAGCTAATCTACTCTTGAATGCTATCAGACTTACAGCGCTTACTAATTACGGATTATACACCTGCAACTTGAGATTGCGAGTTGAATATGTATGGAGCTCGTTGCTCGCGAAGCTTTGTTAAATTAGATTAAGGCGAAACAATGTTTTAAGTGAACTAGTTATGAAAATTGTAGTAAGGTTCGTACTATTTTTTCTTCGTGCTAGGCTAGGTATCAGGCTTGGCATTGGAATTGGTAAACAGCTGCTTTTTTCCTTTCCTTGGGGATATACGGATTACTGACATAGTTTCGTGCGAGAATATACATCATCAATGTTACTAAATATGTTGATGTTCAACATTATGCTAAATATAACGAAATTATCATCCGAATCCTTTAATCTTTAGAATGTATACTGAAAGCAACTATTTACTTGTATAGTACTGGAGTAAATATGCAAAAGTTCATTTTACTCAATAACACTTTAGAGAAATCAGGATTCATTCATTTTATTTCGGTTTCATGCCCTACTAATTGTTCATTCACGTCAAATTCACTCTAACCAACGCAACGGATTCGTAAATAGAAAATGAATGTTAACAAACTGGGGAACCAATCAAGGCAAATTAATTACCTTCTCAGAAATCTCGGTTTCGGGTCCAAACACAAAGCTCTGGTCCATTGAAAGCACTTCAGAATGTCTTCACCGATCCCCGTTTGGGAAAGTTCAACTACCTTTAACTACTGAACCAAGGATTTAATATTAAAGGAACTTACGAACTCCTCTGGATATATAATTGTCAGTAACTTCGAAAGGTGAGGTGAGGATATGTCACGGTGACGGCTGACTATCTTGCGAACGTGAGCTTCGAAAGTCGAGAACTTCGAGGTACTACAATTGTCAATCAATAGAAACCCGAAAGGGATTACTTCGCGTCGTATTTACGTACAAATATGCCTGAGGTTGTGTGGCCGGGAATGAAACCTTTAGGTTCCGAATTATTTTGAACCTATACACCTAATACAGATGCTATATTAGATTATACTCGTATTTACATGCAGAGAGGCACAGTCATTCAATCATTTCAATGTTCTATGTTGCTATAGAGCAAGAACATGATACTAATACCTATGATTACTCTTAGATTACCAATCAACATATGTGTCTGATATGGAGATAGTTTTAATTTAGTTTTAAGTAATGATTAAGTAGCATACACGCGTGTCGAAGATGTAACTTTTTTTTTCATTTTTTATAAGCCATTCACCACTAAGGTTATGTCGGCTCAAGTACAAACACTGATGCCATGGCGTTTGCACTTGCATGGTTACACCAACGCCGCCAGCCACTGCAACCGAATAAAAACGAAGTCAAGGCTCAAATTCTGCTCTTCCTTGTTTTTTGGTTCGTTCCAGTTGAGGATCAAAATATAATCCTTACTCCAAATACTTTCACTGAGCTGCTGACGTTGTTGACGAAACATAGACGACGAGGGTGTATCTTTATTCAGTAAATAAACAAACATATTCTATAAAAAGATAAGTCAATTCATTTGTTACACAATCCTCCAAACAGTCAGTGGTAAAGCGATTTAAATTTGCTGAAGCAGTGGCAAAGCAACAAAATGCCAGTAATGAGTGTGAGCCTTACAAAGAGCGACCTATCCAACTTCAGGCACGTGACGCTTTTGTAATATAATTTTAATTTGTCCGCTCGTGGTTGCACTTGGACTTCTGAGAGGGATACCACGGTAAATATTCTCCGAGAGAATTATAGTCATATATCCATTATAGTCTCGTAAACAAAATAATAGCGTAGTCTTTTTTCTCACTTTACGAATTTGATTAAGGGAGTAGGGCTAATGGAATAAATTCGGCGACTGTTTACTAGTGTGTTACATATATTAAATTTACTATCATCGATATTTATAAATGGACTATTATATTTTATCATATATAAAACATCAATACTGTGTTGACTGTATTGATTTAAATATAGTAACACAATGTATTTGAGCTCATAGATTTTATTTTGCTGCACTATAATAAAGTCAACCAAAATAAAAGCTTTATGAAATAGCATAAAATGCATTAAATATTCGTAGTGGCCATTCCTCGTTTTGAATAATTCTCTGAACGCTCTGCAGTGGGTGCAACCATTAATCCGGTGCTATTAGAAAGCTTTAGTTGTGCTATTCAGTGGAAATGTGTTGAAAAATGGGTGTTTGCAAAAAAGTTATAAGTATAACGATTAATAACTAACGGGACTTATCGCGTATGTTTTTATATAATAAAGTTACCTTTATTAACCCGACGTTTCGGCTACGTTGCAGCAGCCATGGTCACGGGCAGACGTTAGTTATAAATCATGAGTATAAATCGCGAATCTCTTAAAACTATAGCTATATAACGATTGTATTATTTAAAGATTTTGCATGCACTCATGACCTTAAATCCTTGTAGGGGTGGTAAACGCGTTTAGAAGAATGGATATGTCAGAAATGTATTGACACTTATGTATGTTATGGATACAATTCCAAAAATATAGGTTTAAGTGGTATACGACTCATAAGTTGAAGATATGAGTCGTACTCGACATTAAATCACTAATAATACTTAGCCACAGCAATGTTACATACAATGTTACAAGGCAAATAATAAAAAAATAAAAGAATGAAATAAAAAAAGAAGTTTTACCTACCTAAGGTTAGCGTCTAAATGACAAGGCCGAAATAATATATCAATGTTTCATGCTGCAAAATTGACCTAAAAACCATTATTTAGTACCTAAAAGGAGCTCGAATAGCCGACGCGAGAACGTCACTGTTATTTTATAGCCCCTCTTTAGTTTTGCTCTTTTCCTAAGTTCTATCAGGCACATAGAGCGATTGGAACCCAGTGAGCGAGCCCGACGATGACAGTTATCCTATTCGCCTTTGTGGCATAAAATCTCTATGCGAGCCTTCATAAAAGGAATTTCGATTGAGCAACTCTGGAGCAAAGGCTTTGGTCCTTTCGCCATTTTCACTTGTTTTTCCACAGAATTTGTCAGAGAATGGAATTTTCGAACGTCATTTTTTTTCTTTTGATACTAGTGTGTCAAGGGAATGATTGTTATTAGTTACGTATAAAGTTTGCGTTTAATATTGTCTTCTAAGTTTCTTTTGTTTGTTCAGTGATTTAACGAACCTAACCTACTTTACCTTAGGCTATAATCATACTGTTGTAAGCTCGTTCCATATATGTGAACTATGTAAACAAGAGAAAACCTTGAACCTTGGCATCAAACAGAGTGCTCTGTCACTGTGGTTCCGCAATATTTATAATAATAATTAATAAATAATATTTATGACATTATTACACCAGTTGAACTAGACCCTTGGTAAGTTCATTTAAGACTTATATTAATGGTACTAGTCAACGTATATGTAAGAAATATCTACATATTACATACAGATATATTATACATATATAGCATATATAATCAACAACCAGACTGGAAAGCAGAAGAAAAGCGTAGTTCTTCATTGCCTCCACCAGGAATCGAACCCGGGACCTCACGATTAGCGATCAGATGCTTAACCAATCGCGCCACGGAGGTTGTCTCATTTAGTAAGGGGTCATCTCATCAATAAAAAAATGGATCACTACCTATCCCTTTATAGGTACAGTAGCAGTAGCAGTACCGTATGTCAGAAATATACATTCATACCACAGGTAATCCCTGTGGTATGAATGTATATTTCTGCCATACTAAGAAGAAAAACATTTTATCTAGTGATCTCATTTTTATATCGTAAAAATACGTTTATCTCAATTTTTTCATTATCCATAATACCATAATCCATATTATATCGCGTATTAAAAAAATGACTTTCGAAGTATTCAATACTTTATACTTCATAACTCCAAATAAGGAAATGTCTCCATAATAAGTTTATTTATGGGTACGGAAGTGAATTTGACACATATGACACATTGGTATGACTGATTGCTGTAGATCAAAAGACTCAGGATCGATTTCCTGTCAGATCATTCATTTGGTAATGAAAGGAATGCAAGTTCATGCTTAAATGTTGGTGGATTAGTCTTGTGTTTATTTAATATAATATATACATAATATAATTGATAAAATAATTGATGACGACTGACTGATGACTGTATGGCTGTACTATCTTGTGCATTTCTTATGATACGATAAACAAAATACCTAAATGAGACATGAAACTATGCACGATCAAGTAAATTGAGCAATAAATTCATATATTCACGCATCCACCTCCAAACGGGACATAGACTATCGATCACCATATCGAACGATTCTGATACATTACTCTTACCTGGCTTATCGAACTTTAGCATTTATCTAACACAGTAAGTGTGAGTAAAATGCATATTACATTTACGCTTAATTCCGTACTTTGTATAGTTTAATTGTCGCTTTCTTAGCTAAAAAAGACACTACTTATTTCTATTTATTAGTATTCTTATGATAATTAACTAACGGGACTTATCGCGTATGTTTTTCTATAATAAAGTTACCTTTATTAACCCGACGTCAGTTATTAATCATGAGTATAAATCGTGAATCTCTCAAAACTTCTTATTTCTGTGCCTTAGTGAAGTATGAAAGCGTTATAGTGTTCCATTATAGCCAAGCCTCTATACTTCACTCTCGCTTCCTTGTTACTGCGCAATCACCTCGGAATCAACAGCAAACACAATTTTCTTCATGAACAGGAAACTGTTCGATAGTAATTTCCGTGAACTTTCTCATGAATGTGCTTAGGGGGTTGTTGTAAAACAATTTGTAGCGTACAACCTGTGAATGTTGAACTATTGTAGTAACTTGTTACACGACATTATTAAGATGTTAGGTTAACTGTGATTACTTTTGAGAAAATGTACCTATGTCGTGGAAATTATGATAGATGTTTCCTATGTTATATGATAATATCAGTGTCATCATTAGATTCCTCTTTCTGATATATGTCTCAAACGCTTTCACCCATAACCGTAAGTTAATATCGTGATTTGTAAAGTGATATGAACTCATAACTTAATACGTTTATAGACAAAAGACAAACGCATTCACGGCCATTAACCCTTGCGGGGTAGTCACAGGTTCAGATGTCCATCTCCGTAATTGCGAAGGTAGTAATTCTATGGCCACCTCAAACCGACGTGTTGACCTGATAATCAGTACTCAATGTGATAAGTGTGATAAGTAAACCATGTTGATATTTACAAGCACTAACTATTACCTGTTCGGGGAACGGGTAGGTTTCCTCACGATGTTTTCCCTCAGTAGTTTTTTTTTTAATTCTTTATTAAGCCATTCACCACTAAGGTTATGTCGGCTGAAGTACAAACACTGATGCCACGGCGTTTGAACTTCTTGTTATTCCATCGCCATGGTTACACCAACGCCGCCAACCGCTACAACCGAAGAAAAACGAAATCGAAGCTCCAATTCTTCTCTTCCTTGTTCTTCGGTCCGTTCCAGTTGAGGATCCAAATATAATCGCAAAGCAAACATATTTAGCCAATTGGGCATCACAACTGACTAAATAATTAGCAGAAAATAATTATTTGTATTTTCAACTTTCACTGAGCTGCTGACTTTGTTGACGCACCATAGACGACTGAGTAGTATGATGTCATAATAAAAATACATTTACGAAATGCGTCGAATACGTTAATAGAATAGAACATTTACTAGACCTCTGGAAACATTCTAGAAATATCCCAATCACAATCTTGCTGATCGAGCCAGCACCTATATCTGTCAACATCGCACCCAGCAACTAATTAAGAGGACAATCCGCCATATTTGTTTGCGTTGACAACCGGCGTAATGGAGTTTCGTACTACCTCAAATCAGACTGGTTGAGTTTGACCTACTAAATACTGTACCAGCAATGGCTTAAATAGGATGAATCCTTACTATTTGGCTGATATTTTTTTAGGTTAGGTTATGATAAATAATGGTATTTAGTTTTTGATGTCAGCTGATAGTAATAAAATCGAAAGTAAAAAACCTCAGTAATGATTATTTGATTGGATTCTATTTTTTGATGATTTTAATTATAATAATACGTGTTGCAGAATTGAATACTGATATCATTCATAAACAACAGCCATTAAAAGTTCTGACAAATCCAAAAAATAAAGCTCATCTGTATGATCGAATAGTAAGCATGACATAGTAGTTATTAATTTAAATATTCAAAGCTCAGAGTAACATTGAAAAGTGATCTCCAAACTCCATTCCACTTCGCTAAATAAATATGTTAAACAAATAAAAACAACAAACATTAATAGTGTTATTTTGCATCAAATATCACAAAACACGAGAACAATAAATGAACAAACACAAACACACGGAGCTTGCAGCATTTCATTGCGATACGTAAACTGAATAGAATCGCTAAACCAAAGCAAACTCCACGCGATAATTTATTCAAATTGATAGAGAGTTGCCTCATGGCTCCGCCAAACTCGTTAAATTGAATAGGTCCGCTATTTTATATCAACAATGTTTCGATCATCAACGTACAACAATAATTGCTTAGGCAAATTCATTGTTTGATTATTAATTGCTTTCGTATATGATAGTAGACTATTTTAAATTATATTTCAGAGTATCAGACCATGAAACTTATAATATACTCGTATTTCTTATTACGATAATAACACCGTTATGCCGATAATGTATGACTCTTTACTTCAAAGGACCAATGCTTTGAAGATCACTAATCCTTATGAAGTAGTCTTTGGTAAGGATGTCCGTCTAGGTACTAATTCTATGGCCCCCTCGAAGCCACGTGTTGACCGGATAGTACTCAATGTGACAAGTGCTAAGCCGTGTCCCCATAAATATTAGCTGTTCAGGGCTCTGGTAGGTTTCCTGGCAACGTTTTCCCTCATCCTAGTCTTCACTACTGTATTTAACAGCAATAATGTAAATAAGTAACGTTCTATAATAAATTTGTTTCTTTAATATATTCGGTTAAGCTAATTCTGGTAACTCGAAATATCATCATCATCAGCCTGAAGTAAGCCACCACTGTTGGACGTAGGCCTTCCTCAAAGGACACCACTTTTCCCTGTCATCCATTCGTTCGCATCCATTCGATGCCGGCCAACCTGCATCGTAATATATTTCGTAGTATATCATACATACCTATCAGTATTTGATGCTTTTAGTATATGTGTCAGTATTTGATGCTTTTCACTGTATCTGATCTTATATGTATTGTTGTTATATCAAAAAATGTTTATATAATAGAGTGATGTCAAAATGTACCTTATATATATAAGCAGTGAATAAATGTTTTTCTTTCTTTCTTTTTTTTCTATACCAGTTCACATCACACCCAATTTCCTTCAAAACCAATAACACCCTTATATTTCAACTACCTAATCGTACAGCCATAGTACAGTACTGAAAACCTTTATAGAACATATGTATGTAGGAGCTTGTTTGTTCTCGCGTCGCCGGCGGCCGTCAGCTAACAAAGGAGGGTGTAACATCTATTGGAATTCTTCTCCTAAAGGGAATTAATAAAAAGATTTCTTCCCTATAGAAATTGCGGAATGGTTGTACTGAAAGAAATATTAAATGGAAGTTTTATAAATATTTTTCATACATACACATTTACGTACTTTAATCCCATTCGGGATGGATTGAAAATTGGAGAGCCGACGATATCTTCTGGGTCACTTATTAGCATGATGTTGGATTTATTATCTAAGAATGTAAGTATGATTGATAAATTAGTTATATTAGCTGTTTAAGAATAATATAATTTAATATATTAAAGTAAATTATTTAAAAACAAACCATACCAGAGAATAATAGAACATATATAACATGACGAACTTTAATTTGGTGTAGTCTAAGAATACATGTTCCGTAACTTTTTTTCTAAACACTTATTATTTACTATATTTAAAATACCAACAAAATTGTCAACAACAAAAAACAAAAGCCACATGTTAGTCTAGAAATACATTCAAACTTTACATATTCCGATATAAGTTTCATAACTTTCCCATGAAAATAAAATAAACTTTCAATGTGCAGTGACAATCCAATTCATAACTCTGCAAGCACTGCCGCCTCGGAAAATATTGACACATTTTTCAGGATTCAAACTACTTGAAAAGTGAACCTGAAATAGAATTTCAATTTGTTGCGCACTTTACGTAAAGCTGCGATGTAATTTGTATCAATCTTGATGTTATGTTTAGCTGGTTTATGCAATTGTGTAAGTGAAAAGCTAAGTTGTACCAGCTTTCTTGGGACACTTCGTACCACTGCCGGTGATTTGGCAGATATAATATATTTGTAAATATATTTAGCTTTAAGATTCTATTTTATAAATATTAGTTTATTTTAATCTTTATTTATTTAGTACTTTTAATTTGATGTATAACTTCATGTAAATAAAATTGTAAATTCAGCAAAAAAGTTACAAAATAAGGTCTTAATAGGTGAGTACTTTGTATAAACAATGACATAGACACGATCACATATATAACAATAAACGAAATCATATAATCAAACTAAAAGAACAATATACATTCCTACTTAATAAATTTAGGTTAGAATATAAACGCACATCAAAACATTCAAAATTTCAGACCAAAAATACTGAACCGAACACCAAAATAATAGAAACCTAAACTTTGCTGTCTGCTTAGCTTATTTTTTGCTCTGTTTAGGTTTGTTGAATTATTTTATTCAACCCATTATTCCATAAGAAATTAAATTGCATTTAAAAATAAATCATAAAACCCAACCACAGAGTTAGGAATCTAATCCATTCTGCCAATAGTGACATATATCCTAATGCTGGTAGTTTAACTTGAGTTATAAACCATTTAGCACTGAATCGAAGGGAGCTCATGCCTCAAAATTTGGTTTATGGCGGCTATTTGTACCGTTTTATTGCCCTTCCGAGACCCATGCCACGCGTAAAAGAATACGGTGTATAAATCTAAGTAGGTACTCAAGAGTACAACCGCTATTAGGCTTTTAAAAGCTTTATTTCAGCCCCGGAAAGAAAAAGAAAGATAATGGTGCCAGCTTATATGGTTGCTTTAATCATAGATAAGTTGAAAAGAACAGTTTTTTTATTATTTAGTTATAATTGGATAGTGTTTAAAGAAACATCAGATAATACGAAAATGCACTCCTAAAATACTGGATTGTACAACAAAATAATACAGTCCCAACCCAAATTTAACCATTGGTGTACGTTGAGCTATATTTTGGTGTACCTTTCAGTGTTTTTAATGCGCTTTCATTTATTTTCCGTTATAATTTAGTTATTTGCATGATGCTTTATAATTTAACATAGATAGCAACAAAAATAGCATTACAATTTCGAGACTTGGTTAAAAAAGTTAACCAAAACACAATGAAATCTTTTGCATATAAGTCATAGACAAAATGCATTTGTGTTTTCAATATCTTATCACCTTGCTATGCTACGTAAGTAGATTCTATAGCTGTGTAAGATTAACATTTATAATTATCTCCTTAAGCAACCTTTTTGAAAAGCTTAATTATAAAGGCATTCACATTATACATAAGGGTGTTACACATTTACTTTGAATTAAGGAAACATGCCATCCCCTTAGGCACGCGTCTCTTAGGGTCAAAGAGGATACGTCCTAATTATTCATGAAATATTAATGTGTCAAGTGCCCTTTACATTTAACCGCGTTAAATTGGAGTACCTTTACTATGTGTGATACGATTCAGATCACATTACAGCATATACGGATTAAATGATATCACTAAATGTTAGTCGAATGATCTTGTGACTTTTTCAGAAATGCTGCATGGCTTATTGAAGACATATTTGGAAGTATTCTGTTCATTACACTACTAAACATATAATGATTAATTAAGAAATATCTAATACTTCTAATGTAGCCGTATATAACTTATTGGTTTCTTTTGTTTTACTTATCTTTATAACATTAATAGTAATTTATGTATTAATAATTGTCTGTGCTAGACTAGGACGAAAAAAACAAACTAGTAGACATTCTTCTCGCAATGTCATAGGAGGCCATTTTAGGAGTGAATGGAATCTATAGAGCGAGGACCTAGCAACATGTCAATAATATTGACATCCCAATTCCAATATTCATACTATAAACCTACCTATGAGAAATTATTGCATCTCCGAGGTTTTACCCACCCTAAAAGAGATCAAATAACCTGAAAGCATGTAAGTGTCGCTATACGTAAACAAAAATAAATAAATCTCTTAGCAGAACCCTATGACAACCATTTCATCCCTTAGTTGTATTCAAAAGATTTCGCCGCCATTTATCTTGGGCCAACGACATTTTTTCGCTGAATTTCAGGCACACATTTCAAGTTACATTATTGCTCATAGAAATGCTCTTTGATATTCCAAATACAGATAAGCGCGGCTTTACTCAGATTTGGAAGCTTTGGTGCAAATTATTACTTTATTTCCATTCACGTTTACACACTGCACGATACAAATGGCTAAAATAATACTTTTATTTAACTTACTAGTTTTCTACTACTTTACGTAATAATATTTGTTATTAAAGTTTGCCGGATAAGCTTCGATTAATATACTACATAAGTAATTATTCTTATTTTTTTTATTTAAAAATAATCTTATATCGTATCATTAGACCCCATACTGACTCACATCATACCATCAGACAGCCATAGTTAATACGTATGTATTACGTATTAAGATTTACAATTGTATTATCATTCTCTGCTAATGTCTTTTTTTAGATTGTATCATATGTCTATTTACTCGAAAATAGATATTATATTAATTATTCACGTTATCATTTATATTATCAGTATCCATCAATACTCAAAACCACACAAACTATATCCCCTATTTATACACATTTATACTCCGACTCACCGCTGAAGTTTATACCAGTTCTGGGCTTAGCCAACTTTGTAAGCATGTTGCGAAGGCTTTACAGTAAGAGAATTAAGCAACGCTCGCGTTTTCCAACCAACACTTAATGTTGAATCAGACCCGCCGAGCAGCGACTATATTTCGTCGTGACATAAAACTCTGCTCTGCTAATTGCGTAGTACGTGGAGGGAATAATGAAATGTTTTAAGTCTTCGTTTTGTAAGCCAAACGGTTGAAGGAAAACAGCTGACATTCTCGGTTGTAAAAATAGTGCTCCTGACAGTTTCAGATGGCGGACTGGTATATTTATATTAATAATTTTACTGATAGTTGTAAAAGAGTATTACATATATAAGAACATATACATTCACGTCCTTTAATCCCTTTTGGGGTGGACATAACATTGGAGATATATTGTCTCCTAGGTCACTTTTTAGCACGAATATTGGGGTTGCGATATCATAATGGAACATTGATGCCATTTGACTCGCCGATCGTCCAATATACTCTGTTTACCCCTAGTCCCTTAATCCCTTCAACATGAAGAAGAAAGGTAGCTATTTAGCATTGTTTTTACGTCTAAAACTAATTTTATTAGAAATTGTCAATCATTTTATGTGTGGAGTACTGTCTAAATATAAGTCTAAATTAAAGAATTTATTCTCTTTAAAACGAAAACATTATTTTTATATTCTTCCACTCTAAAATCTTTTCATAAAACTGATGAAAACATCCTAGAGTCAACTTTGTTATTAATTTTCAGTTAGGGCATCGTAGCAAAAAGAATCTCAACCTCCTTTTTACATCCTCAATATTCAGTGACTTGCAACTTGCACAATTATGATATAGAGCTACCAAAACAGGTAGGTATTTTAACAAGAGAAATTGAATTTAAGCAGCAAGGCTATTACGAGTAAACTGCCGGATAGACTGGACTATTGCCAAGGTCTAGCAGAGGTAGAATTCGAGAGGACTCGTAACTAAGATAACGGACACTAATTGAAAAGGTACCGAGTTGGACCCACTTTAAACCTCTCTTATTAAATAAGAAAGGCTAACTTGATTAAAAATCTTGCTTTTCATTCAAACTCTTTACTTGTTTTCCTTTTTGGTGAGCTACTGCTCTGTGGTGATATCTAAATGGGAGCTGAAGTGTCTGTTAACTAAATCGTTGTCATAAAGATAGAGGGGTTAAGATTGTGAATAATGTAGAATTACCTTGTTTACTAGTTTAAGTAGACAAAAACAGGTTACTTATTTATTCTCAGTGGCGTATTTACTCAATGAATTGAAAATATAGGATACGTATTATAAATCAGAGACTACGAATATACTTTGACAAATATCATAGATACACGTTATTGTCTATCCCTTTCAATGTCATTTATTATTATGTCTAACTTACAATGTAGGTTTTTTTTCGAATTATACATGCCACACTCACCAATTTAACGAATTATACAAGTTGATAGCTAGATAATTGCACTCGATTTATAAGAACATTACAATTGAAACAACTAAAATGTTTACAAAACAAATGAAGAAACAACATGCAGATCTTAAATCAGAAATAATTAATATATACCTACGTATATAACAAATACTTTCTTGTATCGTTCATCTTAACGGTACATCTATTGAAAACTATTTAAGTAAGTACGTAGGTACCTGCATGTCTCGTATATTGTCAACGCGGAGTACGATCGCAGCTGTTTCTCTAAAAGTTTAAGCACTGTTACAAGTTTCATTACTATCCATTAGCCGCTTTTCACGAGCAGATAGATGAGAACTTTAAAGTTCTGCGAAATGGATACATTAAAGGCTATCATTATAATTGTAGAACATTTGTGTAGGTAAGGATAATTTTAATAAAACATGTAATTTTAAATATCGAAATCGTGTAAACTATACAATAAACAGCTTCCCATAGAAATTTAGTATAAGTTCGAAAATGCGTGCATACATTCAAGTGACGCAGGTTTTCCTGCAAAAAGGTAGAAACATATCACATGTATTAGATATGGATAACTAATTTAGATTTATGATTGTTTACGCATTAGTCCAGTATACTTTTATATAAATAAGAGAAACCTGTTTAATTCATTCGCAATAGAAACGAATTTACGTTTCCCTTTACGAAGTTAACTGAATACTACACTGAGGAAAAAAATCGTCACAAAACCTAACTGATCCTCGAATTTACCACCTGTCACATTGAGTACTTACTATCTAGTCAACACGTGGGTTTGAAGTAGTTATAGAATAACTACCTCGTAATTTGTAGAGATGGTCACTAGTACCCCTGACTACCCCTTAAGGCTGGTTGGAACGCGTTTGTTTGTCTTTTGTCATCTGAGATAAAAGTGGTCAAAAACTCTCAAATGAGGCACAGCGCACCAATGTTCAGATTCAGGCATAATACGTACTCGTTCCAAACCTTTGTGAGCGAGGCAAAGGAAAAGTTGCGAAGCCGAGCCGTGACAAAACTTCAATAACTCACGAAAGCCTACTTTGCTCTGCAGCGAGGCTCACTTTTATCAACTCGTCTTATTCAGTGTTGTGTAATATACGGAGGTGCTAAATTTAATAAAGCCTGAAATAGATCTAAAGAGGAAGTTCTAAGAAAAGAATGTGTTAAGAATATTTATGCGGTATTTGTTTGACAGAAGTGTTTTGTTGGTTTGTTTATAATATGTATGAGATTGACAGGTTATCAAACGGGACCATTAAATAAATTATATGCTAAATATAGTAATGATGACTACATACTTTACCCATCATACTCGTCTCCCTACAGACCTCACGAATTCTATTTTTATCATTCTGGAGAACCCCATTCGCTACATTGATATCTATATATCTCCTCATACATACACGGCAGTTATAATTCCTAACATTAGCATTTTTCAGTAGGTATGTCGTTATTTGTTGGCAGAGTAAAGTAGCAGTATACATATTATATATACGTCACATGGTTAACGCTCTTATACCCCTTTTATCTCCCTTTAAAGACGTAGACGTATCACGGCATTCCTTAATTCAAGACTACAAGATAGCGAGTTGCATTTTCATCCCGTTAATAAACGGTTCCTTTTCTCTTTTTTCACGGAAAAGAAAAACAAAGGAGTTTAAAAAAATAATGTAGAACAGGGCACATTTTTATTATTTTACCATTAGCACATTGAAAGGGAAAGAGTGGTAGCTATTTACTTTTCATTAGCGCTATACGTCAACCCTTAAGGGCGACCCTTGAATATTCCGGGTCGGCAGCCGCCAATCAATCATAAATTATTAACGAGCCAGACCCTTCTGGTCCTAAGTATCACCTTGAGATATAGGGCACATATATAACGAGTTAAGGGTCGACAAATCTCGGAGATCCGGACCTTATATCCGGTTTCTTCGTACCTTGAATCGGGGAATGTGTAAAGTTTATTATACGCATAAAATTATTCAGTCTAAATCAGTTTAAATACTATTGCATAATTTTAACTAGTAATTATTGTCAAAAAGGGTTAGTTTATAAATACATGTAGCCTATATGATGTAAGTAGAGGATAATTTTCTTTAAATCTGTAATACACATTAGAACCACTTTCCGTAATAGGGTACTTTGAGATTATTGTGTTTCACATTTGAGAAGTAGTACAACAAACACACTGTTCACCAAACAGTCAACACCCATCTTGACAGGATGTTCAAAAATAAATAATTGAATAGAAAAACTTTTATTCACAGCTCACATGATGACAATATACAAAGAACCAGAGGGTATATAGTAGTAAACAAGTTACCAGTCTATTCAGAATACACCAAATACACCAACACAACAACAAGAAAGTTGCCCAACGAAATTCAGCACATCCCATCGCCATGAGAACTGGTGCAAAATAAATCCATTAGTGGATGCAACAGCCGTGATCAGGCCGTTCGATCTCCTACACGAAACGGGCTCGTATTTATCTAGTTTCCTGCCTCGTACGCCTCTTGTGTAGTTTGAGAAGGGATTGGAAACTGGTCTATTCTGTTCTTGTTACTCATGGTG
>JAMBLF010000490.1:0-236800 GCA_030578115.1 Leucoptera coffeella
ACGTAGGATTTCCCACAGCTGCAATCAATCTTATACACACCCTTATATCTTATATCATGAGTATAAATCGCGAATCTCTTAAAACTATTATTTCAAACATGGCACTGAGCATTGTCTTTACATATTTTTTACCGAGGTTAGATCAGCGGAGACCCTAGCTTGGAGAAGAACTAACAAGAAACTCCGGAAATCAATTTATTATAATCACCCTTAACAAACATAAAAATTACAAAGAGTGGGCAAAAAAACACAACGCTGGTAATACTAAATTTACCTTTCATACAAAATAACACGCAATGGCGGTAACGTCAAATTTAGTTCCAAGTTTGGCTACTGCCAGCTTATGTGGCGGGATCTCTAACGCTTGCCGTCTAGAGATCCCGCCACATAAGGTGGCAGTTGGAGGCGTCGCCACAGTCGCGTAATTCAGTGTTACCAGTAAACACGCCAAAACTAGCACTCACTGTGCCATACGGCTCGATACATTATAGGTTTCATTTGTAACGGTCTTTGGTTGCAGAGCTATAAACTCAAATAAAACAAATTAATATATCAAAGTCAAAATATGTTTATTAAACTATTTCAAACATGATTAATAATTAACGGGACTTATCCTTCTTATTATATATTACATATATTATGTGTTCCTTCACTCTGTCCGCAATAGACCGTTTAGTGTGTTCGACGTAGGATTTCCCACAGCTGCAATCAATCTTATACACACCCTTATATCTTATATCATGAGTATAAATCGCGAATCTCTTAAAACTATTATTTCAAACATGGCACTGAGCATTGTCTTTACATATTTTTTACCGAGGTTAGATCAGCGGAGACCCTAGCTTGGAGAAGAACTAACAAGAAACTCCGGAAATCAATTTATTATAATCACCCTTAACAAACATAAAAATTACAAAGAGTGGGCAAAAAACACAACGCTGGTAATACTAAATTTACCTTTCATACAAAATAACACGCAATGGCGGAAACGTCAAATTTAGTTCCAAGTTTGGCTACTGCCACCTTATGTGGCGGGATCTCTAGTCAAAGGGTTAGAGATCGCGCCACATACGGTGGCAGTTGGAGGCGTCGCCACAGTCGCGTAATTCAGTGTTACCAGTAAACACGCCAAAACTAGCACTCACTGTGCCATACGGCTCGAAACATTATAGGTTTCATTTGTAACGATCTTTGGTTGCAGAGCTATAAACTCAAATAAAACAAATTAATATATCAAAGTCAAAATATGTTTATTATACTATTTCAAACATGATTAATAATTAACGGGACTTATCCTTCTTATTATATATTACATATATTATGTGTTCCTTCACTCTGTCCGCAATAGACCGTTTAGTCTGTTCGACATAGGATTTCCCACAGCTGCAATCAATCTTATACACACCCTTATATCTTATATCATGAGTATAAATCGCGAATCTCTTAAAACTATTATTTCAAACATGGCACTGAGCATTGTCTTTACATATTTTTTACCGAGGTTAGATCAGCGGAGACCCTAGCTTGGAGAAGAACTAACAAGAAACTCCGGAAATCAATTTATTATAATCACCCTTAACAAACATAAAAATTACAAAGAGTGGGCAAAAAACACAACGCTGGTAATACTAAATTTACTTTTCATACAAAATAACACGCAATGGCGGAAACGTCAAATTTAGTTCCAAGTTTGGCTACTGCCACCGTATGTGGCGGGTACTCTAAATGTCCATTTCCGAATCTGTGGAGCTAGTCTGTGGCCACCTCAAACCCACATGTTAACCAGCATTAGAATTCTTATATTTGTGCCAGTACATAGGTACCTATAACATGACGGGGTGTATACCATGTCATCATTAGCAGCGGTGCAAATAGTGCGAAGAATACGAATGTTTCTGTACGAATTTTTTAAAGTTTATCTGTGTTAAAAATAACGTAAATACCTATTCCGTTCTTATATCCCTTTTGAAGTGGATAGGACAATGGACATAATATGTATATGTAATTCCTCCTCAGTCACTTGTACCATAACTACTGGGGTTGTCGTGGCGTTAATCTGAAATATTAGTGAAACGTTATTCCTACCTATCACCATACGCATAGATTCCTTTTGTTTCTAGTCTCTTAGTCGGCCCTTACCGTAAAATAACGCAAGCATAGCAAGAAAGGCAGCTATTTTAGGTTTATACAAGCACCAATAGTCAGCACTATTACTAGGTGACATATAACACATATCACATTAGATTGGTCGTAAAGCATCAGTATATAATGTAGTATACAAAGGTGACGTTGTGCCGAATGCTGTCAATGAAGCATAAGTGTTTTGTCAAGATCAAAACAAATGGTGACCTATACCTACCCCTCTAGAGAGACAGGCGTATGTATATGTCGTCTAAAGAAAGTAAAGCGGAAGTAGCGAGCCAGGATCGGGAAATCAGCCATGACGTGTGTGTATGTTATTGTCTTGTCCGATTGTTTGGCATTTCGCCTAAGTGACCAGTAATGGCCACCGTACATAATGGCTTCTGGGTATGGCTTCCATGGAATTGACGCACGCATGGTCCTGGAAAGGGTTTTAACTACAACACCATGACTATTCATACTTACAGGATTCCTAAGATGCTTTTATGGTTTGCGTACAATGTAACAAGTCAGTTAGTTGCTGTTTTCGAATGTCATGAAATGTGAATAAGGAAGAACTTTATTTGTCTGTCTATTTTTGAATAGATCACTTAATGGAAAGATGTTAAATGTGACTGAGAGAGTATCATGTGTAACATAAAGAATATAATATGTAGATAGCATGCGCTGTCTGCAAAATGGGTATAGAACTTGGGGTTCAAAAAGAATGTCTGTATGGTATATTTTTTGCAATACTCGGCCACACCATGTAAAGTACTGTCAATCTAGAAGTTCGTTCAATATAAGATAAATAAAATCGCGCAAAGGATAATTGGATGTGATCTGTGTGATAAGTAAAACCTGCTCGCCTGTTAAGGCAGCTAAAAAGAATATTCATTTAATTAAAATAGACAAATAAGACGCTACTCGTTCGTCTTGTAACTTATTTATTGAGTCATTGGTCTGAATAAAGGTGCTCTTCACGTGCGCTCGGTATCCCAAATTGCGCCATGGAGTCGCGCACAGCATTTCTTTGTTTTGTCGGGTGTCGGGCGCGGCGGCGGTGGCGGCGGTGGCGGCGCGCGGGTGACGCGAGGGCTGGCTTCCCCCTGCCTGCGTCCCGTGGCGCGAGACGCCTCCCTCCATTCGGCCTCGCTCGCTCGTACCGGCCACACGTCGCGCGCGCTACTCGATACACAACAAGCGACAATCACAATGACGGTCAGCACCGACCCCCCAGCCGCGGAGCCCGCACCAGTGGAGAACGGAGCCGCCGAGACTCCCGACGAGGAGAAGGCCCCGGAGAAAACCGCCCCGCCGCCCAAGGAGATGCGGGCCATCGTGGTCACCGGCTACGGCGGCCTCAACACCGTCAAGATCCTCAAGAAGCCGGAGCCCACCCCCGCCGAGGGCGAGGTCCTCATCCGCGTCAAGGCCTGGTGAGTACCCTTTGTCCAGCCTCCGCGAATTACTACCCTGTTTGTGGAATGTTGGCGTCGGATCGATCGTTGCGTTTGAATTTCGAAGGGATCTCGCTGGAAATGCATCGAGTTGTATACGTGCATGTGCGTGTGTGTGTTGTATTTCTCCTCGATTTCGCGAATATTAATCGTTCCGCTCGGGCGCGCCGCTGCGTGGAGCGCATAGCTGGTGCGTGGTGCGGCTTCTCTCGGGGGTAGCGTTGAAAGTGAGAGTCCGCTCTGCGCCGTATCTTGGCGGCTCCTGGGCTAAAAATAGCGGCTTATCGGGCTGTGTGAACGGCCGGCAGCTGCCATCTCGGGATGGGACCGGTCCACGCAACCTTGCAAGGAAACAACTCGCTCCGACTCGCAATCACGCACCACATACGCTTTACCAGCTCTTATTTTCGCCTTCACACCCCTATATCGATGAGAACGCAGATATCGTTCCCTAATTTGAATTATTATTGTTATCGATTCTATTATAATGGTTGAGTGTGTAAAAAATTTCGAAATATGATAAGGTATGTTATTCTGAATTAACAGATGATCAGTTTTTCACAGTTCAGAGCTACCTATAAATATTATTCTTAAGTTTTGCTTATTTACATAGTTATTCGGACCGTAAGTACCTACATAGAATTGTCTCATAAATATTGGTAATGTTCGTAAAACCACTTTGTGAATGGTCAGAAGATTCCAATGTTTACGAATTATATTAAAACATATTTCTTCGTAATCTTTACAGGGTAAACATTGCTACTGCGTAATAATATTATTTTAATATATTTGAAGGTATTTGAATTAATTCATATCAACAGATAACATCAAAGATAAAATTAAATAATTACCATAAACTCAATTCTCTTCTAACTTTGTTCTTGAATACTTTTGTTTGTGAGATAAGTAGGTTGAATACATAATCTCTGTATTAAATTTCAAGAACAATTATGGCATTAAAATGAGGATTTCCTGTTCAATGAACAAATTAAGTTATAAACTTGATATTGCTATAAATAATCGTAAACAAACGTTCAATTCCTTGTTATAATGTTGGTTCTGTAACTACGAATATACGTAGGTATAAACTACTGCATATTTCTGCGTCTTTGAAGCCATCTGTCGCCTTCACAGACTCGATAGTTCGTAAGGGTGCAACGCGGGAACAGCATCGATAAATCAATGCATTTGACCTGCTTTGACCTACGACGCACTTGGAGATAAAAAAATCGTTAAGTGTTCTACGATGCTCTGATAGTATAGAAGTCCTTTATCACAAGCTTTTTGTAATGTTTATTGAGTGAAAACGCGTTTAGATAAGTTTTTTCTCCATCTTGTAAGTTCGACTCGTCCCAAGCTAGCGTGGCGCGTAAATAGAATGCAACGAGCTATGTTCAGCTCGGAATTCGTTAAAGTCAAACGCGGTTCTTTATGTTTTACCTGTAAACCACGTTTCTGTCCCACCTGTTCTTGAGATTAAAGTTATGGTTAGTTACGTGCATGCATAATTTATCAGAATAAATGGTAAAAATTGTTTTCCAATACAGTAACTTGCCATGTGATGGTAAATAAAAAAAGAGAACACGGCAAATGGATATTCAGCCATGAGTAATGTTCAAGTAGTTTGTAACAAGTGCTTTTAAATTGCGTTAAAATTGCTCTCAGGCCACAACAAAGATGTTATCAATTGGTCGCATAAAAACTTGAAAGCTTCGTCTCCCGCGCGATTTGTGTGGCGTTGTTATTCAGGACAGTTGATAGTTTAGTTGTTTTTTAATAGAGGTATGTGGCCCTAAGACATGCCTTCATTTTATTACAAATGTATCTTAGTTTAAGGAAGCTTTGTAACGTAGTTTGGTAAAAGATTTACAATTGTAACATGTTTTTTCTTTGTTTCATTACAACCGCGATCCTAACCGGGCTTAGAGAGTATCGTTATATCTACCTATCTATCTAAAGGGGGCATCGAAACAGTTTCCTCATACTCAATTAAAAAGCCATTAACTGTCCAACATGAAACCCAAACATTTGACGTTCTCCATAAAAATCTTGTTTGTATTGTACAAAATATGGAGAATATTGAAACGGAAATGTCGTAATTAGGGGATAATATATAACATATATCTCTGCCTATCCTTCATTTGGGAGAACAATTATATGTCAAGCATAGAATAAAAAACATCGCCTTTAAATCGCCTCACCCAGCTGGATAGCACCTTGTCAAAAAAACAAAACAATCTGTCACCGTGACATTTGTTTGATAAATTGCCCACGATGACAGATTTAATGCCTATTTCCCACTCGCTTGAACCTAGCGTATGTTTTACTCGATTCTCCGCCCATTGGTCCGTGACCATTAAAATGAGTCTCGGCACATAGAAATTCCGCTCGATTACTTAGAATTAGCTCAATGGGTCTCAGAACGGAGTGTAAACGCGATTAACTCGTGCAATCCTCTGGCAATGGGGCACAACACTTCCTTGTGGGCTGCGCTTAGATAAATGACGAGTAACGTTGCGTCTGCTTATGATGGGACCCAAATTGGGTCAGACGAACAATGAACGCTCTCAGAGCTCAATCGCTTTCTTTTCCCTTAATTACCCGAGAGCTGGTCGGCATTTTTTGGTACATTCGAATATCGAGTTACAGCGCTCCAGAACATATGTTGGCTTTTCCAGGAATTTTAATGGCCGCTTAACTTTGACTGAATTTTAATTATTCTTATTTGTAGATTGAGCTTTTGTTTGGCTCTCTATCATTAATTCTTGTGAAACATTGTGTCTTTGTAAATTACATACATACTTGCAAGTTTCACCCTTCTTAATTTAAACTAATAGTCTATTACGTTTATTCTTTCTAGTACTGATAAGACATTTATAGGTACTTTCTTCACTACAATTCCTTCTCCACTAGTACATCATAGTGGGCATTAAGTCGTGTTGAGTCCAAAGCGTCAGGGTGCTCAGAAGCTCGGCCATAAGCCGGAGTTAGAGCAATCATCCTCTTGAGCCGGGTCATTGCTCTCGGGATGATGCGACATCGCTGACCCAGCGCCTGATGAGGTCAATCCGTGTTTGAAACTGATACACGCCTTTTAAATTGACATACGCACTTATCAAACATACTTTAGTTGCAGAGAAAGTTCTATGTTCAGGTTAATGTGAACGCGGTTTATATTTGGTGGAACATTTTTAAATTTCCTTTATTGACAGCGTAGCATGAGCAGTTCTCATAAAATCGATTTCAGAGTGTAAATATTGAAGTGAACAGGTGCATGTTTCTGCGTTTCTTGTTTGTGTTGTATCTCATCAATCACCTCACGGCGTTCACTTCATTAATTCTAGATAAGCTATCACTGCTTGTTAAATATTGCACCTTTAGAATTAACAACTTCAGTTTAAGCTTGCAAAAAGAATCCAGTAGATATTTCAACTCAATAATCGTGAACCTATAATCGGGGTGGACAGAACCTCTGAGACATATTATCCCCTAAGTCACTTAGCATGAATATTGGTGTTGCTAGCTCGTGGCCAAAACATTAATTTACCCCCAGTTCCACCTACTGTTCAGTGTCTTCAGTTTCGCCTACGATATACCGGGAAGAACGGCAGCTAGTTAGCATTCCTTTTACCTTTTAACTAGGACAGGACTATCCTACCAGCACAACCTTTTTACACGAACCTCTTCCCATAATCTTATGACCTCCTTACACTATCATTGTCAACGTCACGGTCGCTCAACCCTTAGTGAAAGTGCACTAATTGCGCTCTTCCGGCAGGGCAATTGACTAAAAATAGTCCCTAGGGTCCAGAAGCCGTTTATTGCCCCTTCCTCATTGAATGGCTGAGATGAGCGTCTTCCCATGACTCAAGCGAGAGTGGGTGGACTGGTGCGACCAGATTGCGACCGAGATGTGCTTGAACTTAGTTTTGCAAAGATGTAGCGAACATGACTAAGCTTTCTAGCTTTTGTGCTTGGATGTAGGAATTGTTTAGCTGTGATAATTCAGTCTAATCCTTGTTTATGGGTAAAATATGTATTGGTTTGAGTGTAGGTATATAAAGATATTGAAAATCGATAGTTCAGGAACTTATAGCTGACATATGCAAGTCCCAAAATTATGTTTATAGTGTTGCATTTGGTTCACGTATTGAAAACATAGAAATCTTTGTCTCACATTATGTATTAATTTCGCTTTAGTCATTCTTATTCTATAAATAACTTTGTAATCAGTTTCTCTTATTTTATTATTTCACATACACATTCTTTGGTTATAGTTTCCTTGGTTAGTTTCTTAAGTATTCCAGTTCCACTGCATCTGTTAAAACAACGAGGTTATAAAACCGATCTCGAGTGATCTTTTACTGTACGAGAATGTCTCGTTGCGTTGAATAGTTTTGCATTTATTATAATGACGTAGTCCATTTCGATCGCCACACTCCACTTCACAGAGTTTCTCCCAAGTACCTCGGATTGAACCGAGCCACTGTCAAATATGTGAAATGGCTATCTGCGACTAGTTTAGTGCATTCGAGGCGGAGCAATTAACTTTCGTCTTAGGTTGTAAACATTGCGTTTTCTAAACACTAGATTCTAATCTCTCACTCAGTTCACTTTCATGCAATCTCTACTAACGGCGCGTACTTCAGTAAATCCAAGATTTGCTTCATTTCTTTTGTATGTACTAGGAACACATAAATGGTTGTATCTGTTAAAACAAAGGTCAGATCTGTCATTGGGTGCGGGGTCGTCGACCATGGCCGTGGAACAACAGAACAACAGGCCTCGGCTCGGTATTCTTATCAGGAATTTATTTTGAAATTAACAAATAGCTTAATCGAGGCAGCCCGCCTTAATTATAGCCTATTAGAGGTTCCGAACGGAGATGACACAGAGCGCATTTTTTCCTCAATGAAGGCATGGGGGCCCCATTGTCTACTTGTTATGATTCGATATTTAATTGAAGCTTTTTATTCGAGTCCCCCATTCCGAAACGAGTTGGGCACATTGATATATTGGGCAGAATTACTTCGGCTACGGGTGAATTATTCCGATGTCCCCTCGCGGATTAATAGGTGGGCTAAGACTCGATTTATCATTTCTCTAATGGAACTCGGAGAAATGATTTAGGCCGCGGCCATTGCGCTGCAGGCGCTGATAGAAAAATAGGGACCAGATAACGCAACGTAACAGTTTAATAACAGGTTTCGTTGTTTCATAATAATACTTGTCGGGCACAACAGCGGGTGAAAGGACGCGTCGTCCATCTTCCAATCAATCACGAAGGCGGCCTCAGCCGTTGCCAGGGAAGTGGGCTCGCGACTCGAGTGCTTCGGGACCCTCCCACATTCACGTACTGGCTAGTTAATCCCCCGTTTGCGTCACTTGTTGATATTGAGTCGAATGTAAGCATTCTCTATGTTATTTCCGTGCTACTGCTAAAGACAAACGCGCCGTGTATGCACCGGTGTGGTGACAATAACCCACTCGGTGATGTCGGATGAGCCCGGCCGCCTGATAGCCGTGAGATCGGTCGCCGTTTGACATCCGATCACAATCAGACCTCAGCCCTGAACGCGCTGCGATGGAAATGGCAATATTGACCTTTGAAAGGCCCAATTTGCATTCATTGTGTACACATAAAATTGCCGGGTGGCAATCGAGATAACTCGGTGAGAAAATTGAGGTGTATTTTCGAACCGGTCGCTCGCGTCACTGTACCATAATGGCGGGCGGCACGCATACGCGACTAAGTACACGCTTAAGCAATAGATTTGTAATAGCTGATGGGCCACGCTGGATGTAATAACCGGATCGAGTGCGCTCGCAGCGACGCCTCCACTCGGAGCCCCGCGCTCCTAACGCGCGTTCCGAATCATTTCATGCAGCCTATTCCACTTATTATCCATCAGGCCACACAACAAAACTAATCAACTATTTTTATGTAAGATAACTTGCTTATGAGTTGAAACAGCGCAGCGTTGCACTCATTCAATTTAAGACTGTTTTAATGTGAACGGAGAGAGTAGGGTCGGGTGACATTTATAGTTTTCTCAGAAATGCGTTGACGGCTTTTAAGGTCTGTTTATCTTTAAGCGAATCGATAGACACTTGTAACTGTAGAAACATTGAACGGCCCAAAGTATGAGTTAACAGGATGGCGAACGAGCTGAAGTCTCGGAGACAAATATTAATGAGGCAGATGAGCAAAAAGGAGATATGTCACAATTCCCGGCTGGTCCCGAGCGGCCGCGCATTGTTCTTGGAGTCGTTGAACCCGCGGAAGCGGCCTCTGCCCAAAAGCGAAGCACTCGCAGGCCGACATGTCGCCTTCTTTTAATCCTTTTTGCGACAAATGAAACGCGTATGACGGCCTATAAATCAGACGAAAGTCCGCGACGCGCTCCCCCGCCGAATGGCTACCGCGATGCGCTATTGTTTTGACTCCCGATCACTTGGCTACCTCAAACACGTTGTAACATACTTGTAAACAATATTTCGCTTCGATTTACGACATGTTAAATAACGTCTTTTGAATCTACATTATCTAAATCTGATGAATGAATTATTCATTGTAGCGAAAAGTAGCTACATCCATTTTGTAGCACAGAATCCGTCTCAACGGTATGCGATTCATCAGAATTCGCCAGATGCCAAGAGACGAATCGCAACACAATTGCTAAAACGCTCTTGGCTACACGCTCGCCAGTAAAACAAGTTGCGAGAAAAATAGGAGTCGTCGCTACTGAATTTATCTATCCATCCATTGTGAGGTAGATGCTCTGGGCTATCGAATGGGATGGGAAAATCCCGTGAGTCGTCCGCGGGGGCGAGGGGTAGTCTGCCCGCGCGGGGGGAAGGACCCGATCAATACTGGGACCCCCCGCCGCCCGCGCCCGCCCCTCGCATCCCGTACCCTTAGGACGCCACGCTGCTTTTTACAAGGGACCAAAGCGCACTTCCACTAACAGAATACGAACCATGTGGCGTAATAGAGATTCCGCTAAAGCTAATACCCACATCGCATGGCTTTTGGACTGGTATTTACTCGTTAACTAACAGTATCATGAGTAATTTACTGTGAAACTACTAGATGTATTAGTATTCCTTACAAATGAAAGTCAATTACTATCCTTATCCTTTCGTAATCTTTTTCTTTGCAACTGCGTAGTTCTGACGTACCCCGCAAGGGATAAGTCGTGAAATGTATCGACAAATGTTTCTGCAATACCTGTCTATCCCTATATTTCAATGAAACATTGTAATTTATCTATATACTATGTAAAGAGTTGTAATTGAATAAACGAAACGCTTCATACATATCGACCTTAATCCTCGAAAAGTTGAATTAAACGTGAGGAATCCCACATATTCGTCAGTATTAGTGGCTTAACACTCCCATTCCCTTTTCGTTAAGAGTAGCGGAATCCGGTGTCGGGTGGTTTTTTGTGTGATTTTTTCTCTTAACATCTTCCGCTTCCCGCGTTGATTTGGACAAATCCCCTGATTTAGTGCCCGCGTGCGTAGTCTGGGACCTGTTGAGTCCTCGGCTCTACAATAATGGCATTAGACACGCTAGCACCCTACTACGCAGCATTTTGGAGAAATTGTTTCCTTTCTTCAAGGCGAAGGGTTCAGAGCCTGATTAAATAAAAACTATTTACAACTAACTCAGTTTTTGTACGTTGTATTTCAGTATTCTTTTGTTCAAACGTGTGTGCGTAGGTTTCATAACTTTACGTGTTGATTGGTTAGAGAATTAGTGGTAAATAGTCTTGTCTTTCGTCCCTTTAGAGTGGATAGAACCTCGTAGCTACATTTTATCGGTCACTTCAAGTATAACTAAGTATTAGCGTCATATGAGATATTGGAGACTAATCAAAAAGGGAGTGTGTATACACAAGGTGAAAAGCGTATAGCATTAGTTTGATTCAAATTCCTCTAGCCCATCGCATTCTACACCAGAAAGGCAACTATTTAGCATTCTATTTACCCTGACTAGTACGGAAGTCAAACCTGTGTAATACGTCACAGCGTGGTTGGTATGAGAACAACGTAATGGTTCTAATCTGTATTCGCTGCAGCTACCTGCGACCGAGAATAACTTGATTCTGATTAATTATTGATTAATGTGGAAAATTTAATAAATGCAAAACGCTTTTCGCATACCGATGTGAGCTATGTAAATGGCACCCACTGTTCATCATGAAGACCAAGCACCTAGCTTATGAGCCTTTGTGACGACTTTAAAAAGAATATATCGATACTACTTTAACTACTCTGCTTACATAGTCTAGCTAGATAACAAAGCTACATAGATACGTAGCTAGATAACTTATCGATATACATATGTATCGATACTGCAACTATCTATCTAGTTCGGATATCATCTAGTCAGATAAACTATTACTTACGTTGAATGCTGGCTATCGGATGAAAAGTGAATTCGATATAGTTACTAATAGGCAAGATTAGTAACCGTTCCTGATTAGGAAAGGGTCAACAAATAAGTCTTTTTTCCTCTCATTCTCTTTATAACTACAGAATATAAGTTGTTAACATTAAGGGCACTATTATATCTTGAAGGATGAATAGGTCTACTCAGGACTTTGATTCCCCTTATTCTAATATTTCCTCACAATCAATTTCGTTATATTCTTATCAAAACAGCTTTTCATTCACGGCACTCCACCGACAAATCTTGACCAAAATAAACCGTTATTAAAACGAAAAATAAACACCAAATATGTATTGCAAACATATTTTTGGATTCCTTTTCTGAAAAGCTACGAAGAGTTACGATTTTCTGTCTTATTGCCTCGGTATAAGGTTGGGATTGGGATTTTGTGCTTTTTTCCATTTGAAGGGTGCTCGTGCGCTCCAGAAATAGCTTTAGCAAGTTAACCGTATAAGGAATTAGGGTGCCCATGTACACTGCGATTATTGCATCGATATATACACACATACATATTGTATATTATGTAGAATAAAGTGATGGATGGGAAAAGGTTCCGGCACATGATTTATTTGATTTGTGTTTTTGGCAATTATTTCTCCTGAAAATAGTTTAGAAAACGTAGTTACTAAGTAGCTTCTGACGCAAATTTTGTTGTCTTCGTGAAACCAATGTTTAAGACGCTTAATGGTACTTATACGAATTGACAACCTCATCATAAAATGCATCTTCACCCCTTGTTACATAAATACACGACCAGCCCACACATAAATACATTCGTCCTTTAATCACTTTCGGGGTGGATAGAATCTTGGAGACAAGAAATAATCTTCTTGGTCACTTAGTAGCATGTATGGGTTTTGATGTCACATTTTGTAGCTAGCATATCATCGCCCAAATAGATTCCATATACCCATAGTCCTTTAGTAGCCTCCTACGACGTGTTGAGAAGAACGGTAGCTAGTTAGCATTCTTTTTACGTCATAGACTAGCATGAGACTAGTTGTTACGTTAATATGAATGATTCTATAAACGTGTTAATAATTTGTTTGGATTGTGTTTGCGTGCGTCTCGTGTGTAGCCGCCCTAACACTGCCAATTGGCGTGAATGATCCATTGGAGTAAGTTACGATGTGTGTGGGTGATATTTTATTGAATACTAGCTTTGAGCCGTGGTTTTGCTTAGCTATTTGTATTAGTAAATGTTGCTTCTACTTACCACCTGTTGCTTAGTAATTAAAGAATTTATAAAATTATTAATTGTCATATAAATATCAAGGTGTACGATTCATTAGGTTGGTACCGAGTCAAACTCAAACATTGACAATTCTATATAATTATACGTATTATAACTTTCGGGAAGGACAGAACTTTGAATACCTGTTTATTTCCCTTAATAACTTAACCTTTAGGTAGAGACTATGAATAACTAGTATAGTACTATTCCTCTCTAATCTCCATCCCTTAGTCGCCTCTTACAAGCTTTATTTCTTTGTTATATACAAGAATCTGAGTAGCCGCTGTCGGCACGGTTTGTAGAGCGCAAATGTAACGGCCCCGCGTAATGTATGGGCGTTTACATTTCTCCTGTTAATTGGGTGATGACTTAAAAAGCCATTTGTTATGGTGAACCAAACATGTAACGTGTACGCTACTCAATATGTTGCGAACATGTTTATTTAGGCCACGAATGAAACAACAAAAGAAATAAATAAACAAAACAATCGCAAAAAGAATGCTTTTTAAACATATGAAATAAAATGTAAACAATAGTATTTACATTGTAAGTAGTTGGACGAAGTCTAGGTAAAATTTTGTAATGCATAAATTTAGTATCTTTAATATTGTAAAATATCACACAGGTCTTAGTTAGTTGTTGTGAAGTAACCAATGTATAAACACATTTTAAATTCAACACTATTTATCTAACACTTACAAAACTACTATTCATGATTTCAAAAGCTACATAACTTAAACTTCAACCTCATTTCACCATTCATTCCATTAAGGGGTACTTAATAAACATTCTCTTAAGGTCCTAAACTATGACTATTCCAAATAATGTTCCAATAACTGGTCTCCAAACGATGATTCAGAGAGGAGCACCCGAAGCCCTTAGCAAAGGCCCTTACCATGTTTGGGTAAAAAATTATCGTGTTTGTACTTCTTATCGGTTCGAGTGTGCGTGATAACTTTTTAGAGGGAAAAAGTTATTGCCTTTGACTACAAAAAGATGATAATTGCTTTCACAAACTGGAGCGCCGGGGCCTACCACGTGGTGTGTAGGGCCTTACTATGATCGATTTTAAATGCATAAGATTTACGATAATAATACTCTTCGGGGTTGTCAGAAGATCGTTTCAATATAAAAGCATATAGCGACTGAAATCCTGTTCGATGTAGTCATAGGTTAGAGTGTTTGTTTGGGAACTTTATAATTAAGATATTCATGGCTAATTAAAACTTGATTTCGCTTAATCATTATCTAACGTGACAGGAAGCATCGCATTTGCGCCGTCTAGAAGTAATCATGACTATTATCTAACACGAAGAATAGGTACGGTTTAAACATTAAAAACATTAAAGATGGCATGTTTTTAAATCACTAATACTATTGATATTTGGCTAGACTCAATTTCGAAACTTCAGTTTTCAAAACCTTTTTCCTATAACCAGTATAACCCAAAGTTAACCCTGATTATTTCATTACTCCTAACCTACTATGCAGTATTACCATCGACTATAACCGTCATACAAACCACAGTACCATGATTAAGTACCCCAGTCCTCTGTATAGCTCGTAATGGCAGCTTGAAGGTCACAGCCTGAGGCTTCGCATTCCACTCGTGAAGCCTCACTAACCTATACCTTTGGAGGGTAACGCAATTCGGTAGTAACCGGTTCTGCATCCTAAGATTGAGAACTTAGTGCTTGTTTTAAAATCTAGGTATTACATACATAAATAGATCTTAAAACTAATCAGAGTGGACAGAAACCAGGTGATATGATAGATCAAAGGTCACTTGTAGTTAAACTAACCGTTTTATAGGATAAATCAAGGTATTAGAAGAAAAAAATCCTTTAGTATATGTATATATCAGTTAGAACAGTTGGATGCTTGCTGGGAATTGATCCCGTAAGTTAATAAACATAATTTTAGGTATGTGATAGGTATGTACATTTCCGACATGCATACATATATTTTCTTGGTCACGTTTTACAAAAACTGTCGGGGCTCGTTATAGCATTGATATAAGTACTTAGACTATTTGTAATATCTACATTTCCTAATGAAACAGATTGAGTGTAAACATAAAAATTATATAATTTTCCCACCTAACATCAGCTGTTCTTTATATTATTTTTCGCGCAGGCTTTATGCCCCATTTACACGTCGGCAAGGTTAATTGGCAATGATGCCGAGATCGGAAACTGGATAGCGTGGGTACCAACCTCATTGTTTCAACCGCTTTGTTGGCTGCGCATTCGGCCATGCTAACCATAGACCAAGTGGACGAATCGAAATTACGATTACATTAATCTAATATGCTGGTTGGGTGCCCTTAAAATATGTATTAAGTTATAACTGGGTTTTATATAATTAATCAAATTACCTACTACCTACGACGATCTAGCATTTTAGAAAAATAGGCACTCGGATCTTTGAAATCATTTAAGTTCAGATAGATATTTTGACGTTTGTTATCTACATACATACATATGCTTTACGACTTGTGTATTCAAACTCCCTTTTGTTATTGTGGCTGTGTAGTCAGAGGCTTGAGTGCCCATCTCCGTAATTTTTAAAGGCATGTTAGGTATATCTTTTCAGTAATATTAAACAGAAATTGTTAACAGGTTGCTAACAATCGCTTCCTAATCCCTTAGTTGCCTTCTACAATATAAAAAACTTAGTTAGCTTGCATTCTATTTACGTTTTTACCTAGCCAGGGTTATTTTTTGCAAATTAATTGAATTCAACTTAGTATAACTATGCCAGTGTGCCAGGTATGGCGTGATGGGACCAAGGAGTCTGGCATGTAGGAAGCACACGCTACACATGCCGTGCGATGGACTAACCACCCAGCTATTTGCATTAGTAAGCGCTAAAACGAGACTGTTAGTACTAAGGCTATAAATGCCTAATTTATTCATTAAAGTACTCTTGTTTCAGGTGATGTTAATTTGTGATGTAATATGCCAAGTATGGTGTTATATATTCTTATATATCAAGACCGTAATCCCTTTTAGTATAGATTTATAACTTTATATGTGATAGAATTAGTTCGTGATTAATAACTAGTGGGACTTATCGCGTACGTTTTTATATAATAAAGTTACCTTTATTAACCCGACGTTTAAAACATACGCGATAAGTCCCGTTATTTATTAATCATGAATATGAATCGCGAATCTCTTAAAACTATAATATTAGTTCGAATAAGAAATATGGCAGTTACTATTTTTATTCGATTTTAGCCCCATACTACTTAGAGATGCTTTAACATACTTGTACTCATATATATTGATTTCCTACAGTTCCTTTCGATTGAAACGGGACCTTGCAAACAATATTTCTTCGGTCACTTGTATACCAATGGCTGTTGTGACGGAATTGATATGGAAGAATGACTGACAATTCCATAGGCCTATCGACTATTCCTCACCCAATAAATACAATATAAACCTAGTAACATTCTACGAATAGGAAGAAAGGTAGCTAGTTATCATTCTATTCTTATCTTTCAGAGGCCAAACAACAAAACCGACAGGCACAATACTGCTTTGTCCCTTAATTAACAGCGTAATGCTTTTAATTAGACCTCCACCCAACGCATCGCGACCTAAAAGCTAACAAAGGGTTTCTGACCAATCATTAGCAGCATTAAATATGTTAGCCCAATATTAATTTGACCTGGTACTGCTATCTGGGAGGTTAGTAGGAAAACTAGCTGTCTATCGTTTCACGTGTCTATGTGTTTATGGAGTATGTGATTGTCTTTATACATTCTTCTACAAGTCTGTTAGTAGTGCTAAAGTTGAAATTAAGTTTTTGAGGTTCGTTTCATTCTCAAAGATGAATAGAAGGATAGATTTATAACCTTATATGTAAGTTAAGTTAAAATAATAGGTGGTTTTACCTAGTAATAGCCATAGAAGTAGGAATTATATCATTCATATTTACCCATAAAGAAAACCTAATGTTCTTACATTGAATAGCTTATACAATGTTGAAGTAGCATGAATTTCTGACTCGCATATTAGTAGCCAAATATTCACAATACTCACTGCATACCTACACCACAGATAATATAATACTACAGTCCTACACTAATCTAAGTATCCAGATTAGTCGTAATACATGTATATGTATGTATGTATGTTTGTGGAGTCATAAGCGAAATATGGTTCGTTTCCTCGTTCACTTTCCGACTCATTGGTATTCCGCTGCTTACACATGTAACACATTCATGCACTCGCCTGTTATGAGCCACTATCCACTATTAGAATGGGTTTGAAACAGCTTTACTTACTAAAATGCTTATAGGACATACACACAATTCCTTTGATATAGAAGTAAGTTATTGATAAGTATAATGAGACGCAAAAAATATACATGCATTTTACTCGATATACAAAGATTTGCGAGTCCATCTTCTTGATTGCATAGTAAGTGACTTTTACAACTTAATACCGCCAAACGAGGCGTTTACAAATAGGAATGTTTTCCTTTACCGTAAAAGTTTTGTGTTTCCCAAGATGGCTGCATGGTATGCAATTTACCGAATAGTCAGCGCTCAATGTGACAGACAAAAAAAAACATAGTATTTTTTATGGTGTAAGTACCTAAGAACCTGGAATATTTTATTCCGAATCCTTTTATTTACCTAATCCAAACTCACTCTTCTATATATTCATATTACTCTAACCCTAAAACTCACTCCTATTATAATATATACACATGTTTCTTATCTCTCGTTGTCGTGACGTAGCATGTTCCCATCTTCATTGGCGGCGGGCGGGCAATTTGTCTTGCCGTCAATCTGTCGGGTTCGATACCTGACAGGGCAAGACCGAGCACCTGTCTCGAGCCACAGCTTCCCAAGATCAAGCGATGAGATACCTGGGTTTATTCAGGTCTCACTTGCTAGTCTAGGACATGACTAGCGATCTTTGTAACCTATGTAGGCATATACTTATTCTTTGTAGAACTTAACCTTATTCACTTTTTACAATACTAACAAGATACTTGTTGTTTTTTTTTTTCATGACTATAAGGATTTTATACATACCATATGCATTTTTGACTGTAAAACACTTTCGGAGTAGATTTAGGTTCAGTGTCTATCATCAATTGACTATCGTAATAATTGCATTGGAATTCATATAGTCATAGGTTGCTTGTAATGTACCCAATATAATATATTAGTGATATGTTGCTATACCTTCTACATACTATACATTCCACCCTTAGTCGCCTTTTACAACCCACGCACTCTATACCTCCCAATGTAGCGAGGGGTCCTAATAAGCGTTCTAAATTGAATTCCTTGTGTTGAGCTCCCTATGGGATTGCCTTGCTAGATGCCATTCTAAAGTTGATTGGCCCCAATTACCGTTGATTAACGTTCTTGCAACTTTTTTGTGCTAGTCCCCAATTCGCAGTTAATTACTCTTTAGGTAGACAAAGAGATTAGGTATACCTTTGAATAGTCTTAAGATTGAAAAGAGCATGCTTCGATGGTTTGGACATGTTATGCGGATGAATGATAGCAGATTGACAAAAGGAATATATATGAGTGAAGTGGAAGGGCGGTTACGTAGGGGCCGGCCTAATAAAACATATAACAGTCAGATAGACGCTATATTGAAAAAAGGTGACGTTAGGGTACACTTATAACCGGCGAGAGTGTATGAGAAGATGTATGAATGTCAATGAAGCGAAAGGGGTCTGTCTGGATCGGGACAAATGAGGATCCGTGATCTCTGCCTACCCCTCTACAGGGAATCAGGCGTGATGTGTATGTATGTATGTAGTCTTATAGATTCTAGATGCTTTTATCTGGCATATTTTTACTAGCTAGGTCTAAATCAAATGTATTAGGTGATTGGATTTCCTATGTTCACTAATATTTTGATAGCAATATGTTGAAATGAATAAGTTAAGATTGGTGGCTGAGTTATTGTATCCGGGTTTCTGTTTAACTAATAAGGGATAGAAGGGGTAGGATGTGAACATTAATAACATTATACTTTCATTGTTCTAAGTTTATTTGTGGCATATAAATAGGAAAGTAAATCCGTGCCAAGCAATTTGTATCAGAAAGCGATTGATGACAATTGATTCGATACGTCTTCGATTTACTTTCCAATGTCATAAGCATATACCTCAGCTATTTGTTGTTTATATTACGTACTTTTCCACGGACCTTACTAAAATGTAACATTTAAAATTTCCAAGTTTTTTCGTACTCAAACATACATACATATATAAGTTCACTATCGATCGCCACCTGGAACGAACCTGACAAATCTCTCTTGCTTCACTCACACCAAATTCAACAATCGATCATAATTTAGTTAATTTTACAGACAGATCTTGAAGGTTAGATAAGCTTTACTAAAATAATGACAATAAATTAGAGAACCCACTAAAAGAGATATTTGGCGCAACGCCAAATAAATTTGTATTAGTAATGAGCTTTATAAAAGATACCCATTGACATCAACGCGCGAATTCACGCTCGCATTACCGAGCTTCTAATTTTATCTTTTTTTAACCATATTAAGGTCCGATATAAAATAGTCATAGTCAATAACAGTTAATAGTCAATCAATATGATTCCTTTCTTACTTCCTATTCTTTGATTCTTCCTATCTTATAACGTAACCTCTGAAAAAAGATTCGATATTCTGCCTACCTCGAAAACGTTTACCAACCTGGCTAGTCTGATTCCTCAATACGGGTATACAGTACATAGACAGTTGACAACAGTGTTGTGACCGGAAGAGATAGATTACGCCGATGGCCTCTGAATGCCAATGAGCTGGCGGACGGCGTATGGCTATGGCCACACAAAGAAGAAAGTTATCCTTACTTGGGGGCTAATACTAGGTCCAATGTCTGGGTACCCTAGGAATTTAGTTAATGTGAGTGGGGTAATAGATGAGCAGATTAGTCATTAAATGGTTCACTATTCGACAAAGTCGACATAAACAATTTGTTACAAAAAAACTTATATTTGTAGTCTTTAAATAATCTCGAGATATATTTTAGTCATATGGCTTTGTACTAAGATAAATTTAGTATTATAAGGAATTAATTTTGAATCGATAGATATTCTTTTACTACAAACAATACTCACCAAATTTAACTGTACTAGAACTAACTTTTAACTAAAACCAAAATTTCGCTTACGCAACCCAAACACAAAGCTCGCTTCTCACATATCGAAGTCCAAATTTCGCATGGCAAAGGTGTGAGTAAATTTAGAAGTGTGGCTCCCAATCCCTGTTCGTTTACATTCCAGTCTAGACTTCCTTCGAAAATAATATTTCAGCATGTTTGTTTAGCCAACGCTTGTTTCTCCAAAACACGGCCAACTGACGTGTTCCGGCATCCGATCCGGGCAACACGGCGCCTCTACCGACACATACCGTGAATGTACTTACCACGATACGGTGTGGATAGAATTTAGGATATACATTTACTTGGTCGTGATGATATTGATATGGAACTTAGTTGACAAGTTGTCGTATTTCCTAATAGATTCTTTTTCTCTTAGATGCTTATGACATGCACGGAAGCGAACCAGCTAGTTAACATATTAATCATCATGGCGCAGAAAATAAACAAAGTCCTACGAGATAAATTTCAATCGTTTCCTATCACCACTAAGGTTTCCTCACTATTAACTTACTTCATTTGTGGGACATGTCGCGTGTCCATCTTAGTGATTGCTTACGCACGTACTTTCACATGTCAACGTGCCAGTTTATTCCAAAATCCCTTAACTGCAGGGTGTTTCGATGGGACGTGACGGGAATGATGCAATTTCCGATCTCGATTCGACACGGCTCGGCGGCACCTACGATTAGGGATCGTAAACTCATTAACGGGGAGCCAAAGCTGCCTTTTGTGAAAGCCTATTTATTTGCTTCCGTTCTCTGAACATACGGCCCTTGGTGTGGTATTAAGTGCTCTTTTACACGTACGAACTCACGTTAATAAATCATCACGGTTTTGAGCGAAATACTCGTAAGGTATCGGGAAACTTGGGGATTAAAATTTAAGAACTGCTTAATGCTTTATGCCTAGCCTTTTGGCTAAAATATGTACCTTGACACTTCTTGATACGTAATTCACTGAAAATTATGTACCATTTTCCCCTATACCATATTCTATTTCAATTCTCCTCCCCTATTATTAGCCAAGCGGTTTCCAAATTCGCCCATTGTTTACCAAGTGAGGTCGAAGACCTTAATTGCGTCAATGCAACTACTGAGTTATGATCGAACCCCTATAGGTATTGCGTTGCGAGAGCGCCGGCGCGTCGGCTGCCGTGGCGCCGCCTGGCCCCGCTGCAATTACTATTTCCCCGAATAGGGTGGCGAATGCACTAACGCTGCACCACGTCGCATGAACTATGCGCTATCGACCTAAGCAACACCTAACCTCCACTACAGACGACCAAGGATTCGAGAACGTGTCTTCTCGAACAGTTTTCAATCCCCTACATTGTATCTGAGATATACCTCGGAAACATCTCGGTTGATCCAACTTAAACATAACTATTGGGTGGACAATATATTTCTTGTCAGTGTTCCAAAACAAAATATCTCTTACAAGTCTTATTCGTCTACGATTTATATGACAAGCAGCTGTAGCATTCTTTTTATCCAGACTAACATGAGTCAAGTTGTGATAGCATTTCTGTCCGCGAGAGGGCGTGAGTGCATACCCTCCCCGGGGTGAACGCTCGCCCTCCCTAATTGCCAGTCAATTGAGTGCTGAACACGTGCCTTTCGGCTGCGTGATGGCCCACTATCAGTTTTTTAGATTCTAGACTAATTTCAATTGGGCCGGCGTCCTAGATCATTTAGGCCCCAAGTCAATAGACTAACGCTCCGCCTAATGGGGGCGTTTATCAACATTTATTAGTGGCACTGATATTGTGATTGGGAATTTGACCTCTGCTAACTATGTAACTTAGCAATCCCAATCAAAATAAACATACACCGCCGTCCTTCAATCCCTTAAGGTAGTGGTTTTTATATGGAATTTTGGCTCCGTGATATTAGGAGATAGCTCCTAATAGATTCTATTCACCCATAGTCCCTTACTTGTCTCCATATACCAGGGCTTACCATTCTATTTACTTCAAAGAAACACTAAAATAATCTACAGAGAATAACTGCCCAACAGCACTACTTAACAGTGTATACTACTCGTAGCTAGTAATCTCGATAACCGCGAATCACATGAAATGACACGCGACATGATCCAGTGCTAATGCAATGATTACAGAGCGTAGTTCGACGTTAGCGTCTGAGGCCACGTCGGGCCCATACGCAGTTTCATGCTGGCAGTAAAAGTAGCAACTTTCTGCGATCGATTCGTTTGAATTATGTTTGTGCGTGACTGTGGGCTGCAGATGCACGCGAGGTTCTCTCATCAGCATTATTAATGAGCTCTCAAATCCATTTCAATTGGAATTCGATCGATTTCGAGCGTGTGTTGGCAGCGAACAATACTCTTTCGCAACGCCCTGACGCGGCCACTGGCGTCCTTGGGATACGGGACTTTTACGATGGCCTCAGGCACACAAGTGCACGAACCACCGCTGTACTTGTACTTATAATTTATACTAACTCTATTCAGAATAGGCTATATCCTATGAATAAGTTTCTTGATAATTATTTCTATTTGCACTTTTAGTGATTGTAATTATTTCTTACTCATTTTCATTCATAACATACGTAATTCATCTGTCGCTAGGCCGTTCATTAGTCAAGTGTTGAGAGCCACGTTTACTTAGTGTCCAATCGATGTCCCTGGCTGGTGTGAGGCTGAATGGCAGCAGTGTGGAGCCCTGGCAGCGACAGCCAATTAAGATATCGGCCACGGGAAAGGTTCTTCACCCCGGGAGACGCTTTTATCGACCTCCTACTGGCGCACTCACTTTTACTCGCCTCCAGACTGCTACGGCTAGCTTAGCTCAGAAGCTTTTATTCTAGTATCTCGTACTAGTATTACGGTCTAGATGGATTGGGTTTTTATGCTAATACTATGATGTGCTAGGTTTGCTTTGTATGATAAGTTTGGGTGTAAAAAGGTGGTCAAATAAGACGGGTTAGTGTTTTTCTTGGATTATTCTGTGTAGCATTTGCTCAGTGATACAATCATTACTTACTACTATGGGTATCACGGTGATAATTGACCGACCAGTGCACAGAAATTGCATGCTTGTGGATTGAAAAATACTTAGAATAAGTCGTAAATGATAACACAAATCAAAATACGTAAAAGTTCATTCGTTTCCATAGTCTCTAAAACTTAAAAACTAACATCACAGATGGAGAAAGCCAGTTACATCGCATATACCAAATTTCAGTCTGACATATCAACAAACCCGCGTCACCTGCTTAATCAAATGAATTACGTAATTGCCGAAAAAGGGTTAACAAACAGTCATTTGTATAGGACGCAATCGATATTCATTACCGTCACACTGGCCAGTTATTTCATGCCACTAGTTCGGGGCAACGGCGCCCGCATCACCCAAATTAGTGTCATATTTCCCATTCGGACAATCGATAATGAATCATAACGATATGCCCCTCACTATTCCGTATTTGTAACCACTAAAGGTACATACTTGAAAGTTGTGGTTTTCATTCGTTGTTTTGGGAACGTAATTTAGTGCGTCGTAACGATACATGCGTTCTCATTATGACGAAGTTAAGTAACAAGGGCGTGGTCAGTATCTGGATGGGTGATCACAAGTTGGTTTCGGTATGGACAAACATCGTGAAGATTTACCTGACATTTCTATAGAATAGTCAGTATCTTTGAACAGCAATGTACTTCTCATATTGCTCGTTAGTATTTGTAGGTATCTTGCCACTAAGAGTAAATAGGATTTTAGAGTGGCCATCTGTTACCAGATTTAATTTTTTTATATATTTAAATCTTCCTTTGTCCATACTCATTTAGTGTCCTTTCTGAATATATATATATATATATATATATATATATATATATATATATATGTGTGTGTAGCAAATAAGAAAAGGTTTTGCAGTTTTATGTAGATGTATACAGTAAAGTTACCGTGAATTTTTGCATACCATTCGGGTCCTTTAACTACCTGCTCTGTAGTTTCTTTTGTCCTTGACAATGTTTAGGCAGTACAAAAAGCTTTTTTGTATGTCATTTTACAAGTAACAAGGCAAAAAGGGTCGGTCAATCGGTCGGACAAATATTAGGAAGTACAGGAAAGAATAGTTTCATAACTTTGTTTGGACGAAAGAGAGAAAAACTAATTTGGAACAAAAGGCCCAAGATAATATGAGTACATATAACTGAGATGAGAAATACATAGGGGTATATCTGAATTACAAGTGTACAAATATTGAAGAAGGTAACATTAGAACTAGCTCCTCAGATGTCCCTTTAGAAATCCTGATTATCAAATGATAAGTAAATCAATCTATTTATGCCTCCAGATAGGTAGTTAATAGCATAAAACGGATGAAAGATTGTGAATCACAGACGTTCCATGTCTCGTCTGTAGTAGTACTGAATAGTTATCTAGTGAAACTTGAAAGCTTACATACTTGTAAATCGTGTTACAATATACAATATCAGGCTAATAAAAGTCAAGTTCAGTACCCAAGGGTAGTGGAATCACCAGGGTTCGAGCCCAATGTAGGTCGGAGCGAGGAATGTTAATCCGTCATAATCCCAGCGTGTCCGCCGAATAATCTACCTGAATTTCTACGGCTGCGTTTAGGGTGGCCAGGTAGAAATTCAACTATTCTTTCCCTTCCCATTACCCGACAATGGGCCCAGCAATTACTGGGAAATAGTACTGTAGGGCGAATAAGCAAATGAAACAAAGGTACAAACAAAGGTTTTGAAAAGGGACATATTTGCAAGAAATATGATTCTTGAAATTAGTTTTGCATCTTGGAAGTACATAACGCTTCAAGAGTGCTCTTTCTTTGAAAATTGTGATCTTGTTTTTTGATTAATAATGGACTAGAGTTTTCTAAGGGTTGTTTTAGATTCATAAAGGAACTGCGGTTTTCTAAGGTTTATTTTCGGGTACTTCTATTTACCCTAAAAATTGTCTAAAACTTAATACATCCAGGTTGTCTTAGTTATCTTTAGACAACAAACACAAAATTAGTATTCCTAAATACTTCACAATTTCCAAAAGCATCAAACCTAAACCACAAAAGGTTAACTAATAAACCCTTCTAACCATCATACAACATATGTTCATGGACCTACGAGTAAAACAAAGAATGCCAGTATTAATGGAGCATAATCAGTGACCCTGGCGTCACCCATGTAGTGCGGATGACCCCTGGCGGGTCGTCTGACTTAAATAGGAAACGCGATACCGAGAAGCTACAGCCGTGCATTCCTCGCGTGCCGCGGCTATCAACCGACGATTTGGCTGGCTATGACATACGTACATGTACATTCACGTCCTTAAATCCCTTTCGGGGTGGACAGGAGTTTGGAGATGTGAAAACATATTCTTAGTCACTTATTAGCATGAATATTGGGGTAATACTGTAATATATGTCCTGGCGGGTACATTGTGGATATAGGAGAGGATTGAGACTTTAGGTTAATATGAACCCGTATATGTCAAGGAGCTAGAGAGATATTTGGGTGAAACGCTTTCGATAGATTTATTAATGTTCTCTGTCGGTTTGGTGTGGGATGATTTCTTTTAGTTATTAGTGATTCCTTTTTAAATATAGCCACTGGATGAGAGGACCTGAGAGAATCAAATCGCTTTTTAAATGAGGTTAATGTGACTCGAAAAAAAAAACAAAATAGTACTCGAAAACTAACCTATGCGGAATCAAAGTTCCTACTCATATCCCTACGAGTAACATTATTCAACCATGTAACTTATTCGATGCGCACTTAATATAGAGTGGGTAAAACAGGAAAACGTAATATTGAAACGTCACTTTTTAACTAAGCAGTATATTCTATGAAACGAGGATTGGTCAACCCTGAAGTTAATGTCAGAATTAAATTGGAATAAAGTGATGCGGGCGTGCCGACAGCCGATTATCAATTTGACTAAATTAACATAATACATCGTCTATGGACATATTAAGTGTTAATGGCATCACTAATGTAATAATTTGGAAGAATTAATACCCATTGTTGCTTTGCGAAAGTCTGAACCCACTAATTTTACCAGATATCTCTTTACCACATGTTAGTTTATTTACTGGATAATGAGATTAGCACGTTAAGATCTCTAAATTCAACAATTCATTTACAATTAGTATCAACAATCACAAATTTGTAATATTTTGGTACAGAATGTTGGATAAATCAGAAGATACCCCATGTTGATGTAGAATTTGAATAGAATGTAGTTAATAAAGCAACGGCCCAAGTCCACTAATGCTTTTGCAAATTATCAGCAAATTAGCAGTTGGTTGGTAGCTAGTGACAAATATCGCCATTTTTAAAGCAGATTTGACCCTTTTTGGTTACCAATGCAGAAATTTAACACTACTACCAACTTCACACTATTACTGATCTGATATTGAACTGCGTTTGTACTAAAACGCATTAATAAACTTGGAGGACAGTCGTTCTGCTCGGTAAGACATAGGCAAAGGGTTATATAGGTTTTAAACTAAAATACTAAAGACTTAAAATAACAAGAAGTTTCGTTGAAGCAGTTTCTGTTGCAAGTTTCCGGAGTGCTGAGTTGGATAATTATTCACCATTACATGGTATTACGCGAGCTATTGTTTGCTGGCTACCCCAGCCAGGGGACATAAAAATGGGGTGACGCGCTGTGTCTTTTTGGCGCCGATTCTAACGGTAAAAAGCAAATAGGAATTGTCCTTTTAATTTCAACAGCTTTGTTCACTCTTTTGTCATAGAGCCTTATGCTGCGATGTTTTATGGTGGGAAGGAATTCCTCTCGTTCAATTGTTATTTGAGTTGGGCTTTTAAGGACGGGGATTTTACAGTTTGTATGAATTCATATTTCGTTTCTTGGGAAAGTTGTTTACTGCCACAAAAAGAATGTTGCAGGACATCTGGCCAAAATTGTGTTGTTTCTATTTTCACTCAGACTCATACCATATGAATGACAAACATGTGAGTATCGATTTAGAATTTATTCACTTACCATAGATGACCTCTCTAAATTATACACCCATTATCAATAAACCTCTTATGGATATTATATTGAAGCAATGATCTGCTTTACTCACATTCTTTCTTAGTTTTCAATCTCAATTCTAACTCGATAACCGTAGTTTTATTTTACCAGTTAATAATTAAGTCTTTGTTTTCAAACGTTTTACTCAATTTAAAAGCAACTAACATCCCAACTCCAAACAAACGCAATCAATACGTAATAAAACATAAATTTATTATTGCAGCGATAAAACTTGAGATAGCGAAGCCTCTTTAATCTAGGCTCTCAATAACTGGCTAAACCTGAATTTTATCTGCATCACAGGAAACGGAGGCGGCCATTTCATGGAGCACCTTCCCGCAGACCAGCCAATGAACTGGCCTGCACTAAACTACATCAACAAACGCGATTATATGTACCTATATGAAGGAACTGTTTCTTTATAGGATTTGAGACAAGTTTAAATATTACATGTGAAGAAATGAACTTGATTTCGACTAGTTTTTTATGTCTTTATGTAGATAGTGATGCCAATTTTATATAAATTCTAAATACAAAAGCAAGACGATCTAAATACAGAAGAAGATGTAATTAAATTAATGTATGTTTAACCGTGGAAATCCTTTCGTGGTAGTCGATATATTTTAGAACGATCTATCCCGTTATGAACAAAAACATGGCAAAACAAAGACCTCACTTGATAGCTAGTGCAATGTGATAGGTTGTGAGTCTGTCGTCCTCTACAGATACGAAAACAGAAGTATTAATTATCTTAATCGAATCGTAATGCCTTCACGAACTCTACCAGCTACTCATTACACCCTTCTCATTGCATCAGAAGTTAAAAATAGAAAAAACTCCCGAAAGAAGGAAATTGGAAAAGTTTCCAAAAGAAAAGTTTTTTCAACGGAATAAGAGCTTGGTTTGAACTTTTTACAGCTCCGAGAAAGCTTTTGATCGTTTACGAGATCAATAAATATATTTATGTACAGTTATTTATTATTAATAACAAACCTCTTTCCAATACTTTGTAAGAGACTACTAAGACACTAAACGTAAATCTTCACAGGTTACGATATTTAACAACTGGTCGTTGATGGGCACAAAGAATTGAGTAATTTAGGTACATTAACCAATAATACAGCTTGGACCCTCAACATTATCTTAGAGGTTACTATTTCTTGACATGCTGGTATTAAGGCAGCTAGTTAATCTTTGCCTAGCGTCCCAGACTAGCACGAGACAAACAGGTGTGGTCATAATTGCGCGTTACTCTAAAACGGCAACCTCGGACCTAATATTAATTGCAAATACGCATTCCGCACATCGCACTAAGTAAATACCCAGTAAATAACTCAACAATGAGTCATTGTACCTACTGACCCTAGCTATTGACTCAATGGGTGAATCATTGCATAAGATGATAATGATCGGACTGTTTTACTCGGGATTTGAGCCAATTTACCGCACGCCACTGTAGGATTATATTGCTAACATAAGTATAAAGTTAATTTACACATACTATAATCATTTTGGAATAGTCAGGCTATTGTAATGTCTATTTTTAGTCGTTTAAACAATATACTTTTATTATAATAACTTTAAAAAAGATTGTAAAGAAATCTGTTAATGGTTTGGTTGGATGACTATCTATATGATAAAACATTAACTTAAAGACGTGTATTCTCTTAACACTTCATAGTAGGTTACTCAATTCTCTGTCTACCTATCAGGGCAAACAGTCGTAAACCGTATATGATGTTATGCTAATAATAAAATAAAGAATCCATTGCCTATTAATCTCAATCCGCTCAAAGCGAATCAAAGGCGGACGTCAGAGCGAATCATAAAACGAAGCAGACATTCAGAGACCGACTACTAAAAGCTACCTAAACATTCATCTAACATACATACATATACAGTCACGTCCTTTAATACCTTGGGGTGGACAGAACCTCGGTGATATTACATCTAGGTTACTTTTTAGCATGAATATCGGGGTTGCGATGTTATAATGGAACATTGGTGACATGTTGTTAACCTATCGCCCAATAGATTCTATTTACTCCTAGTCCCTTAGTCGCCTACTACGACATGCTGAGAAGAACGGCAGCTAGTTAGCTCTTTTTACGTCCCAGTCCAAGGGAAACATGCTCACGACTATTCAAAGAAAGGATATATTATGAAATCCTCCTCTAAAGTTATATAAACATTCACGTCTTTTAATCCCTTTTGGTATAGACAGAACGTATGAAACATGATTATGTGTATTTTAAGACACTGAATAGAACTATAGTTTGTTATATGGAAGTGAATGGAATGTGTGTAATATGAAATACTAACATCCCCGAGTTGAACATTCGGTTGTTATACAATAACTACTTCCGTGCTAGTCTATGACGTAAAAAGAATGCTAACTAGCTGCCGTTCTTCCCGGCATATCGCAACTAGGGGTAGGTCAATGAAATCTATTGGGCGATGGGCTAACATACTTAATATATCACGTGTCCTACATTAAAGACAAAAGTGACCTAGGGGTTATGCCTTCAAGATTCTATCTAGAAAGGTTATAAATGACATAAATAAATGTATATAAGCGAATTAATATTAGTTCTTATACATTCTTACATACATGACTTAATGTGCATGCCTTCTGTTCAACCTATAAAGGAATTAAGGTCGTCATAATAGTAGTGTGAAGAACAGAAAAGCATGTATGAGAAGGTTAATAGGTGTGAGTGAAGCAAGAGATTTGTCAGTCGTTCCAAGTAACAATCGATAGTCTCTGCCTATCCCGTCGGGGACGTAGAGGCGTGTATATATGTATGTATGTAGTCGTAAATTCATAATTTGCTTTTAGTGGGCTAAAATGCTTGGCCATCAACATTCCTGGTGGTAATGCGTTTTAAACGGTATTTCGCGTAATGGGAATAAATATTTGGCCCCTTATCAAGTGTTGATATTTTGGTCACAAAGTACAACATTAATTACCATTGACCACTATCTGTACTAATAGCTGATATTCATGCATTTGTTATACATAACTCAAGTACTTCTTTCCTTTGAGGATGGACAATGATATGTTAAGAATCTACTTTAGTATAATTAATATTATGATGATAATCTAGCAACCTAACATATCATATTAATTCCAACCCATTTCAAAATTAAAAACAAAAGTTATCAAGAAGATGATTGTCTCTGAGCTTCTGCTATCCCTTTAAGGATTAAAGTTACTATTAATTAGCATATATACTACTAATACTTATGTATCTTACATATAAGAATGATGTAATTAAATATATAAAAATGATTCATAAAACAAAATGTTACAGTTAGTTAGCACGTAGTAAGTAACGTTAGCTTACCCCTAAAGCCACATGATTACTTTAAAAAGTCCCCAATTAACGAGGCATGGCAGAGTCCCTTATCTCGTCGGAATAATGGAGACAGTCATTTAGCTGCATTCCTGATGAGTGACCGCTTGAATTAGAATTTATTAAGCGTCCATTCATACACTGATAAAGGAAGCTTTACTCATAACTTACTTGTATGAGTGTAATTCGTTGGTGGTTTGAGATAGTTGATGCGTATTTGGTTATTTTTATTTTTTTGTACTTGCGATAGAGGCATAGTTGTAAGACAACCAGTGCCTCACATAAATAAATCCCAATGAATACTGTTTTGTGCTAATATTGTAAAAAAAAATTATGATTTTTTTGTTACATAGAACGTCAAAGCCGTATCTATACTATTCGTTAATTCTTACATCTATTGTCTTTTAGATGACCAGTTGATATTTATTGTTGGGCAGAGAAGTTACTTTTATTTCACAATCCCATATTTGTCATAGGATATTTATGTATTATGCCAAAAAAAGTTATCAAAAACCATCCCCCTGACGGATGCAATTAGTCTGAAGTGCTAATGTTGTTAGAAGCAATTTCCTGCGCAGTTGTCTGTCAGGCCATCGCATTGATAAACGTCCGTGAGCATGTTGACTTAGTCACTAATCAACTAAACCGCCAACTAATCAAGGAGAAACCGGCCAGCAGACGCGCATATTTGTTATGACGACGCGTAGGTATGCAGGGCCCTTTAAAAAACCAGTCACGGCTCGCAATTGATATTTCTAAACCTTAGGCACGTCAAAAGTTTCATGCCCGACCTCATTGTTACATAACCTTCTTGCGTCAAACTGATTGACATTTGTCAGTGCTATTGATTGCATTACTTATTGTTTCATATTTAGACTTGGGCATGATTTGTTAATGCCGCCAATTGATTTTTAATATTTTAGGCGATTGTTACAGTTTTCTACCTTTTTAGGCCTATTTCGCTGCTTTTGTAATGCAAGAAAAGGGTCAACTATTACACTAAGGGTACTGTTTATTGTTCTAATATTTGAAAGTACTTAAAACATACATCGATGTACTATCGAACACAGGTTGTCTATTGGAGATCAATATAAAATAAATGATTAGTCACATACTTACAAGTACATCTTTTAACACTGTTTTATTATTCGCCATGTGTGGTCATTTAATCTTGTAAACAAACACAGCTATCAATACAGCCTATCATAACCAAATCAATCAATTAACCTGTTATTGGCACAAAAAGCACAAGCCTAAGACACTAATCTCTTAAATAACATTTTAAGCCCGGTACGAATAGTAGCAATTGATTGAAAACATTGTCCGTAGTAGTCAGTACATCGTCTTCCATACATTAGTTGCTACTTCATAAATGGCTGCCGCATTCCTCGGCCGATTCTTAATTAGGTGTCTGGTAATGCGGCCACTGCGAATCGTAGCCTTGGAGGCACCTTTGCGTACATCGGCCGCCTATTCACCGCGGTGTTGTTATAATCCCGACTTTTCGATGGTTACTAACTGCCTAACGTGTTCATGAATGAATTGACTTGTGTTTAGAATAGATTTTTGCTACGGAATTCAAACGTACGTACCTACACTTGATTGAGAATTTTAAACGCTTATACAGACTTAGTTTCATGTGTTATATGAATGGTTATATGGTATTGATTTCCGGTAGGTAAGAACTAGGATTATCTGTAAAATATGGTTAACTAAATGTTTTAATCCCCGAATTAGTAAAGGATTAACTACAAGCTCTTCGTCAAAACATTAATACGTCTTAGAGGTATCTTGAGTGGCCTTACAAAAGTATTTAGGTACTTTTGTATCATCATCATCATTAATCAGCCTGTATTAGTCCACTGCTGGACGTAGGCCTCCCCAAGGGTACGCCACAAAAGACGATCTTTCGTGGCCCTCATCCAGCCACTACCAGCAACCTTCTTGAGGTCATCGATCCACCTGGCAGGGGGGCGTCCTACACTACGTTTGCCGAGACGTGGCCTCCACTCAAGAACCGCTATACTCCAGCGGTCATATTTTGTATAAATATTTATAAATTTATATTCACTTAACATATTTATATACTTATATCTCCTCTACTTATCTAGAAGTAAATAATGCTAACGAAAATTTAATGATTCTACGAAATGAAAGATAGGAATGAACATGGCGTCGTTTGTTTGTCCAAATCATTGTACATACGAGTGAATAAAAGCAGGAAGAGCACGTCCATTTACAATTCCACACCTGATTTGTGTAATGTATGCACTTTAAGCACAATAACAGCATAACAATGCGATAAACAACAGAAAAGCCATTCGTCATGTTTTACGATGGTTAATTATGTGTTGTGAGGAATAAATTATTGGTTTACGCATGTCTCGGATGCTGTTGAACCGAGACCAGTTTGAGATAGATTAGGTATTTGATCGATTTCCGATTGTGCATTTTATTAGCCTATCATACTATAAAGAAACTCAAACTTTAAATATTATACAGAATATCCGTTCTGGAATTCTAAATACATAATTATTACAGCTACCTTTTTGCAATTGCATATTAAATAAATTAATGATATAGCAGTTATTCTTATTCGTACATTTATCTGATTTTACTACCATCATTTATTATACACTACCCTCTCTATAACGTAAGATACTATTCGATGCACAACATACGTTTCGAGCATTCCAATACCATATCGATAACTACTTAACTACTCGTGCAAACTACAATAAGGTAGTGGTAAGCAGACAAGTACCAGTCTCAGCAAGTGATTTCCTGGGCCAAAACCTGTTTTGGAAGCCTCTGCTCTTGAACTACATTCGGCCCCAGTGGCTGGTCCACTTTTTGTGACACCCTGCCGACTCATTACCCATCTCGAAGGTTTTATAACTACTTGTGACCTGTCCTTAATATATGATATTGGTATTATAGGATTGTCTTAAAGTGAACGAGGTGATAATGTATCCAAGGTTTTGTATTTAAATGTATGTTTGGTTATATTGCCAATGAATTCATTTTACAACAGATAGTTAGAATCACCTTTTTCGTTGTGAATTTATACAATACATGTACAAATACAGTATACAATGACACACTATGCAGTCCTTTTTGTGGCGATGTAAACTTACATATGAATGCCACGTAAAGAATAACTGTCCCAAAACTGTTTATTGTCTTCCCCAGATCTTACATAGTATAAACGTACGTCCTTATAACTATGTTCTAACATTTCCTTTCCTTGTTCCAGTGGTCTGAACTTCCAGGACCTGATGCTGCGGCAGGGCACGAGCGACAACCTGCCCAAGACCCCGCTCATCCTGGGCTCTGAGTGCGCCGGAGAGATCGAGCAGCTGGGCGAGGGAGTCACTAACTTCAAGGTAACCTTACGTGTACCTTAACATATGTTAGTTAAGTGCGAGTTGAAATAATTATGAATTATGACTGCTTAAGTCTTGTTATGAACGTGAAAGTGTGAAGTTAATGCAACGCTAGTAGGATACCTTTCTTAGTATGCCATAGACCCGATTAAGATATTTAGGATCTAATTGATCACAACCTATACCATTATAAGATACGTTATATTTACTAGTTAATTCAAATAATCTAAAGGCATACAATAATACATATAAAGTATAAATGAGTATACTCGTATTAAAGCACCCTTTTAACGTGTAAACTATCTTGTCTGACCTAAAACCATGCGTTTCTTTCATTTAACTCATTCATTTATCTCCCATTCTACCCTTTTACAACCTACCATCTTTCACTTGCTTCCCCCAGGTGGGCGACCAAGTGGTAGCCCTGCCGGAGTTCCGCGCGTGGGCGGAGCTGGTGGCGGTGCCTGCGCAGCACGTGTACCTGCTGCCCGAGGGCCTGTCCCACCAGGACGCCGTGGCCATCACCACCAACTACCTGGTGGCGCATCTGCTGCTCTTCGAACTGGCCAGCCTCTCTCCCGGCAAGAGCCTGCTTGTCCACTCCGCTGGCGGTGGTGTGGTAAGTCGACTATTATGACTATTTACAACATAATAATATTGTAGGACGTTATTACACCAATTGAACTAGCCCCTTGGTAAGTGCATTTAAGACTTGTGTTAAGGGTACTAGTCAACGTATATTTAAGAAATATAAACATATTTTATTCTGATAAATACATATATAGCATATATAATCAACGACCAGACTGAAAAGCAGTAGAAAAGCGTAGTTCTTAACTCTGCCTCCACCGGGAATCGAACCCGGGACCTCACGATTAGCGTTCTGGCGGCTAACCGATCAAGCTACGGAGGTCGTCAATTATATAATACTATTAAGCCTATGTACTTATATGCATCATAAGTCTGCCCGTGACCATGGCTGCTGCAACGTAACCTAACCGTCGGGTTAATTAATTAACTTTATTATATAAAAACATACGCGATAAGTCCCGTTAGTTATTAATCATGAGTATAAATCGCGAATCTCTTAAAACTATATATGCATCATGTTTTTCTACCTACAAAAGGGAGACTTACATACACGTTATGCACGTCTACCTGAAGAAAGGAAGGTAGAGAAGGATCCCTCTTTGTCTGGATGACAAGTGACTTAAGCTTTATTGATATCTATATACAATCGGTGGTTACATATGTTATAAGTATCTGTAACAATGTTTGCTTAAAATAATATAGAGATTATGAAATCATGTACAAAGTATAGATATCCAAAAAATGCATGTTTGAGAAACCAACGTTGTTACTATATGACTCTTCAATAACAACTTAAAACATTAATATGATAAAGGTAAACAATAAACATTCGTAACTGAATTCGGTTACTACGAGTATGTTGCGAAATTCATCAGAAAAACATAACTAGTGGCGTGTAAGTGGGACGCTTACAGAATGTCGTTGGAGGCGACTAATGGTATCTATTAGGCTAGCAAACTGTCGCCATGTTTCATTATTACATCACAACCCCAATATTCATGTTACAAAGTGACTTAGTTATATCTCATATGTCCTGTGCACCCCTAAAGGTATTAAAAGACGTGAATGCATATGTAATATTCAGTGTAAAATCATGGTATTATTTCTAGAATAGTTAATATATGGCTAATAGTCCGTGCTGTGATAGAAACATTATTATTGACCATACACCACTCATCTTACTGGCATCCCAATACTCTGTCTACACCGAAAGAAACAACAGTTCGCTTTGCTTATGTATTAATAATACCAGAGACTTCTTCGGTTAAATAACGTCATAGGTATTGTGGTTAACCGCAACTCACTCACAGCTTACTGTCCTGAGTTTGTATTTATGTTAACTGTGAATATAGTAGAACAAATACCAACTTGCTAAACTAGGACCTAAAAATACTAACTAGTTGCCAATCTTTCCTGAAAGACATGGCTATTTATTAGTATCAAGTAAATTGCTAAAAGTGATCTAGGAGATTTTAACGGTTATGTATCCATCCTGAAAGGGATTGAAGGACGTGAATGTATATGTATGTAAATATAAAGATTATGGCTGTCATATTATTATATACATACATAACTTTCCTTCATTATTTTAGGATGTCTACTAGGAAATATCTATCAAAGACATGTCAGCCTATCATTCAGTAAGTTTCGTTTATTCTTGAACTTTATCACTGAAGCTGTTGTAGACGCTATATTGAAAAAGGGTGACATTAGAAGTACCTATAACTGTCGAGTGTATAAGGTTTACGGCTTTCACTGAAGCAAACACTACTTATTTATAATGTTTTGTCAGGATCATAACAAATGGGGATCCGTGATCTCTGCATACCCCTCTATAGTGAAACAAGTAAATTAATATGTATGTAACATAGTAGCGGTAAGAATGCAGGTCTTTTAAGATAGTACTAAGTAAGCAACGCTACATTATATTCTAGTTTCCATAATACCTAACTTACCATTACCCAACCGAGAATCGAACCTGCCTATTAGCCGTACATTATCTCCATTAAGCCCACAAAGAGAATAGTGTTGGAATGGAGGTTATACTCATGAATGAGTGTTTGTCTTGCCTTATCGCTTAAGCTGTTTGCTCACTGCCCAAACATATTGAGAGTCAAACTTCGGTTCTAAGTGTATTTGGAAGAACATATTCATTACGTGTAGATTCATACATTCCCGTCTTTAAATTCCTGTCGGGGTGGACAGAATCTTGGAGAGACAATTATCTGTAACATAGCGTGTACGTAAATAAATATTCATGTCCTTAAATCCATTTTGGGGTGAATAGAAGCTTTGAGAGACGATTATCTCCTATACTTAGTCAATTGGTTAAATTAATAGTATATTTGATAGTACGGAAACATAAGGACTACGACAAAACTGTTAGCTATATTCCATATTAATGCCAACATAGTCTTAATGGTTATGCTAAAAGTGACAAAGGAGATATTATACAACGTCTATCTTCGTATAGATCGAAGTTAAAATATACCTATGTTTTTAAAAGAATATAATATGTCAGTTATGGCATATAACATTAAAGTAGCTAGAATAAATGAAATCAACAAAGTCACTTTTAGGTAGTATACCTCGAATTACTGCCCTCTCTCATAAGATAACAAACGTGATGAGTTGAGTATCAGTTTCAAAGTCCATAGAAACGCAGTTATATGGAAAGTGTTAGAGGAAACGTATCGCGGTATCACGTATGGAAATCGAAAGTGTTTGCCTTGTCAAGAGACCGGCACAAGTCTGTTTACCCCTCAAACAATTAGAGGGAAAGTGAAAAGTGATCATCTTACACACGTCTGGAATGTTCTGGAATGTCGACAGAAGACAAAGTCGTAAGGAAACCTACCTTTTCCTCATTAGTGCTTATAAATGGCGACATGGCTCACCACCTGTTACATTGAGTACTGACTATCTAGTCAACACGTGGGTTCGAGGTGGCTATAGATTTACTACCTTCGCTGTTACGGAGATGATAACCATAATATAGCATTTTACAACCTCCGTGGCGCGGTTAAACACCGGAATCGAAAGGTGCCGGGTTCCATTCCCGGTTGAGGCAGACTTAAGAACTACGCTTTTCTTGTGCATTCCAGTCTGGTTTTTGATTATATGTTGTACTATATATTATATTTCCATGTATAATAAATATGTAATTCTTAAAAATACGTTGACTAGTACCCTTAACAAAAGTCTTAAATGAACTTACCAAGGGGCTAATCAATTGGTGTAATAGTGTCTTAAATATTATATTATTATTATTATAGCTTATTTATGTACACAATAAATCTTTTGAACCCTACTCTACTACGACTTTATACCACTAACTCCGCACACACAGTCGGTGGTTATAGCTACGTGTATTGTGTACGGAATGCAAGGCGATGGCATCCGTCCATTATCAGGTTTCTTAATAGCTGCTGCGTCAGTTGTTGATACCGAATTCCGATACTATCGCGGATTGAACGCGGATACGGGGTAGACAGTAGTATATACTCAAGAGACAAGACTAGGGAATGAAGTACATACTTTAATATAGTTAATATGACTTGGGAGAAATTTGGTAGTTTGTATGTAGTGTAAGACTCATACCTAATATGTTTTCGAAATTCGGAGATGGGCACTAAAGCCTTTGACTACCCTGTACGATAAAAAAGGAGTGTATGCAGAAGTCGTGAAGCGTATACATATAAGTTAAGTTTAAAATGCAAGTATGTCATCTCCAGGGGAATATACAGCACATAGGGAATATTCAGTATAATACATCGCAGTAAGGTGCTGACTATCTATTTAACTATTGGTCCAATGTGGCCATTTAACAATGGGTACACACACCTAGATCCCGAATCCACTAATTAATGACTTTTGCAAAAAGTCATTTCAATATCTTTTCTGTAACAATATGAAGTTGTACGTGGAATATTAAACGTGACAAATTTAGCCCTTATTTAGGCACTAGAAATTTGACTAGAAATTTGACACCTTTTCATACACTACAAACTTCACACTATTACTGAAGTGACATTGAACTAGGATTGTGCTAAAACGCATTAGTATACTTGAGTCCTCTGAGTTTCTCACGCATCTATTTCGGTCATTCCCGTAATAATTTAGCTCAATTGAGTAAGTTTGTCTTAACATACAGTCCCTCGGTACACGAGCAATTAAAGCTAATTGTTTTATTAATATACACCCTTTGGGTTGTGACGTCATACTGGAATGCGGAAATGGCTATTAAGTGCTAGGGTCATTGGTCCTAGCACATATATCACATGTTTAAAGCTAGTGTGTACAAATACAATGTACCGGTACATGCTCCGGGGTTTGAACCCTGTACCCAGTGATACAGAGTCAAGTCTGTAACGATTGAGCTACGTCAAATTATGTAGTAGATAGTATGTTTATAAACATGTGTTATTTACAACTTGTGTATGTTTAAAGCTAGTGTGTACAAATACAATGTACCGGTACATGCTCCGGGGTTTGAACCCTGTACCCAGTGATACAGAGTCAAGTCTGTAACGATTGAGCTACGTCAAATTATGTAGTAGATAGTATGTTTATAAACATGTGTTATTTACAACGTTAAGCTTTGTAAATCATATTACTTATATGGTGAGAGAATAAGTCGTCACAATCGTAAAAATTGATTTAACTGATTTCGGGTATTGTTTTTATTGCATAAATTTGTTTAAAACTAAGATGTTTATGAAGTGTAAAAATATTATTGCATTATATTAGATACTTTACTATAAATTGGATTGCAGATATGTAATAACACTGATTGAAAAAATTCTACTTTCGTATGTAGTAAGGAAAAAGAAATCCGTCTCTGTTCTTGTGACGATTTCTATGGTGCATTTTCGAAATAAAAAAGTCACTTAATAGATGCCGACATGATTGACCCATTGCGATATCTGGTAACTATTTGGCTGAAATGTGGCTATAAATTAATCAGTCCACCTCTGGAGGACTGCGTACCTCTGAATAAGTTGAAACAGATAGTCGTGAATAAAACGTCCTATTCATTCTCTATACGAGAACTATTATAGTGAGACTTGAGAACTATTAAGCAATAATCTACCGCTCCATACACCTATAACCCATACTCCCTTAATCACCTCTTAGCATAAAACAGCCAGTTTAAACCGTAACTATGTTAATAACCAGTTTAAAGTAGTGGCAGCCCTATCCCACTACAAATTATCCGCTTGTTTACGGGCTTTTAAGTTCTTTGGTACTAAAATAGCATTTAGGGCTGCCATTCCGTTGTTCAAAGCATTCCTGACATGAAAGAATTCCATAACGCTACTTATAAGGAGATTTATTAAGGCTTTTTATCGCCTACAATCAGTTATGTCCTGGTTAGGGTATTGTATTGTAATTAGATGTATTATTATATGAATAATTGTTTTATTTAATATATGAGACCGGGTCGTATCACGATAAATTAATAAAGATATAAATACCTTTATTTCACCCGATGTTTCAACCCATTTGCATAGACCGTGGTCGCGGGAACACTAAACTTATTTTATCGTGATACGATCCGGTCTCACATAGTAAATAAAATGAGTATAAATCGCGAGTGAAAAATGAATAATTGTTTGTTATTGAGTTACATACAAAATGTATGTCTTTTTAACTTTGGTTCGTTGATGTTACATTGATGTACTTACGTCCTTTCATCCTGGTAGGAATTATTCACTCACGTACTTATACAGAACAATGGGAGAATATCTCCGCGATCGCTATTAGTATAACTATCGGGATTGTGGTGGTATTAAAATGGAATATTGATCAGGTTACTAGTCCTTAAAAGATTTAAATCCTTTACGTTTGTTACGTCATTCTAATATGATACACAGCTGGTTAACACTATAAACGTCCCAGACTAACAAGCTTGACTATATAGCTAGGGAAGAAACTTAAAAATTCTATTATTCATCATACACATGATCTTTATACGTAATATATGATCATCAACGACGCTACAGACTTATCAATCTTTTACCTCCTTACCCAGTGGTTGAGCCAGCTAATTTGCACCACTCAGTAGCTAAATAGCATTCTACGAAGCTTGCGTAAACAGCGGTTCTATCTCGGAATCGGCGAAACTGTTTACCAGTGTTTACAAGCCGCAACGCGTTTGCTTTTCATGAACGGCCGCTGTTTATTATGCTTTTAAGGTGCACTCGTCCGAGAGTTTATTTCGCGTGCAACCGAAATAACTGACTTGCCTCGTAACTGCCTGATTCTCACTCGAGAGCCATATTACTATGAGGCTGAGTCCCATATGAATCACTACATAGTATAAAACAAAGTCGCTTTCTATGTTATGTCCCTTTGTATGCTTAAATCTTTGAAACTACGCAACGGATTTTGATGCGGTTTTTTTAATAGATAGCGTGATTCAAGAGGAAGTTTTATATGTATAATAACATTCTTTAAATAGTGGAGTAGGCTATATATTTTATACCCGTGCGAAGCCGGAGCGGGTCACTAGTACTTGTATAAACAACGAGATGGTCAGAGCCTCGATCGTCACTTTGAATCGTCGTGACAAATCTCGCCTCACACACAAGCATAAAACTCAGCCATGCTTTTCTTTCCTACATTTTATGTTGGTAATGATTCTGTTTTCCGTGGCTTTTTATTTATAATCTTACCATCAACTGTTACCTGTATATTAATGGACTATCCCATTATAAAGCTTAATTTTTAAATCTGAGACTAACCAGCTATGAAATGTACCTCTATTTACAATTTCAATACCATTTACCAAAACTGTAAAGAGTAAAGAAGAGTTAGTAAATAGTATGTTCATAGTTAATTACACGCACAGTAACGACCCTCAATCGCTTTTGTGGTTGACAGAACTCAGGAGACACAATATCTCCTAAAAATAAATTTCAAGTTTGACAGCGTTATCTACCAGTTACATACTCCAAATTACTCGTATCTTATCGCTAATGGTCATTCATTACTTGAAATATTTCAACTAAACTATGTTGCTAACAATGTCTACATTATTCAGATAAATCATTACTCACTTTTAGCAAAAAAGAAGCGTTGTTATGCGATGACGTTGTCTCGAAAGTGAATTGATATCTACATATTATTACAAATACGTATTTTTACAATTACGACATTTAATAAGGTACTAAAAGTATCACAATCTTGTGTATACATTTTATCCAATGTATTGCAAAGGTAATTTAATCCAACATTACTCCCCATGATATATCATTATTAAAAGATAGGTAGCCAACCGGCAGGTTGCTCCTATTTTCCTTTACGTAGTTAAATCTTTCTATACAACATAAAACTTTCTATAAATTCACGTCCTTTTATCCCTTTAGGGGTGGACTGAACTTTAAATACACGAATGAAAGCATCTCATTGACCACTCAGTGAATATCGGAGGTTGTGATATCACATGGAACATTGGTGACATTCGCTAGCCTATAGCCAAATAGATTCCATCTACCCCTAGTCCATTCGTCGCCTTCTACCACATAGAAGAACGAAATCTAATTACCACTATTTTTACATCCTAGCACGGGACATATCACTACATAGTATAAAACAAAGTCGCATTCTTTGTCCCTTTGTATGCTTAAATCTTTGAAACTACGCAACGGATTTTGATGCGGTTTTTTTTAATAGATAGTGATTCAAGAGAAAGGTTTATATGTATAATAACATCCTTTAAATAGTGGAGTAGGCTATGTATTTTATACCCGTGCAAAGCCGGAGCGGGTCACTAGTGATTCTTTATAACTAACCCGCTTTCTTTGTTACAGGGCCAAGCCGTGGCGCAGCTGGCGAAGACCGTGGACAACGTGACCGTGTTCGGCGTGTGCTCCAAGGGCAAGCACGAGGCGCTCAAGGCCAAGAACGACAACGTGGACCACCTCATCGACCGCGCCGACTACGTCAACGAAGTGCGCAAGTGAGTGTCAACCCTTCACCCTTACGTTAAACATAAACATACGCTTCACACTTGTGTATACACACTCCCTTTTGTATGGGACATTCGAAGCCCGCGTATCACTAGATAGACAGCACCCAACGTGATAGGTAGTGAACCGTATCGCCGTATATAGGCACTGAGTACATTATACACTCATATATAATACACATTAATCAAGTCTTATACTACAAAGACATAACCCTTGCGGGGGTTTCAGAGGTTCAGGTGTCTGTAGTTGCGGAGGTAGGAATTCTATGGCCACCTCCAATCCACTGTTGAGCAGATAGTCAACAATGTGACAGGTGGTAAGCCGTGTCACCAGATATAAGTACTGACTATTATCTGTTCGGGGATTAAGTTCCTCACGATGTTTTTCGTCACAGTATTCATATATTTCATAACACTAGTAATTAAGTCATGCCATTTCATTACTAATACTTATTAGTCACGGTTGCAATCGAGGGAACAAGAGAGACGTACTTACCAGAAGCTTATATACGTAGCCATTACTCAGGGATTACATTTTATCTGACTATACGCATGCATGCTTCAAGAAACAGACACTTAGGAAAAATATCTTCCCCAACGGGATAGGTAGAGACTAGCGATCAAATCTCATTAGCTTCCCTCACACCCAACCTTCTCATGCATGCTCTTCTGTCCTTCACACTACGTATTAAGGACAATATTCAATAAAAGAAAATCTATCTACTATATTTAGTAGTGTTTCTTATTGCTAAGATAAAATTCCATACTCAAACCCTGTATCACCAGAAACGTGTGATTCCTCTCTGATTCTCCCAATTTGTTCTCCATTAGTGGAGTGTGTCGGAAGCTTGCGCAATTGGTGCTGTTAATCAGAGGTGCTCTGGTAATTGTTGCTACCCTCTTTAATGTAATTAGCGAGACGAAAAATGAACGGGTTCGATTCTGCTACCGTGACAGGTTGAAACAGGTTAGAACTTTAACTTGTGAACTGATACACTTAATAATAAGTGGAAAATCTTTACACTTTATAATAGCTGAAAAATATGAATCAAGAGTTAGTATGCGTAAATTCAAAAAACTCACGATGAGTTGTCTAAAATATCCCTGTTTCACATATAATGGAAGTTAGTTTTTTCGCTTAACAAAGTATCAATAAGTAATTTAATAATCTAACATTTATAATGAGTCTTTTTAACAATTTATACTATAAAATTTCGAAAAAATACCAACTGGATACCCAAAAGTCACCATCCTAACAATAAACTCCAAAATTAATCATCTCCAATCAACCTTAACTTTTCAAATACTCAAAACAACTCCATCCCACACTAGTACAAACTACAATTCAGCCGTTAGGCGTTAGGAGAATCGGCGTCCTATCTCGCATGAGTCACGGGAGGCAAGTTCAAGAACTCTGCTATTTCGATGTAGCAGACATCTGGCTCTGGCCTTTGCACTGATTGACGCTGGACACACCTTTTGGATAATGTGCCTTTATAGTTGGGAAAACAAGCTAGGTATACTTCTAGTTGTGGATACTTGTGTAATTAAACTACGTACAGTCAGCACCAAAAGTCGATGAACAGAATCAACTTAACAAAACACCTGTTCACAATAAAATGCCATAAGTTATAGTCGCAACTAGGAAACAAAATAGCCTGTACACCACAGGTATTGTATGGTGTACAGGCTATTTTGTTTCCTAGTTGCGACTATAACTTATGGCATTTTATTGTGAACAGGTGTTTTGTTAAGTTGATTCTGTTCATCGACTTTTGGTGTTGACTGTACATATTATTATAGATGGTTAGTTATATCAGGTTAGTTTAGAAGGTAAATTGAACGCGTGCCGATGCCGCGTAAATATGGTATGGTAATTAAGTGCCATTCTTGATGCTTAACTATATAAATATTAACTCTTTTACCTAATGTACTTCGCAGCTTTTCTGTCTAGACTGCTAAGAATTAGTAATTTAAAACAATTCTGAAGTTCTTGCTTACATATTTGTATTAATATTCTTAATTAGAATTGAGTTTCTACTCCCTGAGCACCCGTTTGGGTATTATGGTCATAAGTGTGTTGGTAATTATGGCAATGTTACGTTATTTTTTCCAAATCTGTTGCAATATCTATTCATATTCCCCAATACAGGAAATTAATGTTAGGGTCGTATTTATATGGGGTCTGCTGATATAAATGGCAGAACAGCTGTTTTCAAAATTTGTCTATGGTGGCGAAATGGCAGTATACACAAACCTCACATCACTAGAGAGGTAGGCAGAGATCATATTCCCACATTTTTCCTGATCTTTACAAATCACTTTCGTTTCATTTATATACATACACCTTCTCTTACTCATATAGAAAATAGTATACGTAATAAATATGATTTATTAATACGGAAAACTGATGATGATATAAATATGATGTTTGAAGTTTTATTAGGTTATTAAATACGTAATAAGTGATAATTTCCGTTAGTAATGAGAATTATGATTCATATAAATGATTGAGTCTTATGAGTTATTAGAAAAGCGTTTGTCATAGCATTAATCATGTTGATCACCCATAACTAGTCCACATTTAAATGTAGTCGTTATCCTGTCCCTATTTAAAGATATTTACTATTCTATATAGGTTCCAGATTCCTATAAACTGCTACTTTTTTTACAAAGATGTGATGATGATACTAATACATACCCATTCACGCATCTTTAACAGCCATAGATAATCGATAGCCAACTTGAACGGCTCTGACAAATCATTCTCCACTCACACCTATTGAGCTTCTATTCTTTCCTTATATGTTCTACGCAGCCTACCCCGTCCAACTCTACCTTCCACCTATATGATCCTATAGATTCTATAAATCGCTTTTGTATATCCATTTGCTATTTTTGTCTTCTAATCCCTAAAGAATACTAATCCCTTTTCGCGTTTTTACGTGTAAAGAAGAAAGGCAACTAGTTAGCATTCTATTTACGTCACATCACAGGGGCCTTAGTCCACTTATGCATTTTGTATACAGTTCAGTATCAGATCAGTAATAGTGTAAAGTTGGTAGTTGATTAGCGAAATTTGACAGATGAATGATGAAATTTCATTGGTGAAATTTGACACTTTTGGTCATACATTACCAACTTCACATTATTACTGATCTGATATTAAACTGCGTTAGTGCTAAAACTCGTTAGTGGACTGGGCCTCAGGTCTTAAGTACCTGTATAAGCGCATTCCTCAAAGAGTCGGCGGCAGAAGTGTGGATCTATTCTTAATTGTTTACACTTCGCCCGTGGTTTTGGAAATTGTTTACATTTTTCCCCTGGGAGGAGGCCCTGCCATTAGGGCTGTGCGTCTTCAATTATATAAAAATTTTGGAAATATTATAAAAATTACATGATATTTTAGGATGGTTAAAATAGAAATATAATTTGGGATAGGTACGTACAATATGTTATGTATTGTAGTTAATATACACTATAGTATTTGAAAGCGTCGTTAATGATGCTGATTAACGAGTATTAAATTATATGTGACATCTTATATAGGTACATTCTGCGAACAAAAACCGTAAACGAAAAAATGTATGAAAACTCTTTCTAGGATCGAATCAATCCTTACAATAAATAGTCAATAAAAACTAAGGACAATATACATAATTCAAACATAAATAACTATTAGCTTAACCTTACATTCCTTAGTACCTCTTACGCTAGAAAATAAGCATATTACGCATAGTAATGAGTGATTACCTTACGCATTAGAAATATCTGATATATTGGCATTCCATGCAGATTTCAGTATTAAACACCTACTATTTCATTGTTAATATTAATATAACGAAATATTCGACCCACTTCAGCTATGTTGACTCATCTGTAACTAATGTAGCATTAGTTGGTACTTAAAAGGAGAAAATAGAGGTGATAAGTGTATATAGGGGTAGATTCTGAAAGATATTTCAGATACCTTTCTCTCATTATTTAGATGTTATGAGTATGTATGATTTTCCTTCTATAGATTTTAATGGAATGCTTCTATTTCCGATTCTGTAAATCAGTTAAAATGAAAGGATTAAGATATTTCGATCATTGTTTATAATAGATTGTTAAAGATACGATAACTATATATTTGTGTCAAATAAACGTATATTTTTATAGTATTTTAATGACGTCTGTACTATACCCTTTCTATTCATATTCAAAAATAACTTATCACTTAAATCACTCAAAAATTAACAATTAATCTTTGCACACACACCCATAATACATACATATCCCTCTAACACTCCACTCAAAATCCAAATAACAAATGCTTTTTATCTCACAATAGACAACCCTAGCAAAGGTGTACCCACACTCCATTATAAAAATACCCGCCTCAATCCCCATACTAGCAGCTGTCCGAATGAAACGAAACAATTAACAGCCGAACCAGCGTACAAGACCTCTCATCACCAGCGCCACTAACCAATACAGGGGTCAAAATATACCGGTGCTAGATTTGTAATGTGGGAATAGTATGCTATAATGTAATAACGCTCAAACTAGTCGGAGATGTCTTAAGGAAATATTTATGTGCGCCTAGTAGTTCGATTTGGTGCTAGTAAGGGATATAGGTGTATAAATAGCTGCTTTTCTTGTTGTATGTGAATAAAGGACTTGGTGTATAGCATATTGAACTATGTATGAGGAACTTGTCACCAATATTACATATTAATGTCATCATTAGCCATAGATATTCTAAAAATTACAGCCTGAAACCTGCCTTTGCGGTTCTGTCTGTCCTTAAAGTGAAAATAACGTTGGTAAATAACGTTGTATATTCACACTTGTTTCCCTATTTTCTTACCAATGGTATATAGAATCTACAAGACAACTTTTGGGGTACATTTACTTGAAATTTATAACGGTACTCTTTCCCTCTATACCTCTTTTTAGTACTTACTTATACGACCCCTTAAACAATTACGTGCCTATCTGCCCTCGAGGTCGTGTGAAGCGAAGAGCCCAACTCATAAACCCGTGATTTAGGATAGGGGCGTGGCGTAAAGTATTTCGAGAATCCCTCCCATATTTTACGAGGCGATAAAATTTAATTTCTTTCATGTGAACAGTGGTTTCTGTTCTAACGTCGCTACCAAGGGCTTAACTCACAAATCACAAAATATTTGGACTCATAGGATTAATAAACATACACATAACTATAACAAAAGACTATAACAACGTGATAATTTGAGACGTGACGAGCTTGCTATCTAAATGTCTTAGTGCATGTATTAGATTACTAAGGGACTATTCGGACTCGCAGAATTAATAAATATACACATAACTTGCAAATCTGGTCCGTAAATAGCGCGTTAACTGCCTTTCTGGCATGTCTTAGGTCACTAAGTGACTAGGAGAAATGGTATCTATTGGGCGATGGGCTAGTACTTCGTGACCATTAATTTCATCATTACTCCTACACTATGAATGTAGTTGACTAAAGAGATATTAGTTGACCTCCTTGAATAAGATACATACATACACATCACACCCATTTTCCTATAAAAAAATCATGAAACCTTATTAATCATTATCATGTCGAATAATTTTCACTTATTACAACCATACACTTCATATACACACTCGGCGGTTATACGTACTTCTATCGTTACCCTTTATCAATATGCCGGCTATCTTATTGTAATATGTATGGACAGTTATACGTACTTCTATCGTCACCCATTTTCAATATGGCGTCTCTTGTTGTCGTATGTATGTAACCTCCAGTTATAAATCTTTCTTACCCTGTTGCAGGATCTCGTCAGAGGGCGTGGACATCGTGCTGGACTGCCTCTGTGGGGAGGACAGCAACCGTGGCTTCCAACTGCTCAAGCCCATGGGCAAATACATCCTATACGGTGAGTTAGATATCTTATTAACTGGGACTTAAATAGGGTAATAAACTGCCTTTCTTACTGGCTTGTCTTAAAAAAGGACTATATAATAGATGATTAATAACTAACGGGACTTATCGCGTAAGTCTTTATATAATAAAGTTACCTTTATTAACGACGTTTCGGCTATGTTGCAGCAGCCATGGTCACGGGCAGACTAAGACGGCAGATTAGTCCCGTTAGTTATTTATCATGAGTATAAATCGCGAATCTCTTAAAACTATATATTAGATGGTTTTTAGGCGATGGTTTAGAAACCTTTCACCAATATTTCATTTATAAAATATCTTAATCCAACTATAATGCAAAAGGTGCTGGTAGAGATTTCATATCTCTCGAGATTCAGTCCACTTTGAAGCACTAAATTAAATCAGTAGATTTCTCTTTTAGTATTATTATGTAAAATTCCGGACTTTTTTTTGTATGTATTTATTCTAATGTCCCTTATTCCTTTTTACAGGATACTCAAACACCGTGTCGGGTGTTTCCAGAAGCATCTTCACTGTTGTGCGAGCGGTGAGTTAACAACCACTACTAATATTATCTACATAGTTATAAGAACATTATAGGGTTTGATTTCAGACTTTCAAATAGGAAGGGTGACGTAATAATTATGTATATATGCTAAGAATGTATGCAGATGTCTAAGATATAAGGGAAGCGAAAGGGATATGTTTAAATAGGAAAATTAAGATTCTGTGATCTTACACCCTAGATTGAGAATAAGGGGCCGAGTTTTATGTTTAGGAAAGCTATTAAGATTCAAATATATAGAAATTGAAAGTGAATGTGAAATTGAGAATATAAGAAAACAGCAGGGGCCTTAGTTAACTAATGCGTTTTAGCAGTAACGCAGTTAAATATCACATCAGTAATAGTGTGAAATTGGTAGTGAATGGCCAAAAGTGTCATATTTCACCATTAAAATCGGCAAAAGTTAAACACGGTTAAAAAATTACGAAATTTTTCACTTTTGCTAATCCTCGAACTTCACACTTTTGCTGATCTGATATTGAAATGTTATTTTACCAAAAGCATTAGTAGACTAAGGCCCGTGTTAAAACAGCCCGAGAGTGACCATGCTAGCTCTACTCCATATGACGTCGAATATGCCCATAAACATTCAATTTGCAATGGCTAATAGCATTCTAAATCCGTCCTGCATTCCTGCCATAGCGGCGGCCGTAAACTGCAGCGATTCCAATTTGTAGCCAGGGTCAGCAGAGCGTGCTTATGCACTAATAACAGTTAGGTGCACTGGGGCTTTGAGCTAGGAATAAGCGTAATGAAGTGCAGGATGTAGTCATTATGGGAAAAGGGCTTTGATGGTCTAAATGTGTGTGGATGAAGAAAGGTCAATATGGAGGCTAGAGGATGGTTACGTGATTACTCCTTCTATGTTTTATTCTATATGATTCTAGTAAATTTGTAAATAAATATTCAATGTTCTTTAATGAAATTACTTAGTGCAGCATATTAGGTTTAGGTACATTAACAGCGCTAGGAACTGAGATTGCTTTTCTGTTCGTAAATAGTAGACAAACCTTTTCCACTGCATTGACTCCATTGATGCACCATATTAAAACATAAGTCATGTTCCTTTGTTGCTTCACATTCCCAAATTGGTCTAGGTCTGTTACTATCCTTTATTTACCATGCTTATTTAATTATAATGTCCTTTTTTATTAACCTAAACAAAGCGACCAATAGATTAACACCTTTCCCTATATCTCTACCAAACACACATATCTATATCTCCTTTGACCATTCAGCCATTCACCATCAAAACACCTTAAACTATATGTTCTTCTACCATTCCAGATGTGGCAAGTAGACAAGGTGTCTCCCCTGGACCTGTTCCACGAGAACAAGAGCATGGCTGGTCTGAACCTTCGCCACCTGCTGTATCAGCAGGGCAAGGCGGAGCTGGTGCGTGGCGCCGTGGACAAGGTCTTCGCCCTCTGGAAGGACGGCAAGGTCAAGCCGCTCGTCGACTCTGTCTGGGCTCTTGAGGATGTGAGTCTTCTGATTCTTTAGTGTCGTAGATAAAAGAGGTATTGTCTATGGTTAAATTTCAGGGAAAATAGGGCTCATGTTCTTCTTTTTATCTTGGTCATGTACCTTGATTTGGCTGTTTTAGAAGATTATTAGGTATTTGTATCTAGTGACATGTAAAGATGATTGGATATTTCTTATACATACAAGGATAAATAAAACATAGGTGGGCATCCAGGTGTAATCAAGTTCAACATTGCTAATGTATTGGCGTAAAATTTTAGATTGACATAAATATGTGGCACTTATATCCAGTTGTATCAACAACCACTTATTTTCCAAAATAATCGAGACACAATCACCCAATATTCCAAAGACATAAACGACCCAAAAACGACACAAAGAAACTTGTTCGACCCAAGTCCCATCCTTAACCTTGTGCTTGCAGGTAGCAGAAGCCATGCAGAAGATGCACGACCGTAAGAACGTGGGCAAGCTGCTGCTGGACCCTGGCCTGGAGCCGAAGCCCAAGGCCGCCACCCCCGCCAAGGAGCCCAAGCCCAAGAAGGAAAAGAAGACCAAGGACGGGGAGGAGAAGAAGGTTCGTGTCTTGTCTTCACTATTCACGGTAATGAAGTATATCCAAGCTTTTTTTTACTTTTACTTACTTTAAGGTAACCTAGACTTAATTTTGGGCTTTTGTAAGGCTGCTGTACGTAGAATAAGTTACGTATATTTTGTATATTTACAGTAATTTCTATTATTACTCTGTATATTTACTTAATTTTGGAAGTATTATAGTGACGTTAGTTACAGCAGTCTTAAAATAAGTGAAGCTTAGCAAGATAACTATTTAATTTGATCGTGTTATAATTCTTGAATACAGTTTAAATGTAATGTACTAGAATTGAGTATAACCCGACCAAGTTAAGTAGACATTGCAGTTTAGATAACGAATGGAAAATATATAGTATTCTATTTCGTCTAAGCTTAGTATAGCATTGTGTATTGGGTAGTTGCTAATCTTTTGCTTTCTTCCAAACAACTTATGTCGTAAATAACAATGGGAAACAATATACATCATATAATCACGATCAACCCTATCGGGTTAGTCAGTGATCGATTGTCCACCATAAACTCTTTGGCAACTCCAGTTTTACCAGATATTCAGTGAAGTTCATACATCTCACTGCATTCATATTTACATTAAGTTACATAATTTCTGAAACTTCACGATGTTTTTCCAACTGCAAAACAAATAGGTTTATAATCCCCCTAGGCCAAAAAAACTCTTATATAAAAAGAGTATTTTATTGGTTCCTGTATCACGTTTGAGTAATTACAAAAAATATTAATCATGATCATTATCGCCTGGCTACGCTTGCATAGAAATGCATCGACATTAATCACTGCTACAGTATGAAAACATCATAATTATATGTATATTATTTGTATATGCTGCTGGCTTGTCATTAACTAGCGCCTATATAGCTGCCGTTCTTCCCGGCATGTCGTTGGAGGCGACTAAAGGACTAGGGGTCAATGGAATCTGTTGGGCGATCCGCTAGCAACCTGTCACCAACGTTCCATATAACATCACTAGTCCATATTCATGCTAAAAAGTGACTTTGTAGGGTTCTGTCCAACCCGAAAAGGATGTCAATATATATATGTATATCTAAATGGGCGCTAGTAAATGTTACGTTACTGTACTGTTAATTAAGAAATGTTGTGAATTAGCATAGTATACCATAATTAAAGTGTACCTTTGACCATACAATTATATTTAAGAACCTAATCTATTAACAGTGCAGTATTAATATAGAAACATGTATCTTGCATACAAACATAAACGTAGCTCCATATATAGGCAATGTTTGTGGCTTCAATATAAATATACTGCATCATAGCTGTAGCATTATACTGGCATATTCCATATAATCACAGCGTTTGCCTATTCTGCTTCATACAACATATGATAGAATGCGCACTGTTTATCTAAAACTCTTGTAAGTGAAACTTGTCGCGTTGTGTAGGCACAAAACCTGTTTTTCTTCCTGACATATGTCACTTAGAGTTAAAGGAATCTATAGGGCGATAAGATGACATCCAATATTCTATATCAATATCATTACAAATTCTATGATATGCTATAAAAAGCAGCAAAATTGTGTCATTAAAGCCCTGTCCACCCAAAAAGGGATTAAAAGACGTCTATATATGTAAGAAACGCGACAAAAGTTTCACTTATTACAACCCATTGATACCTCCAAACAGTTAGGTACTGAATTACCTCTTTTCCTTGCAGAAGGGGAAAGATAACAGCGAGAAGGAAGACAAAGAGAAGAAAGAGGAAGAGAAGAAGCCAGCTGAGAACGGAGAGAAGAACGGTGAGGAGCCTCTCACTAACGGCAATGGTAACGGAGAGGAAGGTCAGTCGAGGCGGGACTCGCTCTAACTAGATCAACTGTTTGCGATTTCATTATTACGTAATACAATAACTTGTAAACTAGAATGTGTCAATTTCATTACTACACATAAGATAATATAACTAGAAGTCCTGAATTATAACGTGTGTTGTATCTTTACTGTCAATTTCATTAGTATACAAACGAATGATATAAATTATGTTCTGAACAAAGATTTAAAGTTTTATTTATTTATTTATTTACATTACGTTGATAGGCACTTGACAAAAACATCATTTTGCAATATTAGTCTGAGGTCATATGACGAATACTCAAGTCTCTTTTGAATCAATTGATCTAACTAATCAATTAAACTCTAAGTTAATTTTAAACTTTTTGTAGGATCTTCTAAATGTAAGCAAACAGGAAGATTTTGAAAAGTAGAGTAAATATGAAATCGCAAATATTTGAGTCGTTCTAAGCATCAAAATCTCATATCCGCCTCATATCGTAGCATTGCATTGATAACGCACAACTAGAGCTTAATTTAGTCTTAAAATTTATCGTTGACGCTTTACTAACACTAACGTAACTGAGCATGATTAGAATAATATTGTTTAGACGCTTTTTACGCTATAAGTCACTATTATAGCGATTTTAATTAGTCAGATTTTTAATTAGTTAAGGCTTACAGTAGATAATGTTCACAATTCATCATGGAAATACCTTTACTTTTATCTCAAAGGTTGTAAATACATGTTTAAATATAAGAGTGACACTTGATGAACAATATTCATAAATATTGTCACTATTAAATTAATGCTACTAATGTTAGTAGGCAGTATCGTATAATAATTATGACACTCAAATTTAATTTGTATTCGATGGTGCCTAGAATCTCAGATTGTAGATAATCTTATTACACGTTTTGTATTTATGTTGATTGCACGTTGTATTGTTACCAATAACATTAGTTGTGCGTGTATCAAACTAACCGCTTGACTAGACCTTGCTCTTGTCTGTTGCTTGTCATGTTCATTGCGCTTGTTCCCATTGAGTGCGTGCTGATGCACCATGTGTTGTCGGCAGATGCGAAAGAGAAGGAGGACAAGAAGGAGTCGAGCTGAATGGCTGGCGCCGTCGCAGGGGGGGCCGCCGCAGCGCCGCTGGTGGCGTCGGGCGCCCGCAGTCCGCCGCGCCAATGGCCGCTCACTTTATTTTTGTATAATTTTTTTCGTATAAATAAATCTTGTCTATTTTATATTAATTTTGGCCTAAAGGATAATATTGTAATTGTTTCGATCAGTATCTATAGATTTTATTTAGGACTTATTTATGTTAAGTGAGAAGTTAGGCGACCGGAGGCAGAGATTCTCGTCTTTATGTATGTTAAGCTTTAATATTTTATTAGTGAATGCCACACGATATTTTTGAGATGTTTGTACTGGCAGCTTCGCCTACATATCCGGACGACCACTCTGGTGTTCTATTTTGATACAGATATTGCGCCGCCGCGACGTTTCGATGACTTTACTCTTAGTGCGGGCGACATATCAGGCGGAGGCGGCCCCGACTGCCGTAGTAGCGCCGCCCCGCCCCCGCTAGCTTTTGTACCGGCTTGTGTATCGCCACTTAGCTTGTGTGAGGACCAACGCTTTGGATGTCCCGAACAGTTTTCTCTTGTATCGTATTCAGTGTCATGTAAAGGGCCGTATATCCGATAGGAACAGTGCATGTATGTCACGCTCGTGACGCCAGCCGCATAGGCAGAGCTTCCGCTGGGTCGCGGTATATCGCCCCGCGTTATAGGGCGAGCCAGTGTCATATCTCTACTATGAATGGATTAATAAATATGTATGAACTGTAAAAATGCTTAAATGATCTTTCATTTTACTCATTATTGATTAACTTAATCAGATACACAAAGATCACTTACTTTCAAAGTCAGTCGCTCAGATCTCTGATCGAAACATCTAGCGTATCTATGACTACGTAAAATATAAATAAATCACACAGCCAGTGAGGCAATAGTGATAGCCCGTCAGCACTAACCCAAGTTTACGATACAACATCAAATAAAATATTAGCGGCACTACAGATAATATAATACCAAGCCTTTTGCTAAGGCTTTTCCAAGGGGAAGCAGTTACATTCGAGTACGTCCTTGTTAAGACCAAATTACGACTCGTAGTGGCAATCATGTAGGAGAAATGTTGATAAAAGGATAAAAAAAGTCTATTTAGACAATTCTTGAGTAAAAAACAGTGTAAAATAATATCACATCGTTTATTGAATAACAAAATAGCATATTTGACACAGATTTACTTAACACTTTAAAGAGAAGGCAAATACACAGCTCACTATTATCACTTACAGTAACGAAACTTACCTAACATTTTACATGCTTTTCACAGACTTAAAACCATCCATACAGGATTAATTAAAATATAAAATTAAAATTTTAATGTAACAAAGGCAGCAAACTTATTCTCAAACACTTAATTTTCAGTCACAAGGCAAGGTTGGAGAAACGATTTTACTAATATGGTATTTGGAAACTTGGTAAAAAGTATATTTTTTTAGGAAACTATCCTATATCTTGGAATCACCAGTTCTAATACATAACACTTTCATAAATAGAACTAGAAAAATGATATTTCAATGATATTAACACAAGAAAGAAGACCTACATACTCTTTAAACCCACTAAAAACCGGATCAAAATTCGCACCTATATCTCTTACAATACTGTCACATTCTACAACGTCTCTTTAGCCTGCTTTGGCGGCGGTCTTCGGGCCTTACTCCTAGTGGTATGGGTGCCTACGTAGCAGAACTCTGTACCAACGCCATTCCTCAACAAGTACTGCATCCATTGTATTTGCTTCATGGAGGGCTTGTCTGAATCGCTCTTTACTTCAACGAACTTCAACTGGAATAAAAACGACAATGATAGTATTACATAAGCTTAATGTAAACTGTCACATAATGTAATCACACCGAAACCCAGTCATTGGATACTCGGTAACCATGTGGAAAGAAGTACCTATACTGTAGAAATGTATGGAAGGTTATGAAGTGTTGGTTGGTTTTGGTTTGAGTAAAATTCTTTGTAAGAAAAGGACGAGCTGCCAAGTTTTTTCTGTAAAAGGATTTATTCCACAATCGTGTGCGCAAATGATACACAGGCGCTGAGGGTGTTCTTAAGAAATAATATTCTTACGAAACCGATAGCAATCCAGTTTTAGTATAACTGACTAGACTGATTACCTTTTTCCTAAAAGGCATAGAATAAAGTGAGTATATGAGGCTAAAAAGTCCATATAGTCTTAAAGTAGACAACATAAAATTACGTTTCTATAAGTCACTTCTAACTAGTAACCACCTCACTCAATCCCAAACCAACTGCTTCGCTCATTCGGAGCCAACGACACGCCTCGCGTGTCCATGAAAATTCTACTCGCCACGCCGCGGACACGCCTCGCGTGTCCATAAGTTTTCGATTATATCTCGAAAAGTACATGAAAAAAATTAATAGGAATTTGTGTACATGGTATTTACCACACGAATAACCATATATTCACGTGGTTTCTACTTTGAAAGAAGTTATGTTTATACTAAAAACGAACCCCTTGTGGGATGCCAAGAACACGCGACGCGTGTCCACTTTGAGTATGCGACCAGAGGTTCTAAAAGTTTGTTTACCTTTCCATCAAACTCACTACGTTATAGTTATTTTTTTTTTTTTTTTTTTTTTTTTTTTTTTTTTTTTTTTTTCTGGATGGAACATTTTGAAGAAAGGGCTTTAAATGGTGGACCTTCAAGTATTAGACTTTGGAAGAGATACGTGGATGACATCTTTTGTATCATTGGAGGAGGTGAAAATAGTGCGAGAGAATATGCCAGTTACCTAAACTCCATCCATCCAAAAGTCAAGTTCACCGTTGAGGTTGAAGAGGATCGAACGTTGGCCTTTTTAGACGTAAAAGTAATGGTCAGATCGGATGGAACCTTGGCGCATTCTGTGCACAGGAAACCTACACACACGGATAGATACCTGCACGCCACGTCACATCACCACCCACGTCATACGCAGTCTGTTGTGAGGACTTTAGTAAACCGGGCATATGATCTGTGTGACCCTGACCATTTAAGCGGAGAACTGGCTCACATCCAGGAGGTGCTGAAGAAAAATGGTTACAAAACGACAGGTCTCACGGTGAAACCAAAGAGGGATAAACATCCAATTGTACGCAGACAACCGGCATTTCTACCATATGTGAAAGGAATAACGGACAAAATAGGTGCAATCTTAAAACAGTACTCGATTGACACCGTTTTTAAACCAGTATTCAAAGTAGCAAGCAAATTACGGAGTGCGAAGGATGTTATCCCTTTTCAAAACCCGGGTGTTTATAAAATTCAATGCAGTTGCGGTAAAGTTTACATTGGCCAAACAAAAAGAAGTGTCCAGGAACGGGTCAAGGAACACATAGCAGCTGTAAAGAATAGGCAACCACAAAAGTCAGCGATAGCGGAACACCTGATGTCTGGTTCAAACCATTGGATTGAATTACATCAGCCTCAAATCATCTCCACGGAACAACATTATTATCCCAGAGTTGTTCGTGAGGCTATTGAAATTAAAAAACATCCCAATAATTTCAATCGTGAGGATGGTTTTAGGCTGTCAGAAACATGGGAACCGGTAATCATGGGATTATATTCGCGTGGCGTAACTGCGGATGTGTCTTCGGATAGTGTGAGTGTAGTGTGTCGTGCTATGAATTAACAAAAATTCCAATTGTGAGGGTAGACAGACATTTTAGCTGTGACGGACTTCCCGCCAGTCTAGCTTGCTAGCTAGTCTTCCCGCGACCACGGCCTATGCAACTGGGTCGAAACGTCGGGCAAAAATAAAGGTAATCACATATCTTTATAAATTTATCGTGTTTAGACCCGGTCTCAGATAATTAATAAAATCACTACGTTATGTTGTTTATTATAATATTAGTACTTACACAATAATATGTTTCTGAGTGATTTTAGTCGATAGATGAGTAAATAATTTATATACTATACGAACAAAAAAAAATTATAAGTTTAATAATATATAAGTAAGTTTGAGAATCACATCATATTTAATTTACCTATTTACCTAAATATCCATATTCCGCCATAATTCCTGGTTTAAAATCACTATACTGTTGCCACAACCTTATGTCTTTCGTTGCACAAACAGAAGTAAGGCTGTATAGTATTATATTATCTGTGACTAAGGAAATAAACTACCACAATGTATTATTAACGTATTTAGAAACATTAAACTTGCCGCAGAGCCGCGGACACGCCTCGCGTGTTCATGACCGTTTGTATGGCGGCTCCGCTAGTAAGACGCTGAAAAAGGCGCGGCGTCGAATGAGTTAAAAACTACTCAGATAAACTACGCTCCACTTACTTCTTTAGTATGCTCATTCCACACAGTAAGGTCCGGAAACCCGGAGTGCGTGCGTCGGTAGTCTGTGGCCAGACGACGGCAAATGCTGGCGATGGCAGGCGGAGAGAGACACTGACACACTGCCTGTAATGCTGGTAACCCTATGTCGCGGTTTATGCCTGATAGCTCAGCTGGGGAGAGAAAATTACATATGTAAATAACACAATGTTTGTTTGTAAATGTCTACACGGACTTGTCACATTAGGTACTAACTATCTATCTATTAATATGGTTCAACGTTATCATAGGGTCAATAACGAACAAATGTGGAGATGGACACGCACAGCTCTGATTACCCCGTAAGGGTTTATGGTGGTGAAGTGTTTGTGTGGTTTTTATCAGATTGGGTTAGTATAGTAATAGCGGTTAAAAGGGCTTGGTTCCTAAATTGGTATTCAGATAAATAAGCAGAGTATTAGTTTGACATGTAAGGAAAATGGTAATTAGCTGCTTTCCTACACAGTAACTCGTTTTTCGCAATAAAAGAACTGGCGGGATTTATGCTAACGCAACCTTTAGGGATATAATTAGGAATGTTCTCTAGGTTAGGTTAGGTCTAGGTTGAAAGATTGTAAGATAGAAATAGTACATATAATCGCCAAGCATGTAAGAGGAGGAGTATGGGTGTCAATGAAGTAAAAGTGGTTTGTCAGGATCGGAACAGACGGGATCAAAGTCAAATGTTTTTATTCAACATAAGTATATGTACAGTACATTCATTACATATAATCGCCGAGTATGTATGAGGAGGAGTATGGGTGTCAATGAAGTAAAATTGGTTTGTCAGGATCGGAACAGACGGGATCAAAGTCAATTAATTTTATTCAACATAAGTACATATACAGTACATTCATTGAAAGTCAATCCGGATCCCTGCCTTCAAGAAGGGAAAGGACGTGATATTTATGTACACATGTGTCGTTTGTATCACATATAAGCTACATGTCCTAGTCCCTTATAAGTATCCTAGTGAACAATACACTAACTCTCGGGGCGGTTCTCCCACTCAATCTGCAGGATCTCCTGTATCTCCTCAGTACTGCACTTGGCCAGCATCTGCAGCCTCGCCTCCAGCGCCCCCTGGCGGTTGCGGAAGAAGTCTTCCGTGAACATGTCCAGTGGGAACCTGTAGGTCGCTAGTTATTAATAGTTTTAAGAGACTCGCGATTTATACTCATGATTAATAACTAACGGGACTTATCACAAGTATCGTAAGTAGTATCGTAAGTTTTTATATAACAAAGTTACCTTTAGACCCAGTCTGCCCGTGACCATGGCTGCTGCAACATAGCCGAAACGTCGGGTTAATAAAGGTAACTTTATTATATAAAAACTTACGCGATAAGTCCCGTTAGTTATTAATCATAGTTATTAATACTTGTAAAATTATAGACCTATCCTTATATTAGTGCCAATAGTGACTGCATGCAGTAAAGTGGGTAAGACTTCCGACTTCTTATAAGTCCTAGGTTAGAATCTAGGCTCGTGCCTGGCTTTGATATGCATGAATGAAATGAAATGAAATACATACAAATTTACAGTCGCTAACAGTTAGGTAAACTTAGAAACTAGACTTTGAATACCTTCGTAAACATGTAGATACTACGCAAGCCACTGAGAATCCCGTTTGTCTCAACGGTCATGAAGCAAGAATATAGCTTACCTTTGCAAATGGCAGAGGAACACTCCCTTAGCGTGCTGGGGCTTGGAGTAAATGATGTCCCAAAACAGCAGGAAGAACAGCGTGCTCACTATGCGGCCCTCCCAGTGACCGCCTGCAACGATATAGTATAAATCACTACATAGTATAAAACAAAGTCGCTTTCTTTGTCCCTATGTCCCTTTGTATGCTTAAATCTATGAAACTACGCAACGGATTTCGATGCGGTTTATTTTAATACATAGAGTGATTCAAGAGGAAGGTTTATATGTATAATAATCATCATATCAATAATCATTCAATAATCAATCATTCGACGCCGCGCCATTTTTTAGCGTCTTACTAGCGGAGCCGCCATACAAACTGTCATGAACACGCGAGGCGTGTCCGCGGCTCTGCGACTAAGAAAAAAGGCTCTGCGGCAAGTTTAATGTTTTTAAATACGTTAATAATACATTGTGGTAGTTTATTTCCTTAGTTCCGTTTGTGCAACGAAAGAGATAAGGTTGTGGCATCAGTATAGTGATTTTAAACCAGGAATTATGGCGGAATATGGATATTTAAGTAAATAGGTAAATTAAATATGATGTGATTCTCAAACTTACTTATATATTATTGAACTTATAATTTTTTTTTGTTTGTATAGTATATAAATTATTTACTCATCTATCGACTAAAATCACTCGGAAACATATTATTGTGTAAGTACTAATATTATAATAAACAAGCTAACGTAGTGAGTTTGATGGAAAGTTAAACAAACTTTTAGAACCTCTGGTCGCATACTCAAAATGGACACGCGTCGCGTGTTCTTGGCATCCCACAAGGGGTTCGTTTTTAGTATAAACATAACTTCTTTCAAAGTAGAAACCACGTGAATATATGGTTATTCGTGTGGTAAATACCATGTACACAAATTCTTATTAAAGTTTTTCATGTACTTTTCGAGATATAATCGAAAACTTATGGACACGCGAGGCGTGTCCGCGGCGTGGCGAGTAGAATTTTCATGGACACGCGAGGCGTGTCGTTGGCTCCGAATGAGTTAAATAGTGGAGTAGGCTATATATTTTATACCCGTGCGAAGCCGGAGCGGGTCGCTAGTATAATACATACATACAATCACGTCCTTTAACCCCTTTTGGAGAGGACAGAATCTTGGAGACATTAATATATTATTATCTCCTTGGTTGTTTATAAGCATGAATATTGGTGTGTCATGTCATATGGAACATTAGTGACAGGTTGCTAGTCCATTGCCTAATAGATTCAATATATCCCTAGTCTCTTATTACGACATCCCGGGAAGAACGGCAGCTATTTAGCATTCTTGTTACGTCACGTCATATGAAACATTGGTGACAGGTTGCTTGCATATCGCCCAATAGATTCCACTGACACCGTCTCTTACTCACCTGCTACGAAATGCCGGGAAGAATGGCAGCTAGTTCACATTCTTTAGCGTCCTAGACAAGCACGGAACCACAGTAATGAATATAATATATAATAATATAAATATATGTATCATAACATACAAATTGCGAAACATGATACGTACATTTGCCTCATGGACTAGTAATGATGTTTAGTTTATTTGTTTATAAAAGATCATTCAAATATGTAATGTTTTTTTTTTATAATTTACTATTAAAACAAACTCTTTCAATAGGGTCGGTCTTTTATTGGCATCTAGAAAAAACGAAAAAAAAAGCAGTAAACAGTATATACAATTCAAAATTATTAAGTTAAGTATAAGTACAATACTCACCATGTGTGTATTCCCCACTCTCAATGTAGCAGGAGATGGCATACTCTTCCACACTCTGCACCACTCTGCCTTGCTCGCTCTTGGTCTCAAATAACGCTTTTCTTTTTGCCACGTTCCTACAAAAGAAGATTTTAATAAGTACATCCTTCGTAGTAAAAAAGACTATTGTTTTGAATGATACGATATAAATGGAAATTTTTGTTAAGGCTAACAAATTATGTATTGTATGGAGCGTTGGCTAAAATATAAATCGTGAAATGGGTACGAAACGTGCGAAATGGATATATACTCGTATATATATATATCGAAGTAAGTAGTTTTTACTATGCTAATAACTGTGTAATGAATGAAGAATGAAAAAAATGTACGTATTTATACTACGATTTGAATAGAATAACGACAGCAGCTGTCTTTTATGTTATATTTTAAGAAGCGACATAATATCACTTCAATTATCGCCTGACATCCTTCCAAGGATAATCAGAATTACACTGTTTCACCGCCTTCAACAAAACTTGACCAAATTAAGTTCCCCAAATTACTCCGACTATTCTAACCCTAAAAATAGTCAACCACACCATAACATATACTCACTCCATAGGCTGTTTAAAGAAGTGCCTGCTAGGAATGCTGGCTTCCAACGTGTCTTCCTTACTCCCATACTCTAGTAGAGATCTCCTGACATCTTCCTTCAGGGTTATGCTCTTCTGCTGGGCAATCTTCCTCGCTTTAGGACGAAGAATGTCTTTGGCTTCTTCACTCAAGTCTGATTGGAAAGCTTCTATCAGGGTTTGGGCTGCCTTTGGGAAATTATTGAGATGGTTATAACGTATGAGTTAGTATTGGAAGTAAAAAGAATGATACTAGATGACTTTCTACCTGGTATGATATAAGATGAATAATTAAGTATTAAGGGTAAATGGATTTTATCATATTCCTCATGAGAGGTAGTAATTCCAACGTTCACAGATTCCTATACTATTTTGAGACATATTAAGTTGATCTCTCTTCCCAGGATGTGGTTGCAGGTATATAAGTACAAGATATCTATTGAGTTATAGCGCAGGAACCTATCGAATACATAACAATGCCATCACATACATGCTTATAAATTCACGTCCTTTAATCCCTTTCGGAGTGGACAGAAGAACCTCAGAGACATAATATTTTCTAGGACATTTATCAGCATGACAATCGGGGTAGCTAAGTCATCATGGACTATTAGTGACAGATTACTAGCCCATCGATCTATAGATTCTATTTACCCTACTCCCTTAGGCGCCTCCTGACGTGCCAGCTAGCATAATTTAACACACATACATATGTATAATTTAAGTAATAATACCTACCTCTTCATTCCTCCCCAAATAGTGGTTCAAAATGAGCACTTTCTCTTCGAACCACCTCTCCCGTTTATGTCTCCGGAACCCCTGCAGCAGCAGCGAGGAAGCCACCTGTAGCCCCAGGAGCAGGTTGGCCTCCCCCCTGCCCTTCTTCAGCTCTTGGAGGCCTTGCTCCAGGATCCTTGTGTGGATGTGGACTGGCGTGAACCGTTGGAGCCAAAGCGGCAGGGATTTGTAACTGGGAATAAATGGTATATATGGTAAATGAGACAGAATTGAGTGTATTTTGCGTTAGGGTAATCTTAAACATATACATATTAAAATATACATATTAAACAAGTAATATCAAATAATCTACCACATATTTTTTCAGAAGTTTTCATTACATGAAACATAGATGGCTTGTAATTATAGACATATATAATTAATTTTTATATTATATTCTTCGCTCCTATTAGTAGCAGGGTGTTGTTATATAGCCTAAAGGCTTCCTCAATAAATGGTCTATCTAACACAAAAATATTTTTTGAATTCGAACCAGTAGTTCCTGAGATTAGCGTGTTCAAACAAACAAACTCTTTAGCTTTATAATATTAGTATAGATGTGTACATGTCTTTTTTATACTAGTTGGGTTGTGTATAACCTAGGAGATTAAGATATACCTTCTTAATAACTGTAGGTATAAATTTATGGATTTAAGTATACATAATAAATTTTAAGGTGCTGTGAAGCCATTCATATGGAACATTAAGGAAATTTTTTGGTGTGGTGTTCAATAGGTTACAGTCGCCAAGACAAGCCGGTAAGAGAGGCAGCTAGATAGTCTTTTATTTACAACTCATCTATTACATGGCAGTCTAGTTTCTACTATCAGAGTTAAGGGTATTGTATTCCAAAAATAAATTCACGAACTGTCAAAATTCCGAAATTTCTAGCGCAGCGGCGCTGAGTACCGTGCGAGTAAGTGCTGTTTTTAGCGGCCGGACAGAATATTAAATAAATAAAACGTACATTATCTATCTAGCATAAAATAAACATTGTGATTCGACAATCCAGACCGAGTTCTTAGCAGATATTCTCTGTCGAACGTGACAGATAGTTTTGATCATGACGACGCGCCGCCTACGAATATGTACCAGGGGCGCAGACTTTTAAAGGCGGGCTGTCGTACGAAAAATGTAAATGTCTCGATTTCCATACAGATTTCTTTTGATCCTGATAAACTACTATTATACTGTCAATTATTAGTTTGTGTTATGTAATGTCAATAATGTTTTTGCTGAAATATTGGGTAAGTATTTGAATCGCGCTATCGCGTAGTTGTGATCGTAAATAATAGGATTTTACGGTTGTGATTTATACACTGGTTCTCGTTCTATCACCGAAGTTAAGCACAACGGAGGCATGGGAAGTAATTGGATGGGTGACCATTTAAATTGTTCACGTGCTGTTGTTTTAGTGAGGGAGCTTGGTTTGGTTATGTAAGGACTTAGTAAATCATCTATTGGCTATTGATAATCAGGTAACGATTGGGATTCGACTCTACATCTGACTACCCTGAAAGGGATGTGAATGCATATTTTGTATATAGGTTTTTTGTATTCGTCTGTCGGGTAACGACACGACGCGACGTAGCCATATCAATCGAGATCGGCGGCAGCGACGTAATGTAAGCACAGTATTTTGTACCTATTCAGAATTATAAAACTATAAACAGAGATCCCGCGCACTCGTAGATAGTTTTCAGTTACTTTAGTACCTACGATTTAATTATAAGCATTTTGTCACGATGATGTGTATTCTCGGCATACTCAAAACACATACACCTGACCTGACAAAGCGTACCTACCTACTTTATTATTTGTTAATTTGATATAGTAACAGTCTGGCGTATGAAAGTGGTAAGATGATTATTAGCTCTCAGAAACTGTAACTGTCAGCTATTTTTTTACGTTTTACGTTTCAGCTGCTGTAAAATAATAATAATAAATCGTAATAATTAAAAGCAATACCTTGGATATAAGAATGCTATAATAGCTACTTTTACGTTTTGACATATAAAACAGAAACTAATTATTGGTTGTGTAAAAGTGGTTTGTTAGACTCAAGAGAAATCTGTTTGGGAATCTATAATTTCTTACATGTTTTAGTTTTTATTTGTTATCGAACTTAGTGGATTTACATAACATTTAGTACTTGATATTATAACATTTCAAATCATTCTTTATAGCGGTTTGTTGTAAATACTATGAATACATTTGTTGATATCATTTCTAAACAGTATGCGTCAAGTTAGTTTACTATGTTCTCACAGATACCTACCACCTTATTCTAAAACAAAATCGATGTTTTGTTATAGAAACAAGTCCGTGTAAAACAATTGCAGCCCCTTGTTTATCTCTGGGATAAATACTTTTGAGGTTACCTTTCTGTTTTAGTAGTGGCCAAGTATGTTTTTATATCTAAAATAAGTTAAACTCAAAGCTAATATAAGTCAATATCAAATCAGTATGATGAATTAGATTTCTTGCAGATAAATTGTTGTTATTTCATTTGTAAATTCTTATGCTATGAGTGACGAAGCATTTTTCTATAAATATCGATTCACAAAGCAATGCGGCGGGATAATAGGGGATATTTTATGTAATGTTATTTATGTTTGCGATATAAACAGGTTCCACACTACGATAGTTTCAAAAACACTGAAATAAATCACATCAAACTTGATAATATAACAAAATCATAACAAACTTTATTCTTTATTGTCATGGCGGATCGCATTACGTACGTTCCGCGTATCAATTTGAAAACGAAACAAACACTAATAAATTATAAACAGATTATTCAACAACTTATTATTTATTAATATATATTAAAAACATTGTAGTCATAAATATATAAAAGTAATCAATATTTAAATAATTAATCACTTGTGGTAATTGTAATTTTATAGTAACAATAAGAAATAGTGTATTGGAACGTACTTGAGTGAGTACGCTAACCCGACCTCCTGTAGGAGTCTGTGAGCCTAGTACTGCGCTTGTATTTTCGTATGGTTTTGAGCTGGAAAAGAACTTCGAAAAATATAATTTCTTCAATTTATGCGTAAAGTTTGACGAAGCAAACAAATACCTACAGACTACTGAGCAAAATTTTGGCCAGCAGGATATGTATAATAAATATGTTTTTTTTGGTGCGACCTCCAACTCCGTTATGAGAGCCTAGTGACCGAATTCGGATTTCGATAGCAATTTGTCTCTAAAAAATTGCTCCGCGGTCTACCCTTCTTGAGAGAGATGAGTCTGAGTCGTAAAAAACTCGAAATCTAACCAACTCCCGTTCTTTCCGTATATGTATATGTGTGTGTGCATATATATATATATATATATATATATATATATATATATATAGCATAAATAACCTATCCTGGGGTTCACTAATTGCTGCCTACCTACTGTGAAGAAAGCTGAAGTGATGACAGAATGTATCATGTATGTATTCTCAACTTCTTGTCATAATATCCGAAACATCAAGCGGTAAATCAAAATTATTAATATTCATTATCATGATTTTTTCATATCATGTCTGATATGTACCTGTCATAGGCATAAATGACGCAAGAATAAATTTATATCAAATATGGCGTCGCATCAAGTAAAATACTTTTTAAAATATACATGTAGAATAAATCAACTTTAGCAGTTCACTTGGAAAGAAAAAAATCGCTTGTAATATAATAAGCAATAACCTCAAACACCAAAGTGATTACACATTGTTTTCCAAATTTCACTTATTGAACTAAGAAATAACTGATCTCGTGTGATTATCTAGCGGTTTAGCTGTCATCGCCAACAAAATGGACGTGCTCTCACGCTGGCATTCGCCAAAGACTGTTCGCGATCTATTGAAACTAGCGACTCGCGGCGCACGCGTAAACTGTCCTTATAAAAATGTATGAAAAAGACGGCGGTCCAATATTGGGCGTTTTATACTTACGAAAACTGCAGTATTATGAATAAAACAGGACCTAATATGTTTTTAGTCAAATTATTTAGTATTTAGAGAACCCATTATTGTATATTTTGATTTCAGATCTTACTCCGTGACAAAATAAACGAAAAAATACAAAACCCTGTTTGCGCCATTTTTCTGATTTTTATCAACTTTATGCGTTTACATTTACTTAATTATTGATATTTAACTCTTGAAACTACTTCAGTCATCAATTTCAGTCTTTCATTATGCTACCTTGAAAGTATGATAGGTGTCAGTAAGTTCTAAATAGGTTTAAACTGAAAAATGAAAACACTCGTTTCGCTCATTTCCGCGAACAATACCCTTAATAAGCGTAACCTATCGCTAACCTACTGCGCCTTATGAAATTTGAATCTGTTCTTGTATACTATATTTTAACTCACCGTGTAAGTTGCTGTTCGTCAGTGTTAAGGTACTGTTGGTACACTTGTCTCACGAGGGAGCATCGTTCGTCCACATCCACTGAACTCAAGAATTCCTCGTACATATTGTGAGCTGCGAAGTAGCTGAAAAGTTAAAAGATTAATTAATCTCATCTCATCTGATAAATATGCTAGGTTGAACTCATTAATAGAAAGAAAGGAAAAAATACATGTACGAAATACATGGAACAGTACGTGGAGGGAAAACATCGTGCAAAAACCTACCTATTCACCGAACACGTAATAGTGCTTGTAAATGGCGACATGGCTTACCACCTGTCACATTCCCACAAGGGTTAATGATCGTGAACGCGCTGGTTTCTTGTTTTATTTGAGAGCGTAATTTATTTGATCAATTTAAGTAATCGAACTATGACGAATATTTATAGAACCACAGCAAGAGGAATTACCGATTATTGTCTACCCATTTGGGATTATTGGTTTTTGTAGGTATACAGTAAGAAAAAACATCATGAGGAAACTTATTCTTTATCAAAATATATAATAAATTTATCTCTAGTCACACGAATTGCGAGTATTACGAGTTTCAATTCCCATTGATTAACTATCAGGAAAAGTATAGGTCTTAATAAAATAGAATAAAAGGAAAAAAACTATAAGGAAAATCGTGGTGTTTCATTTCATTCATTACAAAGAAACGACACTAGATGGCGTATGTATAAAAGCAGACATATACACGTTTTCTCTCTTCCTTACCTTTCAAAATCAGTTCTACTCTCAAAAACCAGAGCAGCATCATCTAGCACCATATCCTTACTAACAGGGAAGGTTTCCCTCCCAATCTTGTCACAAATGAGAAGGAACTCCAGCCTCCGCTCCCGTATCACGTCGTAGTCGATACCCAGGTAGGACAGGAGGTAAAGCTTATCAAGCGCCGTTACTGCTATGGGGGATAGCTTGTAGCAAGGGCCTAGTTTACTGGTCATTCTGGAATAAAAAACATACATATACATTTAAGGATAGGTAATAGTCAGTGCCTATATACGGCGATACGGTTCACTAACTATCACGTTGGGTGCTGTCTATCTAGTGATACGCGGGCTTCGAATGACCCATACCTAACATGCCTTCGAAATTTCGAAGATGGGCACTCAAGCCTCTGACTACCCCGCCATAATAAAAAAGGCAGTGTGTATACACAAGTCGTGAAGCGTATGTTTATGTTATATACATTCAACTCCTTTCGAGGTGGACAGAACCTTAGATGTATAATTTCTCATACGTCACTTTTTAGCATGAATATTGGGGTTGTCATGAAATTTAATATTGGGTATATTGTCTCATGATGGTGTGGGTTTGAATGGTATGCTAGCTAGCTTTCTGTGTGGTAACTTTTCTATATCTATAACCTAGGATATATTTTATATACATATGTATATTCACAATAAGAGATATGACAGTCAGATAGATATTGAAAAAGGGTGACGAGGAGTACCTACAACCGCCGAGTGTGTATGAAAAGATGTATGAGTATCAATGAAGCGAAAGTGGTCGGGACAAATGGGGGATCCGTGATCTCTACCTACGCCTCTAAAGGTAAAGAGTTAAGTATCCTTAAGTATGTGAATATAGTATAATCGTTATAGATAATCAGTGAAGACAGAGGTGTCTATTTGAAGGTTAAACCAGATAACATTCACGTCTTTTAACCTTGTGGACATGACAATTTCTCCTAAGTTACTTAACATAAATATTGGAGTTGTGAAATCATATGGAATATTGGTGACAGGTTGCTAGCCTATCGCCCGATGGATTCTATTTACCCCAGTCCATTAGTCGCCTCCGTATCGTGCTGGTAAGAACGGCATCTAGTTTGAATTCATTTTACGTCCCAGCAGGCCTGCTGTAGTTGATAACATATTTTGGTACAACATACAGAAAATGTGACTAGCTACGAAAATGTAAACTTTGAGGCATCAAAAGTATAAGCACTAAGAACATTATATGTCGTATGTAAAAGTTAAACATTGTGAGTAAAGCTAGGTAGTTTAATACTCAATGTACTGGTAATTCGGCGTATCTCAGTCATTCGGGTCTTCACTCTGTATTAGTGAGACAGCATTCAAATCTCGGAGCTCGAATTTTCTATGAAGGTACATTATCGTATAAAAAGACATTTAAATGCACCGAATACTAGTAAGGAAAAACATCGTTAAGAAACCTATCTACCAGGTAATAGTCAATGCTAGTAAATGGAGACACTGCTTACAACCCGTAAATTGGGTACTGCCTATCTGGTTAATATGTGCCTATGATATGGCAATAAATACGTGTGGAATTGCGGAGATGATCATTTGAACCTCTGACTACTGCGCGGGTCAAGTCAGCGTTTGCCTTTTTTGTTATAGTCTGTATTTTAAAGCACGTTTATACATTGTGTAGCAACGGTAGCGGTGGTTACTGAAGTTCGAAAAGTTAACGGTCGTGAAGCGTGTGATTCATATTTTATGGCATTACCAGTGCGTATATTTGGAGTTAGTTTTCTGGATAACAGGATTAATTTAAGTATAGATAGTATATGTATGTAAGATCTATAATTTGTATGAAATATTTTAGGCATCAACGGTAACTTGTTATTATTTCCATGTTGGAATTAAAATTTGTTAACACTGAATATTGGTGACAGGATGCTAACTCATCACCCAGTAAATCAATTAACTATTTATGCCCTCGTTTGTCATATTAGGAAGAAAGACAGCTAATTAGTATGCTTTTTACATACATTCCAGTCAATCATGAGTTTATACGTAAATTATGCAAATGTTTAGTGAAAAAGAGATAAATAAATATTGGTGACTTATTCTATTAATACTATTATAAATAAAACCAATTAGTTCACAAAAAATATATTTATTTACTTTGTTTTTACATATATTTACTTTCAACTTACTTTTATTAACTAATATTATTATATACACATACTTAAAATATACAAAATAGTTACAATGTATTGCTACATAATGTATTATACTACTGTTAGATAATAACAATGTATCTATCTTTCTGCCTTTATCCATTGACAATTACTTTTGAGCCAAACCACAAATCCCTAAAATATTTCATAACAACTTACATATAAGTGCATATTTTGAAAAAACAACCTAAGGGTTGTATGGCTAAATAAAGATTAAAAAAAATAAATAAATGCAATAAAGAAATTTTTACCAAGTAAAACATGTGATATATAAATAATATACACAATTGAAATACAATACACTTTACGACTATGATCTTTCGTGGGGTACTCAGAGGTTGCTGTACATCTAACTCAGAGGTTGCTGCTGTCACATTTAAGAGATATGTATCAAGTAATGAAAATGTAGTGGTCCAAAGACTAACTTATTTAAGTTGTTACTCATATTCTGGTAAATAGTCCAGTGATTTATGCTTTCACATTGAAAGAGAAAATGACCAGACATATGAGATACATACATACATAGAGATTACGGATCTCCATTTGTCCCGAACATGACAGACCACTTACGCTTCATTGACACTCATACATCTTCTCAGACACACTATATATGAGATATAGGCTAAATAGTCTAAAACCTTATATTTACACACACAAGTCCATAGAAGTTCATCTTCTCTTATCTTCTTCTATCTCCGCTGGTAGCACTCTGGTCTCCATGAAAGACAAGGTAGTGAGAACGGTGATGTCAAGGACATCTCACTACACTTGTCTTCCGTAGAGCCAGAGAAGACTTCTTCTTTCTTCCTCTTACTATGTTGACCTTATACTATTTTATATAGGGTTAAAAACTCGGGTTAGGTGACCAATAACATTTCAACTTACTCACATAGCCCATAAACGAGTCTATGCACACTTCAAAAAGGTAAAAACTATTTTAATAAATTTTGCTAGTTTTGGCTGTAAATAAAATGCTACTTAGCAACTTTTCTTTCTGTCATGAAGGTCACTAAGAAACAAATAGAGATAGTTATGCCAAGTTCTGACCATCTAAAGGGATTAAATGATATGAATGTCTATGTCTATTCTGTGTGTGTTATGTGAGTCAAGTGTATGTCCCTTTTAAAAACCAGTGTAGTTTCAAACTTACTTCTGTGTCACCCTCTTGTAGTTATCCACACATTGCTGGCTGCTGCCAAAGAAACTTGAGATGGACTTGCGCTTGCAGAATTCCAGTAAGCTTTCTGCTGCGTCTGCCTTGCTGTTAGTTTTGAGCTTTAGTTCTTTGCAAATTAGCTTCAGTTCTTCACCCTTGAGTAGTGCTGTGAGCTCAGAGAAGGATATGTTTTGGTCTGTACCTGTAATGGATGGAAATCTAAGTTTACAGAATGCAGTGATGCTGAGTGATGACAGTGTTAATTTAAACAAATACTTTTAGGTTGCAGGGTAGTCACCTCTTTCCGTTTCTGATATTGCGGGTGTAATAATTCTACTTCTTCTTGTGTTTGATATTACATTTATTACATGTTTTATAATAAATTTTCACTATATAGCAAGTAAAGGCACAGTGAGCCGATTTACTAAATTGAGGAAACAAAAAATAACAAATAGTAAACAATGGCTGATGAAATAATTCTAGCTTTACACAGGGTCATATGTTACTTAACTTTCTCAATAATAATCATTCATCAGCATGAATACAGAACATTACATGACTTAAGTAATTTTTACTTACCTGCAACTATATAATTCATCTCTACCATACTCTTCAACACTTCTGTCATACTATCTTCATCCAAGCCCATTGATCTATCTTCACTGCAGATCTTCTCTAACTCCGTCCTTTTGAACCACCCCTCTCTTCCGCCAGTACAGCCGGCAGAGGAGTTTGGCAGCTGGTTTTGGAAGGGAGAATATGTTGGCTATGATGGTGTGCGAGTTGGGATCTAGGAGATTTTGTAATGCTTCGCTTTTCATGTACTTGTTTACTATTTCGAGCAGGAACTTTGCTGTAGATTGAATGGTATGGGTTAGTTTTTAGATATTTGATTTGTGGGTGGATAATTTTACAGGTAAATGTGATTTTTTTTAGGATTTTTAATAATATTTAATTTGATTTTCTGCATCTAATAAATACTGAGTGATGAAGGAGTTTTAATTTATTATTGCATTTACAAACAATAATAAATACATATAGGAAATAAATGGTACAACTCACTTTTATCATCTTGATTTTCACAAGCTTGTAAATACAATTCATTTTCTTGGTTTACAGGAACTGTGGATGAGTCTTCAAGGCAGTCTTCAAACTCTAAGGCAAGTTGTCTTGATGATTTTTTAGGAGATTTTAATTTAACACTTTTTTTCTTATTAGGGGAATAAAATTTCGGACTTTTTGATGGCGATACCAGTTTCTGTGAACTACTTTTACTCTTAGGGGTAATGGCTGGCGATTTATTGATTAGTTTCTCTGGCGTGTATATCACTGTTTTGTCTGAATCATTAGATCCTACCGAAGACTGGGACAAGTTCACTTTGATTTTCTTTTCTTCAAAATCATCGTCACTAGATAGAACGATGCTGGACTCATTTTCCATCGGGGCGTTTTCCGCTTTTACATTATTCTTTGACGGCGTGCGCAAGCTTAAACTACGTTTCTTTACTTTTTTCATATTTTGGTCTTGATTCTGTTTACTTACTTTAAAATAATTTGTAATTAAACTCATAATTATTGGATTTATCATTCAACTATTTATTTATGTCGTGCAAACGTAGGAATCTCCCGTTATCATTTACATATTGTAATGTTTCACAAAACAATACTGAATAACAAAATCAGCTATAGTTTTACGTATATTTACTAAATTACTTTAATAATTACTACATTTGTAACAAAATCACTTGAAAACTATTATAATCTCAAAAATCTTTGTTGTTCCCAATTTTAAGCACAACCCAAGCCATGGAAACTAAAAATCTATAATTCCTGACTGACGGATGCTCATGTCAATCGATCGATCAATACCTCGAAATATAAGTCGCACTTCACATTATTTAATGGCATAAAATATAGTTATAGTTGTACTTATCAAACGAAAATAACGTATATCAATAAATAATGAAAGAATTAGATATCGAAGAATAAATTACCAAATACTGAGCGTTGCTTTGACTAATTCAAAATAAGGATTTTGCTGTCAATAGAACATTTAATTAGCCTTTATCATTATAAGCCGTATTTTGTATTGATTTAAAAGATTTTATTACTTTATTATTAACATAAATGTTAATTTTAATGTTAAATAATAATCGTTTCTTAAGTACACGATCACCAAGACAAAATATTGATTCAACAACAAACATTAAACATAAATTTCATTTGGTAAAGATGTCTGAACCGCCAACTAAAAAAGTAAGAACTTATCAACCAACATTTCGACTGAATTCTAAAAAGCGTTTTTGTTGTGAAAAAGTGCAGCAAATCTTGGAAAAAATCATTAGGACTGAATTAAATCAAGTGGAGTATGATGAGGAAAAAATACCTCAATTATGTATTAGCTTAGCGGAATCAATACGACTTGTTTTAAAGAAAGAAAATTTCGACAGGTATTCATTCTTCTGAGAGACTTTAAAGGAAATTAAGTAACTAATTTTCTACCTAGAATTTTGTTGGAGACGATTGAGAGTGAAACGGGAATGTAATGAGCTATGACTTTACAATCTATCACTAGTCCGTGACCACAATTCGTAATACAAACAATAACTTATTATTATCTAAAGAATACAATTTCAACCATTTACAATAACTTTTTTTAGCACCAGACTATCTACTTTAGTTACTTAAAATATGATAATTTATTTAACATATACATACCACTCCCGTTTCCTTATAAAGTAGTAGGCAGAGATCAAGAATCATAGCGGATCCATTTGTCTCGCACCTAAAAAAAATTCCATCAACCTCTTGCACAATTATCGGTTATAGGTACTTGTAGCGTGATTCTTTTATCATTAATGTATTTATTTAATATATTTCCAGATACAGACTAATAACCCTGGTAACGATATCGCAGCGGAGACAGCAGGGCATCCACAATTTACACTCCTTCCTTTGGGATCCCGACCGAGATGACTTCGCCACGTATTCCTTCGAAAATCCACACATCATTGCCTATGTGGTCGTCTACGGGGTTTATCAAGATTGAAACGAGAGAAAACTTTATGGGAAATACCAACATATCTAAATGACTGACATATCTGTGCCCGTAACAGCGTAAAGAAATTACGAAAGGTTATAAATATAATTTAGGGAATGTGGATGTGTAATTATTTTGTAATTTTTATTAATTAAAATTTGTTTTTATTATTTAAACAGTCTAGTATAGTCATTTTCTTAACTTTTTAAATTATTAAGTCATTTTAAAGGTTTATATATACTTTAGTATTGCTATTTTGTAAAATAAACACAGTAGTAGGTAACAAATAATGATTTATTCAAAATATGCATTAAACAATCTGCCTATGAAAACACATACAAAACTTTTACAAATATATACCTCTATATTCGCTAATATTTACAAAAAACAACAAATCACCAGGCTACGAGGCTTAGCATAAATACCTACTATATTCACCAAAATACTACTGATCGTTTTTAGCAGAAACCACGTTTCTCTATCATAAATAAAAAACCTACCCAAGAATAGAATTGACGAAATTTGAATAAATTATCCACGATAAAACAAAATATTTTCAAAAACAAAGACAAAACGAGTGAGACTTTGCACTCACGTGACATTTAGTAGTCAGTGAATTAACCTATTTCATCATTTCGTAATTTTCTTATCATTTACGACGTTTCATCGCTATTCAGAGTTCAAAAGCAGATTTCCTTTCTTCCATTCTTTATTTAATTGACTTTTTAATAACATGTATAATTTAGTTTTCACGAAAAACGATACAGTGAATATACATAATAATATTCGTAAAACCATCTAACCTAAACCTATGGGTAACTAATTGAGCATTCCCGAGTAGAAATCACACGTTACAATAAATTGTTCCCTTTAACAAGTATAAACTACTAACACTGTCGTCATAACACATTTTTATACATAAAAAATATTTTTTACAAAAGTCTTGGATTAAAAACCATGGTGGTTGTATAAGAAATGTATGAAAAACAATTTACACTAAACAACCATTCAGTTTAGCTTAACGTGGCTTATAACATCAATTGGGTTACTATCATATGCATTTCAGATGTTATAATTTGCAGTTAAAATTTTTCGTGAAAAAACAGAAATTACGCTGCAAAATTGACAATTCAATTCGTGATACATAATTGAAATCAATTGAACTAGCCATTGTAATTGATCCAAGACTCAAGTAACGTCTGTATATAAAACTACAAGCACCTTTAAGTTACAGTTAAAAACTTCTATTTCCTAGTCAAGTTATTTTAGCTAAATTAGTCTTAGAATTGTTTTAGAAATATATTTTCTAGTAAAACATTGATATAAAGTTTCTAGTTTCAAAATAATGATATTTACTGCCCTCTGTTGTCATTAAAATGGATGGTTTGGAAGAATTTGCCTTGATTTTTATAAAAAGGTTAGGTTAGGTTAGTATTAGATAGTTAATACACATACTAATAAATGTTATACATACATAAATGATGAAGTATTACGGGGATGTATTAAATAAGACATAAAATAAATATTATTACAATATTGTACATGAAAACATCACAATGGATAGTTAATAAGTAAGAATTTGTCAATGCCGATTTTAAGAGATGGAGAAAAAATGGTTTGTATTTTGTTATAGGTTAGTGGGAAGACAATCAAACAAGATAGTCAATATTTAATATAACTCAGGAATTGTATTTAGTGTGGCAATGTTCTTACTTGACTTAAGAGGGTTACCATATTTAAAAAACATGTAAACAGTAATAAACAAGTTAAAAGTTATATAAAAATATCTACACTTTGGAGTACTAAATATACATATGTATACATTTTTGGCAAGCATTCTAACATTCTGAATGGCACATAGGTTTCAGTATAAAGTTTTCTATACAGTATAAAATTCGTGTTTTCCATCGTCATATACTTTCAAACTTCATTAATAAAACTACAAAATATTTTCTAATATCATAAATTCTTGACAAAGAGATATTTCTATTGAATATCATTGATCGTGTTTTCATTATATAAAGTGGTAAAATGATATATAAATTACTGTCAATACTTATATTTCTATTTAGAATTCATTTATGTGAGTAATATCTTTACAAATCCACTAAGCTTTGACTCAAGCTGTAAATTAACTATGTATATAAACATCTTCATTTACATAAAAGTATCTAGATATAAAATTCATTTATACCATATTATAAGGCACTTTTAATTTAAATGAACTTTGATATAAGTTGCCTAGTTAATAAATTAACTAAAAACTGGTATATCTTTACAGATAACCGAAGTAATGATATAGAAATGAATTCTATTTTAATCTTAAGGCAAGTTCGAGCATATATTGTAAATATACAAAAGACGATCAATAAAATATTGCCTAAAATAAGGCACTGATCAATTTAAGGTTCATACATGATTCTTGATATGTTTTGAATACAATAGGTAAATATTACCAACATGAAATGTCTATTTCTGCTTATATACTTTTAATAACCATCTCTAACTACCTTTACATACCAAACCTTACTTATAACTAATAGTTTACCAAAATAAGGCTTAATTTTAGAAATTATACTTGATATGTGCATTTTTGTTGCACATTGATTTTAGCATTGAATTGATTGATCAACAAAAATGTTGAAAGCATATAAAATAGAATCTTAACATCTCGACTGTTGTGTTTTTTTCAGTCGATAGAGGCTTGAAGATTCACCTCAAACCACGGTATACCATATAACATAATTACTATATAAAACCAACATAATTACTATATAAAAACATTAGCACTTAAGGTGGTCAGCCCATCACATAAATAGAGTTATATTCCAAAATTAAACCTTATTTTGCGTGTTCAAGATATGTCGCTGTATTAGGATCCCAGTGTATGCCGAATGGCTTATAGCATGATGACGTCACCTTCCTTCAAAAGTTGAGAGGGACGTTCGGGGCTCCTGAAAATACATACATACATTAGAATTGTATAGATATATTGCGACTGTATCGATGGCTCTTAAACATACTGAAAATGCATTTTTCGGAAGCTCTTTATTTCTGTAAAACCAAAACTAAATTATTTCTTTTATAAAACAAAAAAAATATTAGTATACTAGATCAAGTGTAATAAACTCAGTTCATTATAATCTTTCAGAACCTAGAAAATAAACAAATAAAGTACACTGGATAGGCTCTATAAGTTACTTCAATAAGTACAATTTTTTATTTGTAATAGGAAAAAAATATTCCTTCGAAAAGCCGTCCTGTAAATTTATCAAATGTGCACTAATTGTAATGGCATATGTTTTTAAAGGAGGTGACTAAGTACCTAGGTACCTGTTCGGAGAACAAGTAGGTTTCCTCGCGATGTTTTCCTCAACGTATTTTTACATCCGTTAGGTACATGTATGCACTTAAGATGTGAATATTCATTTAAAACTTAAAAACTACCATTACTGAATCCTTCTAGTGACATTTCTCTTATTATACTTAAAAATAATCACATTAATAGTTCATAAGAAGAATAATACTTAATCAAAATAATCATTCAAATTTTACACTATAATGACTATATTGTATACTAGTGACCTGCTCCGGCTTCGCACGGGTATAAAATATATAGCCTACTCCACTATTTAATGGATGTTATTATACACATAAACCTTCCTCTTGAATCACTCTATGTATTAAAAAAACCGCATCAAAATCCGTTGCGGAGTTTCAAAGATTTAAGCATACAAAGGGACATAGGGACAGAGAAAGCGACTTTGTTTTATACTATGTAGTGATGTTATTATTTTGTACGTATATGTACAACTTGTGCGAGTTAACTGTGCACCTCGCTCTGTGACGTCAATCGGACGATACCGTTAGCAAAAAATGAGAATTATGTAAAAAAATATAACTTGCTATTTTTTTTATGTTGACAAAAGATCGTTTTGATGATAAAGCGTCATAATACTAGGTCATTTTAATCATGGCGTTTTGCAAGTAAATTGATACATATGGACTGATATGATATTACAGCTTGACAATAAAGAGACGACAAAAATGACGGCGATAGATTTTTCAACGGTAACAAAGATGCTATCGGTACTGAGCGTTTATGGCGAACGCGGGGCGCCGCGCGGGGAAGCGGGAGAGGGGTCGCATTCCAGCGGGGTGCACAGTTGACTCGTATGAGTTGTAAAAAGCTACTCACATGTCGGGCTCCTGCTTGCAGGGCACCTCTGTGGGCAGCTGGGGCACCACGGGGGGCGAGGGGGGGGCTGCGCCTCCCGCGCCCGTCGACGACGCCTCGCCGCTGTTCTCTGCTGACGCTCCTGAAATACAAATTATATTTAGTACATATGCATTTACGTTCTTTAATCCCTTTCGAGATGGGTAGAACTTTTGAGATGTAATATTGCCTAGGTTACTTTTTAGCATGAATGATGAGGTAGCGATGTCATAAAGGAACATTTGTGAGAGGTTGCTAGCCCATGACTCAATAGATTCTATTTACTCCTAGTTCCACCTGTTACGACATGATGATGTAACAAGATGTTAAAGTGTTAATACTATTCCTAACAAGAGGGATATTTCATCAGGTGCCTTCCTTTACCAGAGAAATGTACATATTCTAAATTATCATCATGAAATTTTACTTAGATGAAACTTGAATACAGAATGATACAAAGAAAAAATACAAGTAGGCAAAAATCTCGTATACCCATTCCCCCCATCACAAACCACTTACTTCACTACACACACACCTCATACACTTAATTACTATCAATCCCTTACCACCCAAAAGCATCTCCTGCAGCAAACTATCCACATGGGCCACCCCAAACAGCTTGGCAAACTGAATCTGCTCGATCATCTGCCAAGTGATACTCTGCAGGGGGGGTAGGCAGAGAAGTAGCTCCCCGAAGCGACCGCGGCCGTCGTACTGGCGGTCGCTGATGTAGTCTTCGAGGTTGATTTGGACCTGGTAACGCAGCTGCTTTATCCTTTGCGGTTGGGAGAGGCCTTTTGCGTCTGGAAATGGAAAAGAGGGGTTATGACCTTGGTTTTCTTAGTACTCAATCTGACAGGTGTTAAGCCATTTACAAGCACTAAGTATTGAAGTAATGCCTGTTCGGGGATCAGGTAGGTTAACTCGCGATGTTTACCCTCACCGTAGTATTGGGTGCATTTCGCAAATGCATTTTTATTGTGGAGATGTACATAGAAATTCATTAAACTTCATTGGTAACTAGATAACTTTTAGCATAGATATCTTCCATATCTATGTTAAAGGTGACAGGATGCTAATCTGGGAATATATTTACGCCTACAGCAGTAATTTCATGATTTTGGGAAAGAGATTATTTAGCCTAGTCTATTAACCAGTCAGTTTATTAAATTGGAGACATTTTTATGAAGAATATATATGAGAAGGTTAAAGTGTGTGCGTGAATAGAGATTCATCATCCATTCAAGGTGGCAATTGACAGACTCTTTCTATTCCCTTAGGCGTAGCCCTAGGAGCATGAATATATGTATGTTTACGAAGCAACTCACTAGGGTCGAAGAAGACGATGGCCTTGAGGCAGGCGAACTCGGTCTCGTCGATGTCGATCTCCCTTAACGGCTTCACGATCTCGTCCATGACGCGCACGCCGATCATGCTGATGTCGATGTCCATGCGAGCGTCTGTAAATGGATACAAAGTCAAAGTCAAATGTTTTTATTCAACATAAGTACATGTACAGTACATTCATTGAAAGTCAAAACATTTGCCTGACACTGGTTGTCTCTTACATTGATATTCTACCGTTGGTTCGGAAGCCCTGGCTCGGAAGAACTAACAAGAAACTCCAGCTTTCAGGATTTTTTGCCCAGTGCCAGTTACAAAAACAAATTATAAAGAAACATAAATTATCTATGCACATATACAGTAAGGACATATTATAAAGGAAAGATTACATACAGACACGCTCCTTAATCCCTTTCGAGGTGGTGATAATATCTCTTCGTTTCGTTATTAGCATTAATATTGGGGTTCTGATGTGATATGGAATGTTGGTGACAGATTGTTAGTCAAAAGCACAATAGATTCTATTTACCCCAGTCCCACAGTCTCCTCCTACGACATGCCAGGAGGAATGGCATCCAGTTTGCATTCTTTTTACGAACCCAGACTAACAAGCACAACTTTTGTTCAGTCACTTTAATGCCTTAATATTTACGATGAACTAGGAGGAATGTCAATCTTGTTCAATTACAGATTAGCACAAAACACATTACTATTACATAAACAAAAACTTTCCTTCTAAATCTTCGTTTCAAGTTTCATTTCCCACAAAAGTAAGAAGAAACTAGTGCTGTTTATCGCCGTATCTCCCAAAGCACACTCCACCTATACAAACTTAACAAAAGTATAACCACTTCCTTTATTTATTTTTAATTGCGAAGATGGAAACCTGAACTGACTACCCACGGGTTAATGGTCCTGAACGCTTTTGTCTTTTGTCATATATCCTCTTCACTCCAACACAAGGGTTGCGAGTACACGGGATACTCACTGACGTGGTGCTTGGTGATGATGCAGTTGTTCCCCAGCAGGAGCATGTCACTATCGAAGGTTATAGGTACACCTAACGTCACCTTTTTCAATATAGCGTCTATCTATTAAGAAGATACGAGTACTAGTGCTTTTTATCGGCGCAATCTCCCAATGCACACTCCACCTATACTTAACAAAGGGTTGTCCGGGGCGGGATACTCACTGACGTGGTGCTTGGTGATGATGCAGTTGTTCCCCAGCAGGAGCACGTCTCGCAGATGCAGGGAGCGGCGCGCGCAGCCCAGTAGAAGATGCTCGCCAGCGTGCGCACGCAACAGCGCCACCTGGCGGTCGGAGATGGGAAGTTAGAATAACATTATCATAAATGGGGCGACCTCTAGAGCCACACACAGAGAGAAACCAAAGTTGCAATTAGTTAAATATACTACAGATGAAGCGAGTAGGAAATAAAATAATAATTCAAAAATCAATATCCTAGAACGCGCAATTGAAATATTTAACGGAAACAAGATATATAGAAATTTCCAACTCAGGCCATTAGCCTGGACAAACACCTGCCCAGGTAGGAAGCTTCCTCTTTTCCTGTAGGACACACTGGATCCTACAATAACGTTTCGTTTATACAGATGTAAGATGGCCTTGGTGACAAGTTACAAGTGAAGTGCTAATTGCTTGTCTGATTCTATTTAACTCTAAATTCTTTTGTTGTACTTTATGACTTGTTAGAATTCCATTTGTATGAACTACTGGCATAGGTGCTACTATGACTATGACTCCCTGCTTTACACGTCTTTGCTGGACATTGACAAAAAAAATGGACAAAAGAGAATAGAGCGAATGTATGAAAAGAGGGTTATAAAAGGAGTTTATAGAGCCAAAGTGGAAGGTAGTGTATGTCGGGGTCATCATCAGTCTGTAGTAATCCACTGTTAGACATAGGCCTCCCCGAAATGATGCCACTTCTCCCTGTCAGTGGCCGTTCGCATCCATTCGAGGTCAGGGTAGGTCACCTCAAAACTTATACAGAACCAATTAGAACATTCTTCTCAAGGTAGCTGTCCGTAGCTTCAAGAACAGAAGAGCATCTATAAGAAGGTTAATGATGTGAGTGAAACACGCGAGACTCGTCGTTCCAGGTGTCAGTCGACAGTCTGCCTATCCCATTGGAAGGACGTAGAGGTATGACGATAGAAATACATTCTTCCCAGTGGGGGTTTATGTACTGTGATGAGCATGTACGAGAAGCCTAATGGGTAACTATCTATCTATCCCGTGGGGGTGACAGAGGCGTGGCTACCTGGTCGTCGAGATGCAGCTCGGTGAAGGCGGGGATGTACTTGGCCCACTCCACCAGGATGAGCAGCTGCTGCTTGATGCTGTCGCACACGTCGTTGATCTTGGCCAGCTGCCGCGCGCTGATCTCGCCCTCCGACACGTTGCTGCTCTGTGGGGTACGCAGGGGTGCATTAAACTGGTGTTTCAATATGGTGGTGATTATAGTTTTAAGAGGTTCGCGATTTATACTCATGATTATAGTCTATTCGCGTTAAGTAAATAGTGACGTCATGATATATAGACGTTAAACTGACCAATGGAGACGTTAGTAAATGAGAAAACAATTCACATCGACCAATTGCAGACGACAGTTGTCATGTCTCATTGGTCAAATCGTCGGGACATGATGATATTACTATTTTCTTAATGCGAATGCACTATAAGAATGTAGGTCGCGTGTTATTGATAAAAACGTTGCAGTGATGGTAGTCGGAGAAGAATCTGATAGAACGCTGCGGTGGAGAAGAAATATGAATCGTCAGTCTGCCCGTGACCATGGCTGCTGCAACGTAGCCGAAACGTCGGGTTAATAAAGGTAATTTTATTATATAAAAACTTACGCGATAAGTCCCGTTAATTATTAATCATGAATATGGTGGTGGTGATCAAGTATGAAGACACTAGGTCTTGTGTGTAAAGTGCACGTTTTGTAAGCAACAAAAACAAACGCGTTCACGACCATTAACCCTTGCGGGGTAGTCAGAGGTTCAGGTGTCCATCTCCGCAATTGCGAAGGTAGTCATTCTATGGCTACCTCGAACCCACGTGTTGACCAGATAGTCAGTATTGAATGTGACAGATGGTAAGCCATGTCGCCATTTACAGGCATGTTTTGTAAGTATGTAAAGAGTACTTATATAAGTGTGACGTCATACGTAATTAAGTGAATAAAGGAAACATGTCTTAAGGGATGAAGATACATGTAAGTCACGTATTGTTTTCAGTAGCTTGGTATACCAAGTAATTGTAAGCTGTACACTGTCTCCGCTAATCAAGCTACTTATACTTTTGCAGTAAGGCATTTAGAATATTGTCAGATAGTTCTCTAATAGCACGCATACACTTTTTCAATATAAGATTTCTTTGATCGCTATATGTATCTCATTACCTAAGTAGTGGTAATAGCTAGCAGGCATATGTGAAAGAGCTAGTCTGAGACGTAAAAAGAATGCAAATTAGGTGCCATTCTTCCACATGTCGTACAAGGCGATTAAGGGAGTAAATTTAAGTAGAATCTATTACGTAACGGGCTATCAACTTCTAACTAATGTTTCACATGACATCACAACCCCAATATTTACAAACGAGTAACCTAAGAGACATTATATCTATTAAGTTCTGTCCACCTCGCAAGGGATTAAAGGCCGTGAATGTATGTATGTGTGTTCATATTTGAAATGTAAATGAAATTTCATGTAATACAATTTAAATACAATTTAATATTAAATGAATTGAAATGTAATTTCATGTGTTGTGTATTGTGTAATTCAATTATTGTCTATGAATTCTATTGTATGTAATTGATGTGGATGTCTCAATAAAGATATTGTTATTAATATAATAATAATAATAATATTTGGACATTATTACACCAATTGAACTAGCCCCTCGGTAAGTACATTTAAGACTTGTGTTAAGGGTACGAGTCAACGTATATTTAAGAAATATATACATATTATATATAGATAAATACATATATAATATATATAATCAACGACCAGACTGGAAAGCAGTAGAAAAGCGTAGTTCTTAACTCTGCCACCACCGGGAATCGAACCCGAGACCCCACGATTAGCGTTCAGGTGTCTAACCGATCGCGCCACGGAGGTCGTCGTATTATTATTATGTATGTTACCTCGTCGATGACCTTCCGGCTGAGCATCTCTGCGTTGAGAAGCGAGGTGACGGATAGCCCGTTGGCCTGCGCTGGCTCCTCGTACGACGGCCGCCGGCAGTTGATGCGATCGCGCTCATTCTGCACCGCTGTAACCATACACAGACATATATATATATATATATATAAAGGATACTCCCTATATATATGTTACAGTAGCTAACGGTGAGGGAAAACATGTGAGGAAACCTGCCTATCCCCCAGGATACTCAGATATTAGTTCACTATTTATCACGTTTGGTGCTGTCTATCTATTGATACGCGGGCTTCGAATGACCCATACCTAAGATGCCTTCGAAATTTCGGAGCTGGGCATTCAAGCCTCTGACTACTCCGCCATAATAAAAAAGGGATTGTGTATACACTAGTCGTGAAGCGTATGTATATATAGGATACGCTTCACGACTCGTGCATACACACTCCCATTTTTATTGTGGAGGGGTAGTCAGAGGCTTGAGTGCTCACCTCCGAAACTTCGAAGTTAACATTACACGTACGTTACGTACATTGTACGTTCGTATATACATTCGGATAGTGAGTCTAGCGTGTCGTGCTAAGAATTAACAAAAATTCCGATTGTGAGGGTAGACGGACATTAGCTGAGACGGACTTCCCGCTAGTCTAGCTAACTAACTAACTAGGTAGTCTTCCCGCGACCACGGCCTATGCAACTGGGTCGAAACGTCGGGCAAAATAAAGTTAATCAGATATCTTTATAAATTTATCCTGATATGACCCGGTCTCACATAGTTAATAAAATGAGTATAAATCGCGAGAGTTCAAAAATAACCATATACATACACGTTATTACATTCAAATGGAGACATGAAAACATCTCCTAGGTTACTTTTTAGTAAATATTGGGGTTGCGATTTCATATGGAACATTGGTGACAGTTGTTCGCCCATCGCCCAATGGATCCCATTTACCCCCGGTCCCTTAGACGACATAGAATGACAGTATTAAAATAGTGTGATAAGGGAAAATTGATTTGAAAGAAGATGTCGTGACTAAGATTGAAAAGGGCATGTTTCGATGACATGTTGATGGACATGATATGCGGATGAATGATAATAGATTGACAAAAGAAATACATGTGGGTGAAGTGGAAGAGCGATTACGTAGGAGCCCAATAAGACATATGACAGTCAGATAGAATCCATATTGAAAAAGGGTGACGTTAGCAGTACCTATAATCGCCGAGTGAGTATGAAGAGGTGTATCGGATCGGGATGGATGGGGAAACGGGCGTGATATAATGTATTTATAAAACAGGAATGCCAACTTTGAAATAAAGGATTTTGTGCCTCGATATTCTGTCCACACGTTTAGGAATCACGTGTTGGTTATGTAAGTTAACTCACGTTTGAGGTTGCAACTTTGAACTTGTCAACTCAACGCATTGTGTTGAAGATTTTCGAAATTAACATAAATCAGCATGTAAGGAAAACATGGAAGGCCGTCTCCAAAGGCATATGCCTATATATAAAGCTTAATACCTATATTCTATGTCCCTAAGGGGATAGGCAGAAACTATCGATCACCACCCGGAACAATCCTGACAAATCTCTCTTGCTTAATTCTATTAACCTTCTCATACACGCGCTTTTCTGTTCTTTACAAATCTTAAGTCTTAAATAAACAGTCGTCTATGGTGCATCAACAAAGTCAGCAGCTCAGTGAAAGTTGAAAATACAAATAATTATTTTCGGCTGAATATTTAGTCAATTGTGATGCCAAACTGGCTAAATATGTTCGCTTTGGGATAAGATTTGGATCCTCAACTGGAACGAACCGAAGAACAAAGAAGAAAGCAAGGAATTGGAGCATCGATTTCGTTTTTCTTCGTTTGTAGCGGTTGGCGGCGTTGGTGTAACCATGGCGATGAAATAACAAGAAGTTCAAACGCCGTGGCATCAGTTTTTGTACTTCAGCCGACATAACCGTAGTGGTGAAGAATTAAAAAAAAAAAGTCTTAAATAAAGACATATAATAATTAATGACGAAATATTTACTGTGTAAATATATACAAGTCTAGACTACAATCCCAAATCTAATGAAAGGGTGGACAGAAACTCAGGGACATAATATGTAATCGTTCACATGCTCATAGTAAGATTGTCTACTAAAATCAGACTAGCCTATCATCCTAAACTACCTAAGAAAACAGCTGTTTTATTTATGAATACATCAGGAATAAGGTATAGAATAAATTCTATTCAAGTATTGACAGGGATGCACTCTTATATATAACAAACGCGTCGTGACCATTAACCCTTGCGCGGTAGTCAGAGGTTCAGGGGTCCATCTCGGCAATTGCAAAGGTAGAAATTCTATGGCCACCTCGAACCCACGTTCACCAGATAGTCAGTACTCAATGTGACAGGTGGTCAGCCATGTCGCCATTTGCAAGCACTAACTATTACCTGTTCGGCGAACAGGTAGGTTTCCTGACGATGTTTTCCCTCACCATATAATTTGAATGTATTGAGATATTAACAATAATAATTATTGGATACTACTATCGGAGCGTTATCGTATGTCTACCCACCTTCTTTCTTCATTCCAGCCTTGAAGCACTTCCTAAGCCTGCAGTACCTGCACTGGTTTCTTTTGTCCTTGTCTATCACGCAGTTGCGGCTGAACCTGCAACAGAGATGGTATACTTTAAGGTAAATTTATATCATAATCATGGTCCACTATGTATTGTGGGGTAGTCAGGTGTTCGTGTATGCAAATCAATTGAGAAGAAATGTTATTCCTTCACCAAATAGTCAGCAATTAATGTTACCCTATTACCTATCTATTCCAAATCAAACAATATTACATAACCTTCGTTCGTTTGTTCGTTCCACAGAAGTTAGCTTTAGCACCTTTTCGTAATTAGGGGTATGAATATATAATAAGGCTAGCAGCTGTAGCCTAGTGGATAAGACCTCTGACTTCTTATTAGAAGGCCTAGGTTCCAAACCCGGTTTAGGCATGTATCAATAAATGAATAAAAAATGTGTTTCCATTTAGGTTATTAATTTTAAGTCGCTAACGATGAGCGAAAACATTGTGAGAAAAACTGCCTTTCCTTTGGGATAGGTCAAAGCCAGCAGGTAAAAGCCAAATCTATATCAGACGAACACAATGTTTTACTGTAAATGTAATAAATAAACATACCTGCAAGTATAGAGATGGTTCTTCCGGACACTTCGCCGGAAGAAGCCTTTGCAGCCGTCGCAGGAAGAGGCGCCATAGTGCTTCCCCGTGGCCCTGTCCATGCAGATGGCACACTGCTGGGACACGCCCGAGTTCGAACCTGAGACCTCGCTGCTACTCGTCTCCAGCTGCATGTCGCTGTCTGAGGAGGTAAACAGGGTTAATACAGGTGTAGGACATTAATGAAGAATATTGTATATATTATATATATATATATATATAGTTTTAAGAGATTCGCGATTTATACTCATGATTAATAATTAACGGTACTTATCGCGTATGTTTATATATAATAAAATAAAATTACCTTTTATTAACCCGACGTTTCGGCTACGTTGCAGTAGCCATGGTCACGGGCACATATATGTATATAAACGTACGCGAAAAGTCCCGTTAATTATTAATCATGTATATTATATATAGTCATGTCCTTATCCCTTTGGACAGACCTTGGAACCTTGGACCTATGAAAACTTTTCTGGGTTACTTATTGGTGACAGGTTGCTAGTCAATAGCTACCCAATAGATTCCATTTAACATTAGTTTCTTACTTGCCTTCTACGACATGCCGGGAAGAACGGCAGTTAATTAGCATGCTTTTTATGTCTCAGCTAGAACGGGACGAGTATATTGTATTATAAAGTAAATCATACATGTGCAAGCATATCCTGGTAGGGTAGACAGGTAGTAAAGTGATCATTTACGCAATTGCAGAGTTCGTGATTCTATGTCCACCTTACACCCCATTGTTTACCACAATTGGAATAATTAATATTATAGAAAATATAACAGATGATGATACAACATCAAAAATACACATAATAAGTTTGTATAATCCGTGTTAGCTAGGATGTAAGTTATGTTAAATAGTTGTCTATATTTCATTTCTCTATGGGACGATGGAACCTGAGTCCGAATTTTCATATGAATTACATCACAATTCTGATTAGCAATAATATAAAAGTAACCGAGTAATATCTGTTGGTATATAGAGACAGAATCGACTGTACTCTTACAAGATGGTTTAAGTGGTAGTCAAAACCTTCTTACTACGAAAGTTCATTATTACTTTATTAAGGTTCCTTACTACGAAGCCTTTTTTCAGTCAAAGGTTGACTGACTGAATATTTCACTATCTACTGACAAAAAACATTATCTATTTTGAGTATTTCCAAGTAATAGGCAGATTTCCTCAAGAGATATCTTCTCAATGATATGTAGCACAAGTATTGAAATAGTGAGGTGAATAATACGTGATATTGTTTAAGGTTGCTAGCTCATCAGACAGCACCCTTCTACGCCGTGTTAATACCGGGAGCCTAGCATTAGTGATATTTTAAGAAAACTAGCTTCTCTCTCATTCTAAATTTATAACGTTTTGAAATAGTTGTTTTTATTTTGTTTACGAGTCTCTTTACTACGGGAATGTGTCCAATGAGACATGTTGACAGGTTTCTAAGGCTAGCTTAGAAATATTTATTACGAATATCTGCCAATCTGCTCCGGTACTAGAGTGGGAGCTAAATAGAATGCTAATTAGCTAGTTTTCTTTATGTAATGGTGAGCAATATAATGACTTAGACGATGGGCTAACAAACCGTTGCTAATATTATATATAATTTCCAAGTTTTGCTTAAGGTAACAAAGTAGATATCTCCAACCTTCTGTTCACACCGAAAGGATGAACGAACGTGGTTATGTATATGTAAACTACCTTTATTTCCTCCTAACATGTAAGAGGCGATTAAAGAATTGAAAGTAAATGGAAGTTTATCGGATAGTAACTTGGCATTAATACGCCATAGAAATTAACTACATAATGTCCCCATTTAAAGAGGTTTACATAAGAATAGTAAAGCAATAGTATAACACAATAAATTTTAATGGAGTGATATTATAGTGAGAAAAGAACAATGAGCAAACTATAGATAAGTGCAGATCGTAAATGTTTTATAAATAAATTAACTACTACTCATACTATTCAGGAAAACTACTGCACTTAATAGCAAAAACTAATATTAAGAGGCTAGTATTTAAACTGACAACGTTACAAATAAAGTTTAACACCAAATTAATATAAATTCACGTTCTTTAACGCCCTTTCGGAGTGGACAGAACCTTGGAGACATGAAAAACTCTCCATAGTCACTCATTAGCCTTATCGGGGTTGTGATGTTATATGGACCTTTTGTGACAGGTTGCTATACCATCGCCCAATAGATTCCATGCGTTTATTTATTTATTTACCCACATATATAAATCCTTACAGGTTTAACCTAACGGAATCGAGTAAACACACTTTTTAAATAATGAAAAAGTTTAAGTAAGGACATGATTTGAAGTATGTATGTATATATAAGTATGTATTTCCGTCTGCAAATGTGTCATTTTATTTATTAATGATACAGTTATTACAATAATAAACCGTTTCGCTGAATAGTAATAATGTCATCAGATTACTTAAATATTGTTTACAAAACAATTTGTGTATCCCCTTATCTATTGTACACTAAAACCCCAATTCTACATACCAAAATACCACTACATTCAATAATACACATATGCATACATATGTTTACATCCTTGTATCATACACACATCATAATATCCCTTTCATAGTGGACAGAACCTCAGAAATATACCTTCTTTGTCATTTCAGCTTAACTATAGACTTTGTGAAGGCATCAATCAATTAGCCTATACTAGTCCACTGCTGGACGTAGGCCTCCCCAAGAGTACGCCACAAAATACGATCACTCGTGGCCCTCAGCCAACCACTACCAGCAACCTTTTTCAGGTCATCGGTCCATCTAGCAGGGGGGCTTTGTGAAGGCATTGAAATAGTATATTGGTGACATTTAGGTAGTCATAGATTATAATATACATGTATTAATAATTATTGGTGACTGATACATGGTCAAGTATTATAAGTACGTTTATCGAGTGAATGCGCGCTTATTAATTACAAATTTTGCAAATTGTCGTCATTGAATACGGTTTGCAAAGCACGCGTTTGTTATTTTGTTTGTTACATAATTTTTGAACTAAAAATAAAGTATCTGTTTTTAAATCTAGGGAAATTGTGGTTCAAGTAAATAAGCATATAGTTTTCAATGGTATTGGTGTTTTTGTCGGTTAGTGAATCTGACTATTCAGAAAATTTCTCGAAGTTAGCCGTAGATTAGTGTGTTTACAAATTAAGTTTCAAAAATGTCCATATATTAAAAATGACTTGGGTATAAATTGAACCCGGAACTTCGGTTTCCGAATCATTAGAGCCACGCCCCTTCGCAATATTAGGCCAATACGTATTGGAGTACGTAGATGATACATATAAAAAGATATACCAAAGAATTTGATAAGATAAACATGTAGCAGATAACCAAAAATACAAAGACTAGAAACACTTAAATACAATTCAAATTTATCACTACTTTTAAATGAAATTCAAATTGAACACTTTTGTTCTACCGGGAATCGAACAGATCCGTAACCCACAGTTTAGAAATAATTACATGTATTATCTGTACATGTATGTATGTATATGTACACACCCTTTTCTATATTCCACGAAAGATAGATAGAAAAAAGGGTCCTAAAGAATCTTTCGTTTTATATATAGACTGAAAGATGTAAGAAAAGTAAGGAATATTGGTGATGGTTGTTTCATATTTCTCATGTATAATGAAATCTCTAGTTCTTAGCAACTTAAACGCAGTACGCTGGATACTTTAAGAACTTCTCGTCGACAAATGCGGAATTAGCTTTTCACTATTTGATATATAAATGGCTTTTACAACACCATTAACTAATGTAGCGAATACCTATTTTAGCTAGGTTTTACTAGTTATTCTTTGCTTATTTGGAGATAAAGGACATTTTGTATTCTAAAATATTGGTAAATACTGATCCTAGCAATCAAGATAGGAAGGTTCATTTTATTTTTAATTTGTGTTGCGCTCACTGACAAATTATACGACCAAGACTTTTAACCATCATTATTTAGTGTTCAGACGTCATAACCGTGTAAGTTTATACGTATAACTGATGGATATGTAGCCAAGTGATCAGAGCCTATCCATTTAAAGGATTGAGTGTTTGTTATTGTAACCGGGGTTTAAAAATTTATTTTACCAAATACTTTTATATTCTTATATTCATACATTTAAGCTTCATGAATCATGGCACAATATCCCCTATACTTTTATAAGTTACTCCATGGATCCAAAACCGAAACTAACCTTCATTGCTATCACACCTCAGTTCCCGCTTGGGGTATTCCTCACTAATATTGGGGAGGTACTGGTATGCCTCCAAGTTTTTCTGCCACGAGTTGGACGCAACATAATCGGAAGCGAAACTTTGGGCGCAATGATTTTGCGGCACCATCGTGACCAGCTGTCCTAACGTAGGCATTTTTCACTATTTCCAACAAACAAGCACTTTTCATAACACTGCACTGGAGCACTAACAACACGTGCTACCGCGACGACAGCCTGACGGTAACTGAATTATCGTTGACACGAAAACAGCTGAGATAAAAGATTTTTTTTTAATTATGATTCACGCGCGAGACAACGGAAATGCAATTAAAAAGGCAATGTTTACAGTAAAATTGCGATCGATCGATTCTTTCTATTAGTCATTAATACTAACGTGTTATTTATTTGTTAGTCACCGTTGCTAGGACATAGGAAATACCTAATTAGACCTAGTTTTAATTCAATATAAAGAATCATGTAAGACATAACGCGTAATAAATGTTCTGCGTGTGCGTAGTCCTGTGCTAACTGGGACGTAAAAAGAATGCTAAATAGCTGCCGTTTTTCCTGGCATGTCGTAGGAGGCGACTAAGGGACTAGGGGTAAATAGAATCTATTAGTTGAAAGGCTAGCGACCTGTCACCAATGTTCCATTATAACATCGCAACCCCCAACATTCATGATGAAGAGTGTCCTAGGAGATATATCTCCGAGGTTCTGTCCACACGAAAGGGAATAAAGTACATAAATGTAAAGGTAATAACTGTGATACTAAAGGTATAAAGCGGCGTAGACAGACAGTTGTAAACATGACAGTCCCTGCTTATCTGTTATCTACTGAGTATTGACCTGTGTGCTATGTATGTTTAAATAGAATGATGCACCGATCACGGAACTCAATAACTTATGAGCAACACCAATGATCCATTTAATTATACGACCTCTGAGGTGCGATGTTATCATGAATTCCTAAATCTGTATCCACCGAGAATCGAACGATGAACATATTTCATCCCTTTCGGTGTGGACAGAACCTCGGAGATATTTCTCCTAGGTCACTTATCAGCATGAATATTGGGGTTGCTATGTTATAACGGAACATTGGTGAATCGATGCTAGCCTTTCGCCCAATAGATTCTATTGACATAATATCTCAATAGTCTCTTTTAGCATAATAGATTGTAATGAAGTTATATGGAACATTGATTAACATATTACTTCCCTATAGCTTTATAATTTCCTAGTTAGAATTCAATTTACGTCCCAGCCTAGTACGGGTCGACGTTTATTCAAAATATAATTTATAATTAACTAGTTATGGGTTTTGATAATAGTTTAAAGATACAAAAGGGTGAGATTAGAAATACACGCCGAGTGTGTATGAGGATGCCTTTAAAATTAGAGCGGTTTATCAGAATTCAGACATTAGGGATCCGTTTTTCATGCCTATGAAGCGAAAGTATTTGCCAGGACCTATCAAAATGGGGATCGGTTTTTCTGCCTACCCGTGTGTATATTATACGTGATGAATATACTATTATGCATGAATGAAAGTGAGGTTTCCAACACATCGCATGACTAAAGCGGCAGGCTTTGTCACCCGAACAAAGAGTGGCAATACAATAACAATAGTCATTCATGCGTATTGATTCATTGCTTGTTGATTGGTCTACCCAATTAAAACAAAAGTAATCATATTTACAATGAAGCGAAAGTGGTTTGTAAGGATCTGATCTCTGCCTATCCTTGCACAGGGAATCAGGCGTGATCTGTATGTGTCAGTATTGTAACTACGGGGTAAGGTTGAGTTAAGTTGTCTAGCTTGTAGTGAAATAATCTTATTACGAGTACCTAGGTTTATTGTTAGGATTCTAAATGTAAAGATGGTGGGGTTATTAGATTTAGAATATAAACGATAATTTACTAAGTCATTGCCTAATATTAACCATCATTTTTTGCGAACAATGAAACCTTTTTAGTTCATTTATTATCATAATCTTACTTTGCACAAAGCAAGGATGCATTAGTATAAAAATCAATTAGGTAAGAGAAATTTGTCAGGATCGTTCAAGTTGGCGTCTATAATCTTTGTTTAAGTTAGCCATCTAGAAGCGTATGTTTATTAGTTAAAAATATAAAATTATGAGTAGGCCAGGCAACTATAAGTCCAAAACATACCCCCTTTATCCTTAGTCATCTTTTACGAGACAGTATCTACATGTACGTTAAGCATCCAAGCGAAGCTATGTGACCTGTGACTCCGTGGTGATAAAAGCGTCTCGGATCTTGACACAAAAATCGACTTTTTAAATTCATTGTGCCACTAACGGCAAGGATGGGTGACGTAATAGCAAGCACTCAGTTGACTTCATCAGTCTGTTGCAGTCCACTGCTAGACATAAGCCCAAGGGAGCACCGCAAATGCGAGCACTTGTGGCCCTCATCCAGCCATTACCGGCGACCTTCTTCAGGTCGTCGGTCCACCTGGCAGGGGGCGTCCTATATTTCGTTTATAGCAATAGTCCATACACATTGACACCTAATGGCGCACTTGTCTTAAACGCCATTTAGATAAATTTAAAGGAGATGTTTAAAGTTGAAAAAGTTGTTGTGAAATGCTAAATTATACAATATTTTTTACCGCCTAGACGCCAAAAAAGTCGTTTTTTCTCCATGACGCCGAAAAAAATGAATCTAACTGTATGTATAGCTCATTTTTGGCAAATATGGTGTACTTGACGCTTAGGTATCAGACCCATAACTTCGCAAACTGAAATAATTGGATTAAATTAGAGATATTCTTAAAGCAGGTGTACGAAGCGGGAAGAATAGAAGAGCATGTATGAGAAGATTAATGGTTGTGAGTGAAGCAAGAGAGATTTGTTAGGATCGTTCGGTGGCGATCAATAGTATCTACATATCCCCTTAGGAACGTAGAGGCGTGACTCCGATACACGCTAACTGACCAGGGAAAATGATATATCTTCGAGGTTCACTCCACGTCAAGAGGGATTAAAACAAATATATGTATTCAATATCTTACAAAGTAGGAAAATGAGGCGTTTAGTTAAGTAATACGTGAAGCATGCATGTGTGCATGATAAATCAATATCCGGCAGTCAGTGGTTTTTCTCATAACTCGTTTCATGGTATTGCTTAAGTGGCCTTCTCTTTTATGGCGATTTGATGTAAACGGTTTTCACCAACACATTTAACCAACTAATGGCTTTTATTAAAAAAGAATATTATCAATATAAGGGAATTTTTAATGTAGATGATGTCTAGTATTGTCTATAACGTTGCCTAGGGGTAAGAATATAGTACGTATCGTCACGATTTTTCCTCGATAAATTAGTAAGAAAAATAATCATTTTATCTAATTAGTGAGTAAACAATACAATAGGTGCTGATTATTAGGTGAGAAGTGGATTCGAAAAGCCATATCATTATACTCTACCATTTCGGAAATTTATGCTTATTATTATATATATACCGCCAATTCGGACACGGAGATTTTATGAAAAACATATGTACAAGAAACGCGAATTTTATTTTCAATAAGAGTTTAGCTTGGAAGTGCTTGAGATCGTTACGCCATATTTTATTGACTTTTACATAACTAGCTTCCTAATGCGTTTTCAGATATTAAAAAACAATTAAATGCTCAAAAGCCAGCATTATGCGCGACGCGAGAATTATAAAAACACACATTACATAAGCTAAGCCAATCTTCCAAGCACCCAAAGTTGTAAGGACTGGCGCGCACTGAACCAAAGCGGTGCCGTGTTAGTTATTCGATTCGTAAGTCATACAGAGATGGAAGCTTTAGTTAGTTTCATACACACAACATATTTTAAGTATTTGGTCGCGTAAAAAAACTAGGTGTAGATAAAAAATAAAACTAATTATTTCTCAAAATCAAATTGCATTAACATATTGTATAGCAATAAATATATGCAAGCAATCAAACGATATTATGTCTTAACAACATCTACCATTTCAGACAAACTAAACTATAGATCATCCTATCATCATATCTAATAACACATAAACCTACACCTCTCTTATATGAACCACAGACTTTATACGTATTATACGACGCGTGCATAGCTTTGAGCGCCGAGCGTATATGTAGCTCAGTACACCTCCCCCTTTACCTGCGAGCACAGTTTTCCTCCGACCTACGTGGCAACAGGTTCCGAGGCGCTATTACGTGTTAGCTACATAACATTCGACCTTAACTTTTTGCTGCCGTGTCAATGGGTGTTGCGCCGTCTTTTTATGGAGATTCAAGCCGTATAAGATAGGTTACATATAATGAGGAATTTCTCGAAGATTCAATACATATGCAATAGAACATGTGTTTGGTACAAAATTAGGAAAAATATGTAATGAGGAAAAATAAGGTGCAAGTTTTGTGCATTCCTATTTACATCGAGAGAAGTAAACTCTCGGCGGTTATAGGTACTCCTAACGTCACCTTTTTTAAATATAGCGTCTATCTGACTGTTATATGTCTTATTAGGCCGGCCTCTACGTAACCGCCCTTCCACTTCACTCATATATATTCCTTTTGTCAATCTGCTATCATTCATCCGCATAACATGTCCAAACCATCGAAGCATGCTCTTTTCAATCTTAGTCACTACATCTTCTTTCAAACCGCAACCTTCCCTTATCACACTATTATGATGTATTAGTACATATTAATAGCAAAACAGAACAACACAGTTCTCAATTCCAATTAATTTGAATTCGGAACAAATATTTTTAAAATTATCTGACATATATATTTAAGTCATTCTTTCCTTTTAAACTACACGAGAATTCATCTACTTCTTCAACCATCTCACATGACATGTCATCAGGAAAGGCAGCTATACACTCAATCTAACTCCCAGACACATCACGTATCGTATCTAAAAGCTATTGAAGAACCGCTGTGTCATTGTGTGCGAAGCAATAACGCTAACACATGTTTATAGTGTACACACGTCATTATGGAGTGATGACACTGATGGGTGATTATTATATTAATCAATATGGCCGTAACATCTTCATAACGTTTTTAAGTATTGGGTTTGGATATGTGATCAGCTTTTAAACAGCAGAGTAATTTTAGGGTTGAGATGGATATAAAAGTTATATTTTATAATATGATCCATTATATCAATGATTAGTTAATGGTTATATATCAATGATCTAAGATTCTGGGTTCGATTCCTATACACGTATTTACGAAAAGCATTTTCTCTTTATGTTTAGTTAGTGTCTGGTTTTCTTTTTATGATTGAGTTGTCATAGGCTACTAACCCTCTATTCCTAAGACACCCCGTTGAGTATGTAGGGTAGATAGAGTAGCTGGTTACATATACAAGTCTCAGAATAGTAAAGGACATGTTAAGACATAGGAATCGAATGTTAAATATAGCTTTAGTATGACATAACCCAGTGCAAACTACGTTTGTTTATTTTCACAAGAGTGCGTCCACACTCGTCAAGTTCATTCCAAACACGACTTGAGCCAGCACTAAACTGTGACAAGTGCACTTTAAACAATAATAGTGCGATGTTCCGAATAAGGAAAATGGATTGATTAAATAAAAATCTGAATTATCTCATCAAATAAAAATTCAATTAACCCCTGACATTATGAAATCTCCAAATAAGCATATTAACATCTCGATTGTGTTCACTTTTAACGTAGATAGAATATAAAGTTTACTCATATTTAAGCCACATTGCTATTGAGAATCGCACTGTCAAAAACTTTTAGCCTCCGTTATTTCGGAGATGGGCTCTCAAGCTTCCGACTACTCCGCCTCAATAAAAAAGGGAGTGTGTATCGTCGTGAAGTAAATTATAAACACCCAGGCAGCTGATCACGCTATTAAGGTCCCAACACAGGGCAGTATGTAACTCTCAAATGCAATTATCTTTGGTTAATTGCTTTGACATTATCCGCCTGAGGCAAAAACCCTCTCTGACGTCAATCGCCACATTTGGTTCACAACAAACTTGATTTTTTAAATGGTACTATTAATTGTATTGGCTAGATATATACTTAATGTTTCCTGTACTATTTATAGTGCGAATATGGTCCTATGGTATATTGACACGCAGTGACCTAAAATAGCTTACGAGTAATATAAACAATATTTTAAAAACAAGTTTTAGATAAGGCCTAATCAAAATTACTGACACTTCGTGAGGACATCTGACTATCCATCAGGATAGCAAGTGCCTGTGTTCGGCGATACTGTCTATCTAGTGAAACCCGGGTTTCGTGTGGCCAATACCTAACATAACATGCCTTCGAAATTTCGGAGATAGGCACTCAAGCCTCTGACTATCCACAATAAAAAGGGAGTGTGTATACACAAGTAATGAAGCGTATGTATGTAGCAAGAGACATTAGGTAATTTTAGGTCTCATATTAGACAATAGTAATCCGAAGTCATAAGTTGAAGGACTGGGTCATTGTTTTAGCTTAACCTAGGGTATAAAAATAGAATACAAACACTAACTCCACTAACATTGTCAAGGTAGTACATACATATACGACATTTAAGCCGCTCGGGGTAGTTAGAGACTATTACGTATCAAGGCCTAAGTTTTACCGGAAGTAAACGTGACAGGTAGTGAGGCATTCGTTGTACACAAACATTATATTTGTGTATATACATGAGGCGACTAAGGGACTACGGGTAAATGGTATTAATTGGGCGATAAGATAGCACACTATCACCAATATTCCATATAACATCACAACCCTAATATTTAAGTTAAATAGAGACCTAGGAGATATTAAATCTCCGAGTTTCTATCCACCTCAAAAAGGATTGAAGGACGTGAATATATATGTATTTACATGAGAGGTAGGTTTCCATAGGATGATTTATTTAACCGCTACTAAAAGCACGTGATGAATCGAATTAAATAAAAATAATAAAAGTCGCCGCACACTTATGCTGTCTCTATATTTAGTACAATGTGACTAAGGAAGTAGGGGTTTTCTTATATATTTTCCTTATACATACATAGATTACTTATTTTGACCTCATAAGACAGAAATTCGGAAACATAAGTGCATATTAAGAATCATTATTGGGGTTGTAAATGTTGTAATTGCATTAATATAATGTGAATTAGTGATTGATCGCTCTAGACAGATATCAGTCATTGGTCTCTAAGACTATCAAACTTTCTTATTTTTCTACACCATCGCAATCCTCATAAACTCACTGAATGCACAGTTTTCCTAAATGTTACTTACTAAATATTATATCTCTAAGGGATATCTCCATTCAAAAGAGATATTACATCTTAAAATAACAATTTTATCTTACAAACTGCGTTAAGTCGGAGGTTTTATCCACAAGGATTAGCAGAACATGACTCTGCAAACGTATGCATGACGCCAATCGACGTAACACCGGTTCTCCGTCGGTGCCTTACCAGCTTTTTTTAAACAGACGCGTCCGCCATCACGTTGCTAGTGAATGGGCACTCGTTTCTAATTTAAATGACGCCTCGTTAAGATAGCTAGTAGGTCAATATTTCGCTTGGATCAATATTGTTTAGGGTCCGGCTGGTACCCTAGTTTGGGCTTCGATATGTGGAAAACAACGTGAGGAAACCTACCTATTTCTAAGGATGAGTAATAGATAGTGCATTTGAATGTCCTGGGACGTAAAAAGAATACTAACTAGCTGTCGTTCATCCGGCATGTCGTAGGAGGCGACCAAGGGACTAGGGGTAAATAGAATTTATTGGGACATGGGCTAGTAACCTGTCACAAATGATTGATCCCTTAAAAATTGACCTAGTGATATTGTATCTCCGAGGTTCTGTTCACCCGGAAAGGGATTAATGGACGTGAATGCATGTATAATATAAGGCGACACGGTTTACCGGTCACATTAGGAGTTATCTGGTAAATATACGAGGTGGCCATAGAAAACTCTACAATTATAGAAATGAATACCCAAATATAGTTTTCTTATATCTGTGCCCAAACCTTTCATAACACTGCACGTGTTATGAAGTAGCACTTTCGCATATAATTTAGGATTAAGTTATAGTTATTCATAAAGAGTAGACCTCCCAATTCTTTGCAATATATAATTTATTAAGGCTTTTTTATTTATTAATTTTATTAAGGTATATTATAACATCGAAGTCTACCTGTCAAGTTGTGTTGATGTATTTGGGGTATATATAAAAAAGGGAGATATACAAAACTTTGGCTTCATGATAAGGTTACGAGACCATCGTCCCATGAATTCCACTAACTTACTTACGCCAGGACGAAAATCGGCTACTTAGCATTATATTCACGTCACAGACTAGTACGTTTTACTTCTTAATAATATTCCTTCAAAAAAGTAACAAAACCAACTTGGTAAAACCTGATTAAAGATTACATTGGACGCAAAAACTCAGTTTGGGCTTAGCACGGTTTGATTGACGCGTGCTTTTAATGATGATAATGCATCTCGGCGGTTATTTTGAGCTTGTAAATTGCTTTTTTCTTTGCCTAGTGTAAATTGCGTTACGTTTGCCACCAAACGCAACATACTCAGCTGAGTGAGAACCTTTTTGCTGCGACAATAACATGCACAAGCAACCCGTAAATAAATGCTCTAATATTATAATTAAATAGATATTATATTGAAGGAGCTTGTTTCTACCTATCACATTGGCTGCTGTCTATCTAGTGAAACGCAGGCTTCGAGTGACCCATACCTAACATGGCTTCGAAATTTCGAAGATGGGCACTCAAGCCTCTTACTACCCCGACACAATGAAAAAGGGGGTGTGTATACACAAGTCGTGAAGCGTATGTTTATGAGCTTGTTTCAGACGGCATGTTAAAGGGTAAATAAAAGGAAATTAGAGGGATATGTGGCTGTGTGCCTGCGAAGTATAAGTAACTATTTGAAATAGTCTGCCGCAATAGAGGGTCCGTGGGATAAGAAATATCTATCTATCCCTTAGTAGGTAAATGCACGTGAAGTGTATGTAACAAAACTTTATATTCATTGCTTATTTTTGTATATATAGGTTTCTGTTATATGTTTGGCGAACCACTAAGTTTACGCATGAAATATTTATTGTTTCATCAATCATCAGAAATTGTTGAAACCTTGTAAGCCTATCGCGCCTTAAACTAATGATAGCCGAGCAGATAGACACAAAATTGTATATCTCCACATACTAAACTATTGATGAACCGGTGTGTAGGTTTGTAAACACATGCTTCAGATTTAAAGGTTGTCGTATACAGGATCAGTAACGTAAGCGATTAACTAGCGAATACTTTAACAAAACAACTGCTAGCATTGTATCATTAGATATCACAGGTACACCTGATAATTATGGTCACATCGGGGTAGTCAGAGGAACGAATGTCGATCTTAGTATTGGTCAATTTGTATCAGAGATTCAGCACCTGAAATTTTGGTGTTCCAAGTCACCGTTATTGCATCATTAAAGAATATAATTTGTAATTCTTTTCCCGAATTCCACATTACAACTTGATATATGCAGTAATTTACTAAATGACCGGTTCATCATTGTCAAGGCAATATTTGTTTACAAGGTAGCAGTTTGTTTGTTTTTCAATAACCGGAAGTTAGTATACGGGTTTTTTAAATTTAAATGATTACATACATCAATGAAAATTACATATATTAAATTGACATGTCATCGTATGACGAGACGCGACGTAAATGTGACATAAAGTGATTGATGGGAAGGTTAGACGTTTAGGATGCTGGGTGTAGCATGAGAAGGTGGTTAATATTGTGGACATACTAGATAACGATCATAATATTAGCTTAATTTGTGTAAGATGACAGGCATTCTTTGCTTAAATTATAATAAGAAATTTAAGTAGACTTTTCTGTGGAGAGATCCAAAGTTAGGTTTGGGTTGGGCCCGAATTATTTTGGTGTATAATTCTGAATTTTTGGGATGCATTTTTTTATATTTCGATGTTTATTGAAATATGAGTTAGCCTTTCTTGTCTAATAGGCTAATAATATTTAACCAGCGGATTTAACTAGAATTACATACCATTATACGAGAGTGATTGATTGCAAATAGCTACCTATCTTTATGTTCATAAGAATAAGTAATCAATAACTAAGTGACAATATCTAACTACAGTGATTGTATCGATAGACCACCTAAAAGATATCGTACGTTGGCTGCTGACTATTCTGTGAAAAATGGTCTTGCAGTTCTATAAAACTATAAATTGCTTACATTAGTAGTACTGTAGTATTTAATTAACTGTGCATTAGCAGTAAAAAATATAGCCTAATAATAACTCATACAAAAGCGTCGCCTCTATTGAGAAATCGAGGCGTTTACTATTCAATGCAGTACAGTCTTTACATCTCAAATGTTCGACAACGCGTGGGTCTAAAATCGAACCCAATGGGCTGGTTATGGCATCTGACCCCACCTTAACCTACCGAGGAAGTATTGTTAATTAAAATCTAGTTTCGCGCAAAAACCTCACCTTGGCTGGAACCTCAATCAATTTAACACTTATTCTACTTACAGTCAATCGGATGAATTGTAATATGTAATCCTTCACGTACGTGATTTTTAAAGATAATTACAAATAGATGATTGTTTATTTTAGTTATGTGCTTATCTGGGACTCGAATAGATACTATTAGCTGCCCTTCTTATACCCTTTTTGTCAAATTACAATAGTATTTTGTTCAAGCTGTTAGACGAACATTTATTCAAATTGATGAATTTTAGTCCAAATAAGATTAATATTTCCCAATTCATTTATATGTAGAGATAAGGAGATATCCTGTGACACTCAATCACCGATTCTTTCTATCAAATAGACAGTAACCCTTAGCAAGTTAATCAATGATTTACGTGTCGATCTCCGATAGTCAATGCATTGTTATATCCACATTTCATCAGTCGGAATTTAACAAGATTGGAGTCATCGTATACATCGTATAACTAATATGAATGCCTAAGAAAACGCTGACTTTTCAAAACATTTTCCTTATCGGTACCAATATTCTTCTGAAATTGTAGTAGAGCGTTCTATCAATTGAAAGATCAGACTTTAACCCGAGACAGGCCGATTTAATTATAAGATTGAACGGATTATTATTGATTAAAATATCACAACCTACTCCTATACCTATTCGTGTACTTAAATCCCTTTCGGGGTGGCCAGAACTTAGGACAAACTACTTTGTTACTGGCAGGAAAATTAATAGGGTTGTAAATCACTACATAGTATAAAACAAATTCGCTTTCTCTGTCCCTATGTCCCTCTGTATGCTTAAATCTTTAAAACTACGCAACGGATTCTGATGCGGTTTTTTTTAATAGATAGAGTGATTCAAGAGGAAGGTTTATATGTATAATAACATCCATTAAATAGCCAGAAGTGCGAAGCCGGAGCGAGTTGCTAGTATATAAATATATAGTGATAGGTTGCTAACCCATGGCATGATTTATAAACCCTTTGTTTACAAGTAAGTAAGGCAGGTAACTATATCTTTATTTACCTTTTAGATTGGTGCAATTATTATGATACACATACGTCTTAATTCTCTTTCGGTGTGGACAGGGTATCTACTATCTTCTATAATTACGTTAGGATTGTGATGTCATACTTACAACAGAATATTATTCACAGTTTGAATATAATTTGACTAAAGAATATAATTCGACGAAGCTCTGTCGTTTGGGGCTTGACTCTTTATTAGTGGGTACATGGTTCAAATCCCGCTTGAGCATGTACCAATGGAAATCTAAACCTCTGACTATCATGGGTGAATGGTCGTGAACGCGATTGTCCTTTTGTCACAGGTTGCTAGCCAATCTCCTTGTCAACTATCGTTACGTTAGGATTGTGATGTCATAGTTAGTTAATAGAAAATATTATTCACAGGTTGCTAGCCCATCTCATCACTACATAGTATAAAACAAAGTCGCTTTCTCTGTCCCTATGTCCCTTTGTATGCTTAAATCTTTGAAACTACACAACGGATTTTGATGCGGTTTTTTTCAATAGATAGAGTGATTCAAGAGGAAGGTTTATATGTATAATAACATCCATTAAATAGTGGAGTGGGCTATATATTTTATACTCGTGCGAAGCCGGAGCGGGTCACTAGTGCATTTATAAGTTGAATATGACTAAGAATGTAGTACATTGCGATGTTTCACAATAGTAGGGGGCATCATATCGTAAGTAGCGCAGAATGATACTGGACTTTGCTCCTTGGAGAAACCGATACATAATCATAAGCACTCTTCACTCACTACTGTGTGCATTCGGTTTTACTTGTAAAATAAACGGAAAAGTTATAAAAGGGGAAAAAATATACTATGTACTTGTTTATTGAAGAGATATAGACAGGAATATAAGTTATGTTTAATCAAGAAGTACATTTGCGATAAATAGTTAAGTACCTCGGTTAACACAATAAGGTTTAATAAAGGTTTGTTAACAATTAATTAATGAAATAAATTGAAACAACTCAAGATGATATTGTAGTAGGGAGAATATTTATATGTCTTTTATTTATTACGACCCTTAACCACAAAACAACTTAAATAGAAAAGTAACTAGCTAATTTTCTTTATTCAAAATTATGCGATATTTTTTAGAATCTAACTTAAATTTTATCATAAGCTATTACGCAAGAACCTACACACTAATCTAATAGAACTAGACATTCATAGACAACAAACAAACACACATTTTCATTCATAACAACGATACATAATGTCACTTTGAGCACGGCCAAAGTCCATTTTAAAACTTACATCAAGCTATACGAAACCAGAATCACTTGAACTATTGTTTCTAGCAAAATATTACTTATATAGGGCTCTAAATAAACTGGTTTTGAATATATTGATACTGTAATATAGTATACAAAACCAGAATCACATGAACTATTGTTTCTAGTAATTATAACATATAGAGGGGTCTAAATAAACTGGTTTTGAATATACTGATACTGTGATATATTGACGAAGAGTAGAAAACTTTGGTTTGCATCTTTCGTATGTATATTACGTGCGGTCCGGGATTTTATAATGAAGTCAGCTGTTTCAATCAATGAAATCAACTCTTCAACTTATGTTATTGAGAAAAGTGATGGATGACTTTAGTTTAATGGGTAAAAGTACAGAAAATGAACATTAAAATGCAATAACAAGTTTTTCATACACTCTAAGGGCGGTTTTCACCAAACTTACTAAACACGATTAAGACACGCTAATGTGGGTTAAAGAGCTTAATCACGGTTTTCTGATTTCACCGTTGCAAAAATAATCATGTTTAGGCTTAAACGTGGTTAAGGCTTAATTGGCCGATTTTCGTCAATTAAAGTGACTAACCCGGGTTAGGGCAGCAGTCAAAATATTGGGCGAATAGATTAAAAAAAATTAAAATAAACGGCTTTTTTTAATGTTCCATTTTTTTATGCGTTTTTTGACATTTGCCAATGTCAAATCGCGTAAATAAAACAAAATTTGGCGATTTCTTAACCACGATTAAATATAGCACCGTGAAATCCATTTTGCGATAATCACAATCAACTACGAAAATTGATTGGGATTAAGTTTAATTCTGTTTAACTAATCAGACTTTGCTATGCATTCGGTGAAATCCAACCTAAGGTATTGTAAAATGTAACTAAGAGTTTGAGCTCCTATGTTGTGATCACCCCCTTGGAGATCATGGTCGTATTATAAAAAGTTAATCTTGATTTTCCCCATTCATTGGTAGATATAAAATTGGATGTCTGACCACCTTTAGCAGGATATGAGCGTGATAGGTATCTTAATCTTCACACGTAATAATTATAATAAGACCATTATGTAACCTACGTATTGTTTGTATGAAAAATACATCTAATCTTATCAACGATGAAAGTACTGGGTTAGTTCAATCAGCACGCATTTAATCCCTTTCGGGGTAGGCAGAGATTATAGAATGCTTATAGTGTCCGATAAGTTATTGTCTCCGAAGTTCTATCTACCCTGAAAGTGATAGTAGACGTGAATATATATGTATGTGTAGTGTAATATGAAGAAAACTTCTGATATCGAGTCAATTATCTCCATTGGGGTAGAAACAACTAAAAGGTTCTTCGGAGTTAAATGTATAAAAATATTTAGACTTTGGTATTCAGTCTACCCCATCTGGGAATACAGACGTAACGTACATTACTTCTTAGTGGGAGCCAGTAATTAATTTCAAAAATACTTTTGCTAAAAACAAACTTTTTTTTCGCAAATTTACTTTTAAACAGTGTACAAAGTCCACTCCATACATTTCATACACCGTTACAAAACCAGTTTGTAAAGACCTCCATCTTTTTACTAATATACAAGACAGCATAGTCCAAGATATGTTGGTTTTTACTTCCCACACTATATAGAAGGTAACAAAACCATTTTTCAAAGATCTCTTTTACTTAGCCAATCGGTAGAAACCACGGGTCAAATTAAATTAGTTTTTACTATATTTAATAAATTGTTTTGGGTTTAAATGAAAGTAGTGAATATTAATGTTAATAACACAGTATTTGATACTTATACACCTTGTAAAAAGAATGCTAACTAGCTGCCGTTCTTCCCGACATGTCGTAGGAAGCAACTAAGGCTTGGATTAAATAGAACATATTGGGCGATGGGCTAGCAACCTGTTACCAATGTTCCATTATGACATCGCAACCCCAATATTCATACTAAAAAGTGACCTAGGTGATGTTATATTTCGGTGGTTCTGTCCTCCCCGAAAGGGATTAAAGGACGTGAATGTATATGTAGGTACATGATCATAAGTGGTGGGCAGAATGTTGAGAAATAAAACGTCTTTTAGGCATACTTGGTTTTTATAGTCATTAATGTATGATGTATAAGAAATTCAATGCTATATTGATTTTTCAACTTACTAGTACTAAGATATTACTAAGTTATAAAAGATCCAAATCTGACTACCCCGCAAGGAACATGGTCGTGAAGTAATTTTATCTATTATGTATAAGATTTTTTGGATTGTCTAAAATTAATCTCACTATACTTTCACGCAAAAGTCATTTTACATCCCATACTTCTGTGCACCCCACTAGATATAATGGTCGTTAGGTATAAAGCAGTTCCGGGAAGGAAAGGCAGCTACTTATCAGCGGCTTAAGCCCCGTTTACACGATAGCAGTAAGTAACCGGAATTCGGTCATTTCGAAATCATACTTTTATCAGGTTATCATTCGCAATGAATAAGCACTAGGTATAATTAATAGTCAGGACTAATTCACTTTAGGAGTAGACAGGAGCTCAAAGAAGCTTAGGACCTTTAGTAATTATAATATTGTATTGAAATCAACTGAAATTCTTTATATTCAATATAACGATCATAAATATTGAAAGTCGTACAAAAAACTCATAAAAAATTGTCATTAAGAATTCAAAATAAATCTAATTTACTTATGAGGTGATTTAAATATTCAATTGACTCCTAATCCCTTAGTTACTTTCAACAATATGCCGGAAAGAATGGTAGCTAGTTATCATTATATTGAGAACCCAGCTAGCAAGGGACAAATTACTAATATACAACAGTTTCCTAAGTTTAGATCATAAAACATTCTCTACATGTTAGATGGAAACACAAACCACTCCGTTAGATATGGTCGGGAATTATATGTATAAACAAGATGTTTGTATCGATATTCTATGCACCCTTTTAGGTTATAAAGTACTGATGCATAGCAAATTATCATAAGTCATAAGGATAAACCAATATATTATTATTATGTTCAATATTTGCGAAAATAGATTATAGGTAATGCCGAAAATCCCTGTCATTAAGGACATGAGAGATTAAGAAAGATATGTAATCGGTTTCGGCTTTTTTGACACATTTATTGCATTAACATCACGACTACAGAACCACTACAGGTGGATAGAATCTTAAAATTTAAGAATGAGATTTGTGAACGGTTAGGGAAAACATCGTGAAGAAACCTGTCTATCCCTTGGGGTAACTAATAGAGTTCCTGTAAATGGCGATAATGTTTACTGCCTATCACGATGGGTACTGTCTATCTAGTGAAACGCCGGCCTATACTTAACATGCCTTCGAAATATCGGAGATGGGCACTCAAGCCTCTGACTAACCCGCTACAATAATAAAGGGAGTGTGTACACACAAGTTGTGAGGCGTATGTTCGATTTATTTTACTATTATATTTTTAAGGCTTTAAAGAAGGATATGAAATAGCAGTTTTCTGGTTCTTGTAAGGTTTCTAGCCAATCATAATGTAAGTTACACACACATATCGCCTGTCTCCTCTTAGATGGGAAGGCAGAGATCACGTATCCTAACCTGACCATTTATCTTGATTCTGCCACACCCTAAACTTCATTAACATCCACATACCTCCTCATATACACTTATAACTATATTTATACGCAATAAATAGTTTGTTTACCTCATTAGTAGGAGTTATTACAAGTGAGTTGCTTTATCAAGTTCAATCCATAAACTCACTAATAGCTTCCATCACGTGTAGGCATACTGATCTACGATGCGACTAAGGGATTGAGGTAATAGGTATAAAGACTACATAACTATAGTCCATTCGAGTTAAGTAAATAGTGACGTCTTAATATACAAAAGTAAACTGACCAATAAGACGTTAGATAATGAGAAAACAAGTCTCTTCGACCAATGGCGGACAACCGTTGTCACGTCTCATTGGTCAAATCGTGGAGTCAAGATGACGTCACTATTATCTTAAAGCGAATATACTATAAGGGAATATTCATTGTATATTGCCTGAACGCTAATCGTGAGGTCCAAAGATTCCCGGTGGAGGCAGAGTTTAGAACTACGCTTTTCTTCTGCTTTCCAGTCTGGTTGTTGATTAATGATTATATATGCTATTTAATTATGTATTTATCGTTCAGGGAGATGGTAGATTCGATCCAAATCTTATCAGAATAACATAATATAAAAAAATATATTTTCAGACGACAATACGGCTTCGCTTTTTTCGATTTTAGGGAGTATTTCGCTAAATTCTAATGGCTTTACCATTTAATTCTATATTTTCTTTTGAGCTTATATGTCTCTGACTATAGCTTGATCGAAACCAAAATCGAGGAATATTGGTTTTTATACAATAAAACGACAAAAATAAAATTAGTTCACGTTATTTAACAAGTGTGTATGGTTGTTCTGCCCACACCTAAGGGATAAAATAACGTAAATATATGCGTTTTTACGTATCTATACAAACATTTACTTCACGTTAGTCTCTGAAAGGGTGGACATAACCACGAGGCGTAAAAACCCATAATCAATAGATAATTCTTAAAGACATCGGGGCACAGGGATAAATTAAGTATAGGTATGGACTATAATAAATTATAATCTTAGTAGGTGTGTGTGTATCTTTATTGCATCATTAAAAAGACTTAGCCGTCATTGTGTTAAGGGGAGGTTCTACAAAATTTCAAGGAATGCTAATCGTGAGGTACCGGGTACGATACCTGGTGGAGGCAGAGTTCAAAACTACGGTTTTTTTACTTCTCAGTCTGGTTGTTGATTATGTATGATATATATGTATTTATCTTTATATAATATGTATATATTTATTAAATATACGTTGACTAGTATACCCTTAACACATGTCTTAAATGAACTTACTAAGGTACTAGTTCAATTGGTGTAATAGTGTCTTATATATTATTATTATTATTGCCAAGATATAACTAAAAAATAATCTCCTTGGTAACTTTTTGCATAAATATTGGGGTTGTGAAGGCATTGATATACCATAGTGAAGATAGGTTGTACCCTATAGCCAATAGATTCTATTGACCCCTTGTGTCTTAAATATTTTTTACGTTATGCCGGTAAAATCGAGAGCTAGTTAGCATCCTTTTCACCTTTTAACCTAGCCATGTAATAATACTAAAAACTAGTGCATACAAGCCTTAACACATCTACGAAAAAAGGTAATCTTATCAGAAAAAAGTATCATAATTTTAAACAAACACTTTAAATTCACCTACCAGTAAATAAAATGATTAGATAAAGGATTGTCAGTTACTAGGTTTGATTACATGTAAACAGACATTGTACATTTCCAATCCAAAGATACATACATATATTCACGCTTCTACATCCCCAACGGGATAGACAGAGACTATTGAACGCCACCTGAAACAATCTTGACAGATCTCTGACTAGTCTATTCTAGTTAATCTAAAGACTAAACTCTGCGAGACATAGTTATCTGTAACATATCTTTTTACACTACAACTATAATTCTTTTTATGGTAGTCAGAGGTTGAACTACAACTTATTATTGATATCAATAGTTTACATCATCTTATATACCTACTGAATAGTTAGGGTGTAAAAGATGTCAAGAAGCATAGATATAAAAGGGATAAGCATGGGATGATCTAATATTTTATTGTATCTATTTTATCCATAGTGTGAATATGTAATGTATACTTTAAGTAAAAAAATAATTATAACGCCATCTAGGGAAGTTATACTGAATTTTACACTGATAATAATTGATAAGCTTATTCCTACTTAGCTGAAAATGTAAACATTGATTAAGGTGTACTAACTAACACAGATACACCACTTAAATATTGTCAACTTTCAAAAGCTTATTATAGAGTCTGGATAATACTTTATAATTTGGGACAGGAAGACAATGAGATACATGCTTCTTTTTTCTTAAAGGATGATAGTGGTTTTTATTAAGTAATGGATTGACTTCTTATTTCTAGTCATCTTTTATAATCCTAAATATAACAGAGAAGTTTTCTATCTTAAAATTCTGTCTATACCAAAAGAGTTTACAGATGCGATGTTTATAAAAATAGTCATCTCCTGCTTTTTCTTTGGGGGTGGATAAAACCTCAGAAATATGATGACTAAGACTTTTAACATTACTACCAGGATAGTCATGTAATATAAGTGACAAATTACTATCAAATCAGTCAGGTAATTCCTTATATCCTTAGATGAGACACATGATCTTTGTCTACCCCTCTACAAGGAATCAGGCATGATATTGTGTATGTATGTATGAGACACATCTAGTTAACCTTTTGTTCGCACCTCAGACTAACACAATCTCTGCAATGTGATGTTTATGTATGTAAATAACAAATGCAGAGGTGAATAAACCATGTAACGCTAACTTTACAAAACTGCATTCTAGCTCAAAAATGCATTGACAACAAAATGTTTTTATAAACACAAGTACACCTACAAGGAAAATTGAGTTTTAATACATAGATATATGACTGATTATGCCCCCAAGGGCAACATAAGTAAGTTATTCATAATATAAACTGTGATAACCTTTTTAATTATGTTGCAATATCTAGTTATATGAAAATACCTATGCGAGGAATAGTTTTATACATGCTTCACATAGGTAACATTATTTTTATTGGTGCAAACAGACATTTAGTTTATACTAGAATTTATTTAGTAGAAAATGTAGTTTTTCAGGAGAAGCATTTGAAACTTTGGACATCTCACTAGGTATATACTCTATGGAAATTATATACAGGTGTTTTGGGAAAAGTGTAGGCATTTTGCAGGTGGATAGGGTAGACCCATATGAACATTTTATAATATGGGAACCATGGTCCGAGATCCTTTAGTTTTTAAATTATGGGCAAAAATCTGAAGTTATAATTTTCTTATACTTTTTGGGTTATCAAGTTAAATAATAAACACAGTTTAAGATCAAATAAAGTTCTTTTGTTTTTTGGTTAAAACACATAACATACAATAAATTAAAAGCCTTACAACTATTCCGATAGCAAAAACCATCAAATTGTGTTGAAAAGGATAAAAATGTACATATATCATTCTCTATCACTCATATGGAAACCCTGCATACTACAAAAGTAACGTTATCGCACCAAGTAAAGGAGTGCTTTAAGATCATTTTGAAATATCTAACTCTTTTTTGCAAATGTGACAGTGTTGCATCAGGGGTTGAAATTATATGTCTATACACTTGACCCGTGCTAATTTGGGACAGCTGTTTGATTGATGAAACGTTATATACTTATTTATCATTATCAATCTGATCTCTTGACATATTGTGACAGGTGCTTAAATAATCCAGAGATAAGGGAAACTTTTAGTAATCATATTATTTGGTGTGATTTAAGAGGAATAGTGTAATGAATCAGAAAATGTGCTCTAGATGAATGATTCAGTCAAAAGAGATTAAAAAATGTTTGCATTCGATATTATCTCAATATCCTAGTAGAATTTAGAAGTTTGAATATGTCTGTGAATTAAGAAAATTATCAATAAATTGGAAAATTGGTAACTAACTTTAAAATATTATAGTTATTTATTCATAAATTCAAATTAAGTTATATACAATAAAACAAGGAATTAAAACTAACAAAATATTTACAAACTTAAAATTGATATTATTTAAATTAAATGGTTCTTAGTGTCAATCTGAATTGGCATTCCTATTTTTTCTAACTAGTTACTGTATACTTGGGTAGTGATAAATGTGTCAAAATCACACAGCTAACTATTACATGGTTATATATGCCTCCAGTGTTGCCTAACCTGAGAGTTACACTAGTGTTTCTACAAATAAAATCACTTTCACCACTAACTATGGTACCTTACACAGTAATCAGAGGTTTGCATGTTCATCTCTGGAATTTTAGAGTTAGTGCTTCTATTGCCAATTCAATCCCATGTGTGATATAAACAGTTAGTACACTATTTACAGTAAACTATGTCACTGTTTACAAATAAACAAGGAATTGTACAAGATTGTGCTCAAGCTAAATATCTTGAACATTTTATACAATATAAGTATTTAGAATTAAAGGAAATTATTATTCAAAGTTGCCTCTAAACTAAATGCACAAAAATAAATTGAAATTCATAGATAAACGTATATCTTTATATCCCATTAAAGGTAGACAGATACTTAAAGACATAATAACTCCTTGGTCATGTAGTCTGCGTATGTATGTAATGGAATGTTTTGTATGTATTCAAGAACAATACAAATTATAATCATTTCTTATTGCAATTTACTCTCAGCAGTGAGTAGTGAATTGCTTCCAATTACTGTAGTGCAATGATAGTGCACATTCTAACATGTATAAATAAACAGTGATTAGAGTACACACAGTGTACTTAGTGCAGTAGGATTCTATATAACTGGAAGAAATATGTGTCATATAAAATATACTAGATTCACTAATAAATATTGTCAATAAAATAAATTGATGATTTAAAAAAAAGGAAAAATAATTGAAAGCTTATCAAAAAGGATGAAATGTACACCAAAATATGGCAAAGGTTAGGTTTGGGTTGGGACTGTATTATTGTGGTGCAAAAGAGTATTTTTGGTAAGCATTTAAACATAAGCCTTAAAAAAACTATGGTCATGTAAACTGTTACTGAAGGATATCTAATCCAGGATAATTTTTTATTCAAATAGAAAGGTAACAAGCCAGATAGATGAAGTTATAATAAATATACCATTCAAGGGTTTGAATGTCTTTCCCTAAAACTGCAGAGTTAGTTATTCTATGGCCACCACCCATTATAGGTATATTGAGGAAGATTGTCTTATATCATCCATGGTCAAGGTAATCCGTAGCTTATTTCTGCCATTCAACATATTTTTGTGACTATTTCCAGAGTGGGTGGACATTTGGGCAAGTAGCCAATGGATCAATTAAATAGATAAAAAAACTTCTACACTCTATGAGAAAAAAAGACCATGCATTACTAGAAATAAAAAGTAGAATTGAATAATATCTAATAGTTTGTGATAACTCTTTTACAATATTAGAATATAGTCAACTTTTCTATCGCTAAAGGGGTTCTTAGGGTGTGAAAACCCTTACAATGAAACATCATAGGTTTATAGTATTTAGGGGTAAGTAAGAATATTTTAAACCTCCTCTCTTACTTATCTCATATAATAAATACGCAAGAATAGTAATTACCTAGTCATTCCATTTAACCCTTTAACCAGTACGGGACACACTGACTATCTAGCGTGATGGGATTACCATATAGTTTAGACAATTCCTATAATGTTATTCAGGCATCAAACCTGGAACATTAGCTCACTACAGAACAATGTCCCGTATAGAGACAGACATCAACAAAGGAGAGTAAATGACTCACAATTACTTTGATAAGGATTCCAGATACTAAACAAAACATACATTATCCTCTCACAGTGTAAAAGTGCGTATTTTCGTAGTTAAAGCATTATTGTTAGGGTAATAGTCAGTCAAATAGAAGTTTCTAGCTAGTTCGGATAAGTGACTATGATTGTTTGGTTATTGCACATGATTGCGAAGGGTTCGGAGCCGTAAACACTATGAATGGATTCATTAAAACTTGTTTACGACCACGATTGTACCTAAACGAGAACATGTTTGCTAATGAAACACAATTGGACACTTACTTTCGTCACAGAGGCCCATCGCTTCGTTGTGTGAATGTTTCACTATCACTTCATATGTTACACTTATAATTGAACACAAATGAACTTAAAAAACTAATTAAAAACAAAAAGATAAAGGAAAATAGCGAAATTCCTCGCTACAACATCAAATGCAAAACTCAGCTGTAATGTGACAACTGTTTGACGTTTGTCTGACAGCGAGTAAACACAGTACGTCTTGTTTGTAATGCGTAGTGACATCTATATTGCAGTGGTGGAAATTATTATTCGATTAAGTGTTTCGCTCAATCGATAGATGTCTGTAAATCAATAAAATTCTTTATTCCTATGAGAATACTAACGATACGATCATTAAAACAGGTACCGGTTAGTTAATTGATGTATTTTACTGTGTTTTTACATCTATGAGACTATTTGCATATTTACACATAATTGATCACATAGATTAGCACATACGTAAACATTCAGATCCTACATTCCCGATAGAACGACTGAATTGAAAGGTCCACAGGATTTTTGCAGGGGTTAGATATTTATCATTATGGGTGTATGTTGCAGTTATTATTATTACTTCCGTGATCTCTGCCTACAGGGAATCAGGCGTAATCTTTGTGTATGTATGTTACGTTATTACTTAGAGTTATCTACACTTCTTGAACAAGAAAACCCCTAGTTTCTTCAGGCAGGCAGCTGGTTACAATAAACGAGGTCCCAGACTCCCACTGGCCAGTGTGTACAGTTCCAATTAGCTGATGAAACAGGAGTGTCGTGTCGCAATTGCTAATAATTGTAATGAAGATTTATTACTCGTAATAATGAATACCTTTTCAATGCACCGCGCTCTTGAAAACAGGCAATGCAACTAGCTGTCTATCTTATTTTTATTCAGTATCAGTAAAACCGTGTTTATTATTACTAGAGACACCAATGTTTGATATATTAAGAGAGTCTTTAAGAAATGTGTTTAAGACAATAAATATACTGACTGTAGCTTCTCAATATATATATGATAACTTGGTCTATGTTAAAAAAAAATATAAATGATTACAAGCTTGTAAGAGACATGCATAATTGTAACACACGTAATAAAAATAAATTGTATTATAGTGGCTCTAGACTAAAAAGAATAAACGATTCGTTTATGGGCCTGGGCATAAATATGTATAACAAACTGCCAGAGTCTATAAAGTCCTTACCTCTAGAATAAATTTAAAGTTTTGCACTAAAGCGACGTTGATCGAGAAGGGCTACTACAAAGTGGAAAGACTTTTTAAATGATGTTATGTGACGTTTCATTTTTGCGTGGTCATGGCTTCCGTTCCAGTTCTTATTGGGACTCCCTTACGTTTGTTGTTAAACTCTATTTGTTGAATGTGAAGCTTTGATCATGTTCTAATGAATTATTATTAAGTTTAATGTACACATTGTCTGCAGAGTTTCTTGGCACTTCTTCTCTGCAGGGATTTTTCTTTACGAAGTGCCATTAGTTTTATTAATTTAATTTGATTAATTTTAATGACTAGTGTATATTAATGACATGTTTTTTTTTATAAAAAATGTTTTTTTTTTTTTTTTTGACTTTCAATAAGTGATTTTATGATCCTTATATTGAATAAAAAGATTTTTCATTTTCATTTCATTTCATTTTCATTTTCATTTCATTTCATTTTCATATGACATAACATACCCAATATTTATGGTCAAAAATGACCTCGAGTATTTCTCAGAGGTTCTTTTCATTATTTGTATATATATATATTTTATCTAGATTAGTAGTTTAGTATTTATTATTAGCAGTGTCGTGTGCTAGTGGGACGTAAAAAGATTGTTAACTAGCTGCCGTTCTTCCCGGCACGTAGGAGGCAACTAAGGTACTAAAAGGACTAAAAAGGGGGTAAATTGATTTTATTGGGCGATGGGCGCGCAACCTGTCACCAACGTGCGCTTATGAGATCGTAACCCTTGATATTCAAGGTAAAAAATAGCATAGGAGTTCCAAACACTGGCCTGCATGTTAGTGTATTTATTACTTATTTTTTCAACTAGTTGCCATTGCACAGGCGTGGAGGACCAGTCTCCAGCCAAGAGATGTCGAAACATCATCTATTTTTACGTCTTTTATTAATAACCACGCTATTTTCCAATGCAGTGGCCCCGGTGACCGCCAAACGAGCGCCGAAAGGGCATTCGGATAAACGCACTAATCAAATCGTGTATAGAAACGGTATTATATCATTCATTAATATACATATATCGTATTTTATCATGTATCGTTTTAGCCTGTGATGGAAAAAGAATGCTAACTAGCTGCCGTTCTTCCCGGTATGTCATAGGAGGCGACTAAGGGTAAATTTTAATCTACTATGCAATAAGCGAGTTCATCAATGCTCTATATAATAGCACAATCACAAAAATTTTAGTTAAAAGTAACCTAGGTGATAGATCGTCCATACGAGCTTCTGTCCATCCCAAAAGGGATTAAAGGACGTGAACGTGTGTATTTGTGCTAGTTGAGAAGAATGATTTAGTTGTGGTCTTCTAGGAATGTTGTAGAAGACGATTAAACGATTAGGTCTAAGTGAAATAGATTGGATTAGAACCAACTAACTCATACATACATATACATCACGCCCGTTTGCCGGTAGAGGGGAAAGCAGTGATCTCGGTCTCGATCCTGACATAACATTGATACCTCAGTACACCTCATTTAAATTCAGAGGTTAAATGTACTGGACTAACGTCACCCTTTTTCAATATGGCGTCTCTCTGACTGTCATATGTCTTATTAGGCTTACATACATACATATTATAAATACATACATGTCCTTGTAAAACTAGGTAAGTTATGGTGTTGCACTCATGTGTAAATTGTACTAAAATTTGACTACATATTTAGGTTGACATGTTGACTACAAGTTGTGTATTGCTTAATATTGTCAATAATAAGAATGATTAAGTATATCAATGTCATAGTGATGTTTCAATATTGTATAAAAATACTAGTGACCCGCTCCGGCTTCGCACGGGTATAAAATATATAGCCTACTCCACTATTTAATGGATGTTATTATACAATTATAAACTTTCCTCTTGAATCACTATATCCTGTAGTATTATATTATCTGTGCTATATCTATTAAATAAAAATTGCATCAAAATCCGTTGCGTAGTTTCAAAGATTTAAGCATACAAAGGGACATAGGGACAAAGAAAGCGACTTTGTTTTATACTATGTAGTGATATGCCAGCATATGTCGCGTAATAGTATGGAATATGGTCATTTCTGACATGTCGTAGAAGGTGATTAAGGGACTACATTATCTATTGGATGACGGACTACTTTAAATAATTAGTCAACGCATTTTGATTATAGGTCCATGCAAAGTCTATTAAATATTATTTCTGTCCACACCGACAGGGTGAAGGTCGCGTGTATATAATAAATAATAGTCTATACATAAAATGTTTTACATTTAATAATCTTCAATAAAAATCGTAATATCAGTTGTGTTGTAAACATTCGTGATGCGTCATTTTTATTCCAGACGTTTCAGAATAACTAACGGATCGCAGTACTACGGGGATACGAAAAATGGTGTTATAGTGTACTTATATACATATTCTCATGTGCTACAATTCCTTATACTAAATATACAGAACCTCTAAATTGCATTTATTATTAAGTATTATCGAGGTTGTCACGTAATTCAAGTAGAGTATTAAGGGGAGGTTGCATTAATCCGGCGCTCAATTCCAATGAATATATTCATAGTGATAAGAATAGGAAGGATAGGTAATTGTATCCTTCTAAATACCAGGAAGAACTAGAGTTATTTAGCATTCTATTTAAGTCCCTATACATGCTGTGTATGAAATTTTTTGTAAGTATTTTTTACTTAATACAAAAGACAAACAAACAAAAAAAAACAAACGCGTTAACAACCATTAACCCTTGCGGGGTAGTTGGAGGTTCAGGTGTCCATCTCCGCAATTGCGAAGGTAGCAATTCTCTGGCCACCTCGAACCCATGTGTCGACCAGGTAGTAAGTACCTGTGACAGGTGGTAAGTCATATCGTCCAATTTAGTAGATACTATTAATATCCGCTGCTGTTCTGTTAATCAACTAGCCCTTCTAACGGCCATAATTGTACCTAAGCAATTACTAAGTCTTCTTCACCCTTAAAGGTAATCCTGTCTTTCCGAAAAGGGATATATTATCCATATATTATTATTTTTGTATATGTTCATATGTGCGTTGTAGTTTTTTTATATTTGCTATCTAAAGAAGTTTATAGTAATTAGGATTGAGTATTTTTAGTGATAAAAAGAGGTTTACTCACTATGTTTTCCTTAACCGAAAGTAGACAAATAAAAAGACAAACGCATTCACGAGAACTAACCCTTTCGGGGTGTCAGAGGTTCAGGTGTCCATCTTTGCAATTGAGAAGGTAGTAATTCTATGGCCACCTCGAACCCACGTGTTAACCAGATAGTACTCAACGTGACAGGTGGTCAGCCATGTCGCCATTCACAAGCACTAACTATTACCTGTTCGGGAAACAGATAGGTTTCCTCACGATGTTTTTCTCTCACAGTAGTATTCAACGCATTTCGTAAATGTATTTTAATTACGTAAATGTACTTAGAAATCCATTGGTAAATGCTCAAGCGGGATTTGAACCCTGTACCTACTGATGCAGAGTCAAACCCCAAACAACTGAGCTACGCCGAATAAACCGAAATTAGTTCTGGGATTATAGCATTGAAGTATACAGATAAAGATACCTCCCTAGATGTTTAATCAGTAAATTTACGATTTGATATAATGTTAAGGTGTGTTGCATTATCATATCTATATGGTGATAAATAATTGATTTTATCACCCAATTATATATAAGTAGCTTATTTTCTTTATTGCACCAACGGTTTAAATGAAAAACAATATATTATACTATGCTTATGTTTTACGTTAGGAGTACCTATAACCGCCGAGTGTGTATGAGAAGATGTATGAGTGTTAATGAAGCGAATGTAATCTGTCAGGATCGGGACAAATGGGGATCCGTGATATCTGCCTATCCCTCTAAAGGATATATACATGATGTTTATAAGCTAAAAGTGACCTAGAATTTCAATATCTCCAAGGTTCTATCCATCTCGAAAGAGAATAAAGGATGTAGATATCTACACACTTAGAACATACGTAGAGACTTGTATCCGGTTCTAGTAGAGATTGAAAAAAAAATTCTAACTAGCTGCCATTCTTCTTGTTGTCCATGTTACATCATTACCCTATCATAACCCTATATGATATTGTCGTATCTCCAAGGTTCTGTCCATCTCGAAAGGGAATGAGGGTTGTACATACACAATGATTCTATGTTCCCATAGTAAGGAAGACAGTGATCACAATTCCCAATTCTTCCCGATCCTGACATACCACTAAGACTTCATTTCCATTCATACACCTCCTCATACTCACTCGGCGCTTATAACTACTTCTAACGTCACTCTTTTCAGTCAAAACCTTAACCGCGGAATTGATAACAGTAGCATTGTCATTCCATCGCTCTAGTATGATAGTTACTAACGGAAGGGTTAAATCCTAAATAGATAAAAGGGGCACTGGTATCTAAATCACATAAATTTACGTGCCTTAAGCCTTTTTGGGGTGGACAGAATATAGGATTGTAAATTATGTACGTAAATGAAACACACACAAACACATAAATTTCATTCATTGGTACATGCCAGAGCCGGGATTCGAACCTAGGTCCTATTCTCATAAGAAGTCAGAGGTCTTACCCACTGGGCTACAGCCGCTAATAATATCTCCTTGATATCTAATTCATATTCGGTATTGACATAGATTGGTGACACGTTGCTAGCCCATCACATAAACGATTCCTTTAACCTCTAGCTCCTTATTCTTCTCTTACTTTATAAAAGGATGAAACATAGCTGGTTGATTACATTTATAGTGTCATAAATTGAACTAGCCTCTTGTTAAGTAAATTAAGTCTTGTGATAAATATACTAATTAACGTATAATAACTAAATATATACTAATTAAACTCCTTGATAAGGATATGAAACAGCTGGTAACATTCCATTAGTCCCAGATTATCACAGGCCTAGTATTGCGGATGTAGTGCTTTATGAGTAAACATTTAATTGAGCATAACATGTCTGGTCTGAAGCCTTGAACTTGATGCAGAAAATGTCTGTCTACGGTTAATTAGATGATAACCCTGTGTACTGAAATATATAGCATTGATTCATTAATAATATTGATCTCCTGCTAGTCTGGCTTGGAAAAAGAATGCTAACTAACTAACTAGCTGCCGTTCTTCCCGGGTTGCTGTAAAAGGTGAATAAAAACGAGGAGTCAATGGAATCTATGAGATGATGGGCTAGCAACCTGTCACTGATGTTCATATGAATGTACTCATAAGGTCAATATTCATGCTTAAAAGTGACCTAGGAGATGTCATGTCTCGAAGGTTCTGTCCACCCCGATAGGAATTAAAAGACGTCAATGGAATACTACTTCATAAACATTAATTAGACCCTTACAGGTTAATCAGAGGTCCACATCAAAATGTAGCATTGTGATCTTCTTTGGTCAGTACGGCTCCAACGCTAATCATGTGGTCCCGGGTTCGATTCCCGGTGTGAAACTTTTGACTACTCCGAAAGGATTAACACTCGTGACGCTAATGTTGTTAATGTTACATTCAAATTCCAGAACATATCAATTTAAGTAATGAAACATTGTTATAATTTATATTCCGCTATTGTAAGTAAAAACCTTGGTTTTTTGGCTCTGTGTACAATGACTGTAGTTAACATAATGATAACCTCTGCCTTCCACTAAAGACAATCTAACGTTGCGTGACATTATAGGAGAGGTATTTGACTGTAAATAATATAGATTAAAATTTAGTTTAGTATATTAACACGAAAATAATAAATTTGGAATTATTTACTAAGTACAAGCAAATATATACTAATATGTATGTTACTTATGATCTTTTCTTATATCAACGGCCACCTTCCCAATTATTATTTAATTACTGTAGGGTTGTGTGTAATGGCTTTGACAAATTGCTAGCCCATCTTTCAAACAATTCTATTTTCTCTTAGTCGCCTCACATGCACAAAGAAGGACAGTTAGTAAGCATCCTATTTACGGTTTTCTCAGGATATTATAAACTCAGCAATTTATTTTTCCAAATCAGTCAACCGCCCATGACGTCAATGCGTAATTGTATAATAAGGTAAAATAATATATCGGACGAATTAATGTACAAATTATATGACTAACAGCATAGTTACGTTGACAAATCAATTTCTTTTATAACTTTTTTGGGTATTTCAGTATATAGATGGGTTAAGTTGGGTACAGTGTCTCACAGTCGATGCAACCTTTAAATGTACTTTTCCCTATATCCTCCTTATAGTTACTAATTCTCAATTATTTTAATAAATTTATAGTTGAACTATTTATATTTGAGTAAGAGGGAAAACACATAAATTATATTCAGTTTCGCGGAAGTTTAAGTTACAGTCAATGAAAGAGTCTATTTAATATGAATTATCATCGTATCAAAATCCTTATTTTCGCTCTCATCGTTATAATAAAAGTATTTAAGATGACGTTATAACTTCAAAGTCACCCGAAATGTATTAGTAACAGAAAATTGTGGTTAGGACATGAGTTTCTCTATGTTATTATTAGCTTATCATTGCAGAATTCCTGCACATACTGCAAAATAGTATCTACCTCACAGACACTAGAAGAATCTTTGCCATTCTACCCAACCAACCGGGTATAAAACCCAAAACTCTGTAGCAACCGACCGGAAAAGATTCCAACCATCCAGTTCATTGAATACTGTCCGTGACATTGGGGTTAACATATTCCTCACACACAATACCTACGTGCTTACGTGACGACCGTAACAGTTCATTACTATGTTAATTGTGTTTTACATATATATGTGTATGTGCTGTGCTGGTTTGGATATGAATAACTGTCTTTCTTATGACTTGTTGCAGGCGTTGAAATAGGGATCAATCAATCAACCTATAGCAGTTCACTGTTGGACGTAGGTCTCCCCAAGGGTACACTTAAAATACGATCACTCGAGCCTTCATCCAGCCAGTCCTAGTGACTTTATTCAGGTCATCGGTCCACATGGCAGGGGGTCTTACGACGTTGAAAACCTTTATGGAAATAAGACAGTATTTTATTGAGAAGGAATACTAATAAGCCATTGCTAGTATAAATAAAATTTACCATCGTTTCCTTTCCTAGTGTATAACGATAAAAAACACAAGCTCCCCGCGCTTTTTACTCTTAAAAGTTAGTCAGAAGTTCGCAATTACAGAGGTAATAAAACTAGAAGGAATATTTTCTGCGGCCACCCTAAACGCACGGATCGTCACCCCAGACATTCAACATTCAATGTGACAGGAGTTAAACCCTGGCACCATTTACTAGCACTGACCTAGGTAGGTTTCCTCACGGAAATTTTCCCTCAACGACACGAGTCACCGATTATGCGAAGAAAATAAGTGAGTTATGCTACATATCTACCTGTGCTCATCATTTGACAACTCCAAATCATTTGCGATAGGTCAACGGAACTTATCTTAACCTTGCGAGATTTGTATGCCTATTCGTCTTATCGGAGGCTGATGACATACTTGAGAGTAAACAACGTAAACAATATCAGCACAAACATACTCATACATTACGAGCGCTGTCCATTTTAGGGTAGGTATAAGTTTGGGTGTTTGTATTGATAATCAAGTCCATAATAGAGAGTCATTACATCAAGCGTAAAAAGTCGAGAGTAGTATATATTATCATGTTTTACGGATACTTACATTCAGCTTAAACCCCGGAAAGAACAGACAGTACATACTTTTAGGCGATTAACACATATGTCTATATGTGTTAATCGCCTAAAAGACATAATTTTCCATACTCAATATACATGAAAATAATGATTGTTGAAAATAATTTGTTATACTTCGCATCATATAAGCCTCAATTGCTTACACCTTTCAAGTTTTATGGTGAGCAAATTTCCTTACCCAACCCTCCTGCATCTTCCCACGAAAAATAGCTAGTTACCACCCAAGAGCCAGACCACAGACAACATAATAGTCGGTACGAAATGTTCCCTTACATAATGGCAGATAATGCAGTTAGGTAACGGCGTGCCTCTCGGAATTTGGCTGCCCCTCGCATCGCTTCCTAGCTATGAATGGAGCGTGTCATTAGGAATATGCTTGTAGGTCAGTGCTTAGATTATGTGATGTGGGAAGACTCGTCTTTGTTTTATAAAGGGAGCGAATATTGATTGAACTACCCTGGACCCTTAGAGAAATGGGAAATGCTGAAGAAAGGGAATCAATAGGTATAGGAGTGGCTTAGGCATTCGCTTCTGAATGAATTCCATAGGTTTTGATTTCTTTTCCCTTCAAGTTATGTCGTTGGTCTAAGAGTTATATAAGATTAGGGTTTATGCAAAAGATGGATGATTTAGGCGATCACTGAGGCAAGCGTTGGAAAGGTCTGTGGCTACTTAAAGCTCACGTATAACCAAAAACTTATTGAATGTACGAATGATCTTCATAAGCGTTAAGTTTATAAACTGACTTCGCTACGCCATATATCACTTACGTTTACGTTATCACCGAGATTACCGTTGCACCTATCCTTCTATTATTTACTATATATTGATAAAATTATCGTACTTATTATACTTAGTAATACAATTTTAAAAGTTTAGTAAGATCAATAATAGATTTTCACAAAGTTTGCTTTCAGTTAAATAAATGTAGTTGTGAGAAGGATCTGACATAACATAACATACGCTTCACGACTTGTGTAGACTTTTATTATGGCGGGGTAGGTAATAGAAGGATCTGATGACGGTCTATAATGAAAAAACGGTACTCGGCAATCTATATCCGCGGTTCGATTCCCGGCCTACCAAGCCTTCTTAAACCGCAACAAGTACACTTAATAGACCCGATGCACTTTAATTGCAGTTGCGCTGAATGAGTCGCAATGGCTACAATCGACGTGACCGTCACTGCCACGTGAGCTTGACGTGATTGCGTTGCCAACTGTATGAGCTAGTGTATAATACACTACTTAGGTATGCTTAGGACTTATATATGTAAGCTGTTGCCTTAGCAATAGCGGCTACGGTCTACTAAGGTCATTGAGTAATGTTTCTTTATATGTGTCCGCAACAGAAGACAAAATGAATGTGACTAAATAAATGACGAAATTCTTAGAGAATTACAATAAAAATGTTTGTGATCGGTAAGCAATCGTTAAACCACGTGATCTTTTTAAATGAATCCCATACATTTTCGTCTATATTATTTTGAGGAAAATAATTTAAATGCACATCAAAAATACTGAAATGTACACCAAAATATAGCTAAACGCACACCAAAATATAGCAAAGGTATAGGTTTGGGGGGACTGTATTATTTTGGTGTGCAAAACAGTATTTTTTGGTAAGCGTTTAAACATAAGCCTTATTTTAATATTTTGCTATTTGTTTATAGGGGCCGTTTATACACAATAAGAACATATATAAACTAGTACGTATTTATAAATGTATATCATTATAATACTGAATTGATTCCATCTTGATTTGGGATATGAATAGAATGTAGTCTTCGTAGCACGTAGTAGTTATCTAACAGTGATAGGTGTATTTTTAGTAGACCAATGCTTTATTTATCCGTATCTTGAACTGTAAACATAGCGATAAATTTTAATACTCAAGACAGAAATAACATGGTTAATAATAATTTAATTGAAGATATGAAGTGTTTTTAGTTTTTATATGAAGAGAAAAGTCTCAACAAATTCTGAGTTTATTACAAGAATTCAAGGTTCTGTCTATCCCTACAAGAAATTGTATATTTGATAGGTAGGTTCAACAGTTTTTCACTTTAGATTTTAACAATATTTACGCAGTGTATATTGAACATCTGCTGTACGAAATGGAACTGTTTCATAATCACAAAAACAATTAATAATCACTTAAAACTGTATACAACAATAAACAATAAGTTTCTAAATGAATTCTATCATTTAAATACACACTAGTACATACTTCCTTTCGGGGATGACAGATTTAGGTACCGAAACATCACTTCGGTAAATTTTAGTAGTACTGACGAGGTTGTGATGGTATTCAAATTTAAATCACTCCAGAAAAAGAAAACATCTGATCTGTGGGGCCATTCAGTAAAGGTTTATTCAGCCATTGTAGATTTAGTTGCACCTGAGTTGAACATTATATTTAATCAATGTATTAAATGCGGAGAGTTTCCTGATCAGATGAAATACGGTAAAATCATTCCATTATTTAAATCTGGTAGTACCACTGACCCTGCTAACTATCGTCCTATCTCAATACTACCAGCTTTTAGCAAAATATTTGAGAAACTTATTTTAAATCAATTACAAGTACATTTTAATAGTTATAATATTTTCAACAAGCAACAATTTGGCTTTACAAAGGGTCGATCAACAACAGATGCTGGGGTTGATCTTATGAAATATATATTTGGGTCCTGGGAGGAAGCAAAGGATACTCTGGGGGTCTTTTGCGATCTTTCTAAGGCGTTCGACTGCGTGGACCACAAAACTCTGATCATGAAGCTTAAACATTACGGTATAGGTGATAGGGCACTAGATCTGATTGTATGTTACCTGAGGGGAAGGATCCAGAGTGTTGAGTTCGGTGGAGCTCGATCGAGCGGCAGCTTGGCTGCTATGGGGGTTCCACAGGGTTCCATTCTTGGGCCCTTCCTTTTCTTGGTCTATATAAATGATTTACCTTATTTAAGTCTGGGCCGTTGCCACATGGTGTTGTTTGCGGATGACACTTCAATATTATTTAAAGTTAGTAGAAGAAAAGACGAAACAGAAAGGATATGTAATGTGATTTCGGAGGTGGAGCAATGGTTTAGAATAAACAATCTTGCTTTTAATTGTAATAAGACTAAATGTGTAAGGTTTACTTTGCCTAATGTTAGGAGTTCAATTACTAGCATCGTAATTAATAATGTGGCTCTAGATATTGTTAGGTCCACTACGTTCTTGGGACTTACAATGGACTCAAAATTAAAGTTTAGTGAGCACATCGGTGGTCTGGCGAAAAGGCTAAGTTCTGCTGCCTACGCCGTAAAAAAAATTAGACACCTGACTGACGTGGACACAGCGAGACTTGTGTATTTTGGTTATTTTCATAGCGTCATGTCATACGGGCTTCTTTTGTGGGGCAATTCAGCTGATATTAATTCAGTATTTGTGCTGCAGAAGAGAGCCATTCGCTCGATCTACCGTATGGGCCCTCGTGAGTCTTTAAGAGATATATTTAAGACAATAAATGTTCTGACTGTGGCTTCTCAATATATATATGACAACTTAGTCTATGTTAAAAAAAATATTAATGAATACAAACTTGTAAGAGAAATTCATAATTGTAACACACGCAATAAAAATAAATTGTATTATAGTGGCTCTAGACTTAAAAGAATAAACGATTCGTTTATGGGCCTGGGCATAAAAATGTACAACAAACTTCCAGAGTCTATCAAGTCCTTACCTTTAGAAAAATTTAAAGTTGGCACTAAAGCGATGCTGATGGAGAAGGGCTACTACACCGTTAAAGACTATATAAATGATGTTTTGTGACGTTTCATTTTTGTGTGATCATGGCTTCACGTTCCGGTTCTTATTGGGACTCTCCTTAAATTTGTTATTAAACACTATTTGTTGGAGTTGAAGCTTTGATCATGTTCTAATGAATTATGTATTTTTAAATTTAATGAACACATTGTCTGCAGAGTTTCTTGGCATTTCTTCTCTGCAGAGTTTGACTTTACGAAGTGCCATTAGTTTTAGTTTTATTAATCTAAATTGATTTATTTTAAGAATAATTATTATGTTAATGACATATTTTTATGAAAAATGTTTTTTTTTTTTTGACGTTCAATAAGTGATATCAATATCCTTATGTTGAATAAAAGATTTTCATTTCATTTCATTTCATTTCATTGTTATAGAATTAATGAAATAAAAATATTGTCAAGTAACCAATGCAAGTATTTGCCTGCAATATTCATGCTAATAAGTGATGTAGGAGATAATATCGGACATGCCCCGTGGTTCTGACTACACCGAATGACAAAACAGAGACAAATAAACGCGTTCATGAACATTAATCCTTGCGGGGTAATCAGAGGTTCAGTTGTCCATCTCCGCAATTGCGAAGGTAGTAATTCTATGGCCACCTCGAACCCACGTGTTGACCAGATAGTCAGTACTCAATGTGAACGGTGGTAAACCATGTCGCCATTTACCGAATGACATGAAAGTATATGTATGTTAAGTACAAGTATGTTAAGTACAAGTAAGACATCACACACGAATTGCAAGGTGCAAGTTGTGTAAGTATGCAATAAAAAACTTCTATACAAATATATCGTCCTATTTGTACGCAAGATTTGACGCAAGAATAGTTTTATCTTCATCATCATGTCTGAATCCACTGCTGGACATAGGCCTCCCCCATATGACGCCACTTCTCCCTGTCAATGACCGTTCACATCCATTCGATGCCGGCCAACCTGCGCAGGTCGTCTTCAAGAAGAAGAATGGTAACAAAGACTATTAGACGTGTAGTATACCATACCGTGAAGAAAGGTAAATAGTTAGGCACCCTATCAATAAACTGAGCGTACGATTAGATGTTTATCTGTTTTGCTTAGAAACAAGTTTCAAGAATACATCTAGATACAAAGTGAGCAAATACTTAAACAAATTTCGTATTCGAAAAACAATTGATAAGATAGTGCTAGATATAATCGTTGCAGAACAACACACCTCTTTACAGTACGACAGATACATACGGTATCATTACGTACATGATGAGAAATGGGATGAACAGAATGGGAAAACTCCTCAGTCACTCTTGGTAAATAAATAAGCTTTAAAATGAATTCCTTCAGCATACATACATACTTTATAGTCCCTTATGGAATGTAGGAGCTATCAAATCTCTTCTATCACTTTATGAGGGTTTTTACTGAATTGTTAAGGAATATTGGTGACAGGTTGCTAGTCTCTCGCGGCTCTGTGAGTGTAGGAGTAAGAGAAATATCTTTTCCGTTTCTCTATCATTGGTAACCCTGATTATATGAAAACTCAATATGACCAAAACTTATATTTAATTATATTTTTGATATTCTACCCATCGTAAACTTGAGCATATGTATGTATATGAGCTACAAGGCAGAATAGGCGTGGTCTAATAGCAGTGTTAATAGATAGGGCGTGCACCTATAGTTTGCCAAACTTTTCGCAATGTCTTGTTACAATGTAACAAAAGGTAAAAGACAACCTATAGTATAGGGTTGAAAAATTTTCCATCGCACTGTGAGAGTCATGATAAATGTGACTAAGGATATACGATCTATGACTGAGGTTCTGTCCAGTCCATAACAGATCGTAGGTCATAAATATACCAGAGTGTGTTATATAGGGAAAGGATTAAAGGATGTGATTATATTTAGATACGAAGTAGACGCAAAAAAAGATATATTTTTATGCATAATGAGTTAACAAAGAACAGAAGGAATTTATAGAGCCAAAGTGTAAAGTAGAGTATGCCGGGATAGGCCGCGTAGAACTTATACAGATTAAATTGGAGACATTCTTCTCAAGGCGGGTGTACGTAGCGAAGAACAGAAGAGCATGTATGAGAAGGTTAATAGGTGTGAGTAAAGCAAGAGATTTGTCAGGATCGTTCCAGGTGGCGATGATAGTCTCTGCCTGTAGCATGTATGTATTTACATAAGTACGTTGAGATAACAATGCCATCTGTCATTTTGCTAAGATTCTGACAGGGTTTAAAAATAGTCGTAGCACGATCTGTAAGTTTACAAACATTTTTTTGTACTAAACAGAGCATAGTCCAATGTTTTTTTACTAATCCTGAATTAGTCTACATGGACTTTGAACTTTCTTTTTGCTAACGATTCCCTCACCTCAACATACTTTGACACGTTTTCTTCCTTAGACTTTTATAAGTTTGTTAATTTTTTTGCTATATAAAGGATTTTAAATTAAGTTTACTTCTAGTACACATATCACGACCTTTTAGAGGGGTAAGCAGAGATCACGGACTTCTATATGGCCCGATTGATAGTAAATTATTTACTATATTGAGAGTTTATAATATTTTTTTATCTACGAGTACGGAGCATAAAAAACAGAAGAGCAAATATGTATGGGTAGTAGTAGCAAGTGTAGTAAGATATTTGGCATTATCTTTCCAGGCAGCAATCGATAGTTTTTGCCCAAGGAAATCGATACGTGAATATGTATTTCATATTTAAGTATTTTTAAGTCTTTAATAAAGTGGATTTGATGTTTGTCCCAGTACTTGGTTTGGTTTAAGCATTGAAGTGCCGTGATAATCCTTTGATTAGCAGTGAGTGCGGTGTATTTACATAATGATTGCCAGGTCATCGGCCCCCGGTGAAATAAATTGAAGCTCTTTACATTATTCAACGACCACGGGTAGCGCAGGTAATTGGCTAAATAATTAAATATGCTACTTGGAACGTATGGTATAACTAAAAGTAAATTAAGGTAGTAATTCCCTAATAGGATAGACAGAGACTATCGAACGCCACATTGACTCGTACCTGATAAATTATCTTATGATTTTTGTCAAGAGTTCAGTTCTTCATGCTATGTACACCATCAAAAAATGTGTCCATGCTATGTATATCTATTTAGTTGAGAATTTTAGTAGTATATAACCAACTTATTTCTTCCTGATTGTAGTAGAGGCGATGACGTTACTATCGTAACTAATATTTAATTTATTTATCCTAACAATCGGCTAAATATGATAAAAGAGTCAATCTTACACTATACAAATTAATGTGCTATAGTGAAAAATTGTCTAAGTGGTAAAAAGTTGGCCCAAAATTATACTACTTTCGTAATTGCGGCGTAGCATATACGTACTTCTGACTGTTCCTCCAGAAAAACTAACGTAAAATAGTGTACCACACTTTCTGGCAGCCCTTTCCACGATACAGGCGTAATGTATGTTGTCATATTAAACGGCGCAGTGGCAAATGAGCGTAACTTTGTCTCAGCATCAAGGGCGTTGCAATTTGTTTAATTTAAACGATAATCGCACAAACACCTTGCTACTTCATTTTATTACATACACGCCTGTGTACCTAGAGGGGTAGGTAGAGATCTTGTATTAATTTTTTTCCCGATCCTGGTATATCAGTTTTGCTTCACATGTGTATCTTTCATCAAACATACATACGCTTCACGACTTGTGTTTACACACTCCTCCACCTTTTTATTATGGCGGTGTAGTCAGAGGCTTGAGTGCCCATCTCCGAAATTTCGTAGGCATGTTAGGTATGGGTCACTCGAAGTCCACGTTTCACTTGATAGACAGCACCCAACGTGATAGGTAGTGAACCGTATCGCCGTATATAGGCACTGGCTATTGCTATATCCCTATCCCTATTTTCGTTTGACATGTTTCACGTAAATAATATCGAAAAGAGAGGACAGAAGAGTCATATTTTAACGAATATGATGTGATGTGGCTTGTTTTTTTGTCCAAATACGAATTTGATAACGTTTTTTTACAATTTACCGGGATGTGATGCTACGAGTAAGATTAAAGGTACGAGTAAATACAAGGTTCTACTTTGGTAAGGATAGACTAATGTGGGTTCGCCCAACAACAATCCCCTACGTTTTAAATAATAATTGAGGGGTACACAGAATTTTGGGACACAAAACCTGTCTCTCTCTCTCTCTTACTCTTTAAAACAGATTAATTCAGTACCTGTTTACTAATTTAATCTACAGAAGACAGAAAAAATCTTATTTTTAAAACACATTTCTTTCATCTTGTAATATATCGCGAAGAAAGTCACTTACTCACTTTCTATTAATCCCTAACTAACATGACACCCCATACAATAAAACCGAGTGGGATCCTCTCCCTTATCTTATCACCATCACGACAAGGATGCTGTTGAGGGGCGAGAGATACGCTGACCTATCCCCCGGCACATAGATAAGGGCAGGTCATGTACAAGGTCATACACACACATATGTTTACATACACATATAGAAATGTATGGCCGATAATATCGTGTATTTTTAAAAATAGCTGACTAGCTGTCGTTCTTCCCGTCATGGCGTAGGAAGAGACTAAGGGTAAATGAATTCTTGTGGACAATGGGATAGAAGCTATTGTTCCATAGATACTACAGTTAACAGAGACCATGGATATATTATGACTCCGTGGTTAAATCAATTACGAAAATGATCGAATTATGTGATGAGTATGAAGGTACGTTTAATAACGTACATATGGGTTACATCACCAAAATAAAAATATACAAAGACTTGAGTTCGATACTCTAGAAGGTCTTGGGTACTCAAATCTCACGTGCCACTAGATACTCAGTACATGTCAGGGAGTGACTATGACTCCATTCACTGATACAAACAACCTTTTCACAGGAATAGTTACGTTTCTTTACGCCGTTTTTCCTCACCCAAACTAACATGTAATAACCGGGATGGTCTCCCATCCAGTATTAACCAACCCTGGCGTTGTTTAACTTCGATTATCGATTAAAAACTCAGTCATTGTTTGCGGCACGAGTAAACCAAGGTAAAGAGCCTAGTACCACTGAAATGCAAAGTCATTTTATGTCAAGATAACTTATTTTTAATATCCTTGTGATGAAACGTAACGTATCTTTGTCGATAAGATTGTTTTCCTATCGATTGTCGAATTTTCAACGCTGTTTTGTTAAAGATAAAATACTTATTTTTATAATGCTGTTATAAATTGATTAGGAGACGGCTGGAGTTGTAAATTATTAATTAATGCGATAATCCTACAGCAGAACAAACAAACGGAAAATTCATCATCATCGTGAATCTCTTGTCATTGTTGATTGAGGAATAAGTCGTTGATTACATACATGCAAGTGACATATTATAATCCTGTTTGGGTAATCGAAGATTGAGCGAGGTACAATAGCATTTTAGTTATAATGTTAAGCAACGCTGGTCCTGGTCAGTGTTTGGATGGGTGGTCACGGTCTGTAGTTTTCCTACCTGAACCCTAACTCTGATCTGTTTAGGAAACATTTAGTATATATCAAGGGTAATAGTTTAATCTCCGAACATATTAGATACCAGGTGAAACGTGCAACTTTGAGTAGCAGATCGTTATTTAATAATATTATTAATGCAAGTCTCTGAATATCCCTAAAGGGCAAGTCATGAAGCCCAAGTTATTGGTGTTAAAAAGCAACACTATTGCTATGAATACTCAATCAGTATTTACGACTGCAATATAGAATTTATTGAAACGCAAAACGTCAATATAAATAGTGAGTTCCGTTGATTTTCCTATCTTGAAACAAGAATAATTCCTATATATGCAATAATAATAAAAGCTTTATGATCGTTTCAAGGTAGACAGAGACTAGTGTGACCACTATGATCACAATGAAACTTAGTTATTACCTATCGATTCACCACTTGTCTCCCTATTATATATCGAGTAGAAAGTTAGCTAGTAGTATTTAATTTACGTCCCAGACTAGCGTTTAAAGTTTGTTCAAAAACTAACATACTAATTTCTTATCACATGCTCCTAATCATGAAAAACCTTAGTCGTATAACCTCTTGTGAAACCGATACTTTATCGCTTCAGTTTAGGCTTTTAATAGATAAATCAACGTTGTGGTACAGATAACAACTAAATAATATGTATATAGTAACTAACGTAGACTCAATGACATGCCATTTTTTTTACATCTTTTTTTAAAAATAGGGAAATTAGTCCTTTACCTAACCCTCTGTAATTAATACTACGTGGTCTGTAGCCTATGGTATGACATAATTTAGAGTATGAAATATTTGGATTAGAAAACTCTACTCAATAACTACTAATGTTATCACAGCCCCAATTGAAGTATGTTAAAGCTGGACAAGGATATTTTGTCCGAAGTTATGTCAAACAGAAATAAATGGACATAAATAATACGTTATTATTACTGGGTTCGAAGTCGCCATAGAATTATTACCCCCGCGATTGCGGAGATGGAAACCTTAACCCCTTGTCGTCTTGTCTTTATGGACAGAATTATGAAGACCCAATATCCCCTTGGTTACTAGTAGCTTTAGTATGGCTATGTGATTATATTAAAAGTTAGTGAACAGGACTAGATTATATTTAGTAAATAGCCGTATAGTTTGAGGATCTGTTTCCATCCCCAAGAGTTACACCAGATAGTCAGTATATGTCTCTACGTACAAGTGTCAACTATAGCAAATTGATACCATTCCAGTTGACTAGAATCTCTCTGATCTGCTTCACGTGCATTCATTCATCAACAACAGCAATAGTTAAACCATTTTTTATCAATTTATTTTTCATACACATACGCTACACAACTCCCTTTTTATTGAGACGAGGTAGTCAGAGCCTTGAATGCCCATCTCTGAAATTTCGCAGGCACTCGAAGCCCGCGTTTCACTAGACAGTACTCAACGTGATAGGTAGTGAACCGGATCGCCATATAGAGGCACTGGCTTATCCCGAGGGATAGGCAGGTTTCCTCACGATGTTTTACCTCACCGTAATTTTCATCTTATATACATAATCTTCTCATACATGCTCTTCTATTCACACTACGCACACCCACAAAAAACCTTATTCATTAATTACCAATTTATCGCTTAGTTAATACCTATCTAATCGTCTAGAAAATTGATAATAACGTATTAAGATTAGATGTCTAGTGCGCAGGAGGAGTGTCAAATACATAAAGGTGATACTCAAATCCGGTTGAGGTATGTATGTATATATCTTTACTCTGGAAACACTCGAAGCCCGCATTTCACTATATAGACAGCACCCAACGAGCTGTATATATAAGCACTGGCTATTACCTATCCCGAGGCATAGGCAGGTTTCCTCTCGATGTTTTCCCTTACCGTTAGCGACTGTAAATTATGTACGTAAATGAAAAACACATATTTCAGTTTCATTCATCGGTACATGCCAGAGCCGGGTTTCAAACCTAGTTAGTACCTTCTTATAAGAAGTCAGAGGTCTTATTCACTGGGCTACAGCCGCTATACTTTAATGTCTTATGCTAGTCCGGGACGTTAATAGAAAGCTAACCACCTATCTTTCGTCATAACAGGTGACTAAGAGACTTAATGTAATCTATAAATGAAGCACTACAAAACAAACAAACACTTTGACGACCATTACATCATTTGGTGTACACAGTGGTTTTGTGTCCATCTCCGCAATTGTAGAGTTAGTGTTTCTATGGCTATCTCGGACCTACGTGTTGACCAGGTAATCAGTACTTAATTTGACAGTAAGTAAACCATATTATCGTTTAAAAGAACTAATACTTGTTTCCAGTAAACATATAGGTATCCTGACTACATACTTGTAGAGGGGTAGGCAGAGATCATCGATGCCATTCTGTCCCGATCCTGACAAACCACTAAAAATCATCCTTTACATGTTATATACTAAAATATAAAGAAGTTCTTAATGAAAGTCCTTGACTAGTTATAAACTAAAGGCTATAGCAATTGTAAAGATCTTTTAAAGTATTGAAAACAGCTAGGTCTTGTTAAAAATCTGCCTCTTTAAAGAACTTTGGACAAGTACTACTTTCTCCTTGCAACTTGAAATTCAAGTTAATGTTCGAGTTAAAATTATCAATGTATACTTGTTCACTGTAGTTTAAAAATACCTACATTGACGTCCCTTAATCTTTTTCGGTGTGGACAGAACCTTGGAGACGTGAAAACATCTCCTAGGTCACTTATTAGCATGAATATTGGAGTTGCGATGTCATATGGAACATTGGTAAGTGGTTGCTAGCCTATTTATTCTTTAGTCTCTATTATTTCTTGCATTTTTCATACATTTCATATTCAAACTCATACAATTTGTGTAGTATGGTATATGAATGGCATATAACTAGCTGCTTTTTATTTTGCCCTGGAGTAAAACGTGACTAATAAAACATAACTTCTTCAAAATTTAATAGTCTTTTTCTTCAACTGCGACCTAAGTATGACGAAATGTTTATTAATGGGCAAATGTTTTGTAACAATAGCAATTTCTTTGAATGTAAAATATAATCATTTTAATACTTCATATATTAAACTTTATTAATACGCTTAAAACTGATCAAATAACCTGCCTTTTATTATTATTTCGAACATTTCTGAGTAACTTTCGTCTATTATTGATCAAGTCGAATACATGCAAAGATTATAATAATACATTGAACATTTAAATACATATTATAATTCTTTATTCTTCTAAGGCTTTACAATACCACCTGACGTTAGTTGACTAATTGAAATTACAAACTTAGAAACATTTAGAGGTTATGCTCTTGACATTGTCAATATTATCACTGATTGCAATTTACTACATAAATAATTGTTAATAATGCTCGTTATTTTTCATAAATACACACATATGTATTAAGATTATGTCTCTTATGGGGTAGTTTGAGATTGAGTAATTATGAAAGGTAAAAAATTCAAGCTAAGATACCCCGACAAAAATAATTTCGTAAATTAACCTTATAAAATTTTTATACCTCAATTATTCTCAGGCGTTTTTTCAATTTTAGTTTCTATCTGCATTTTTGTGGATTATATTAGATAAAATACGTAGATATGCTATATATCTGAATATTCTTTCACAACCATTAATCCTTCCGGAATAGTCAAAGGTTCGGGTCTCCACATCTACAATTGCGGAAGTAGTAACCCAAACCTTCGTATTAATCAGATAGTCAGTACTTAATGTGAGGTGGTAAGCCATGTCGCCATTTACAAGCAATCTCAGTTCTGTGGAATATAATGTGTCAGTATTCCATCCAACCTTTGGATAACTATGCACGTGATGTGATATAGATTATAAAACTGTGACGTCAGGTATCGAACCGGGGACCAATATAATATATAAACACGGGGAACAATATACATAGTTAGGTATGAAGAACGAATTACGATCGACCGAACAGCTGAGAGGAGATTGACCGACCTTGGCAAGGACGCCATTTGGTTACATACATACACATAAACTCATACATACGTAATACATACATACATTAAAAATAATATGAAACGTCTGTATAATATTTTTGTCTCGTGTCATTTGATATTAATGTATTTTCTTTTTTTGCTTTTGTTACTTTTAATTGTTACATGTTATCTTGGAAAAGACAGACAGTATATAGGGGTGTAATGGGTCATTTGTCTCATTTAGAAACCGTTATAATAATAATAATATTTGGACATTATTACACCAATTGAACTAGCCCCTTGGTAAGTTCATTTAAGACTTGTGTTAAGGGTACTAGTCAACGTATATTTAAGAAATATATACATATTATACATAGATAAATACATATATAGCACATATAATCAACGACCAGACTGGAAAGCAGTAGAAAAGCGTATTTCTTAACCCTGCCTCCACCGGGAATCGAACCCGGGACCTCACGATTAGCGTTCCGGCGGCTAACCGATCGCGCCACGGAGGTCGTCAACTATCGTATTATAATTGTCTACATAAAATTTTAGAACACTACTACATCACCTTAACTAGCCCTTTGATAAATTCATTTAATACTTTCATCCAAGGTAGTATAGTGTATATAATTAACAGATAGGAAAGCAGAAGAAATGCGTATTTATCATTTTTGCCTCCACCGGGAATCTTTGGGACTTCACGATTAGCGTTTAGGGGGTTAACCAATCGCGCCACGGAGGTAGGCAAATAAGCTCATTTAGGAACTGTGATTTATTATACTCTATGTATACTTTAGTGACCTCTTAGGATATATCAATAAGAAAGATAGCTATATACTTTGATTCAATCCGGTTTTCCAAATCGTAGCATTAGTTACATAATATTACGGAGATTTACAATCAGAAAGTGTTAAAGGCATAGTTTAGTCAACATTTTTCTACACACCTTTTCAAGAACCATAGACGTAATGACCAATATATGCCATATGATACATAAACATCACGGCTGATTCCCTGTAGAGGAGTAGGCAGAGTAGGTAGGAGTATCCCAATTTGTCCCGATCCTGACAGACCACTTTCGCTTCATTGACACTCATACATCTTCTCATACACACTCAGCGGTTATGGGTACTCCTAACATCAACCTTTTTGAATATAGCGTATATCTGACTGTTATATGTCTTATTAGACCAGCCCCTACGTAACCGCCCTTCCACTTTACTCATGTATATTCCTTTTGTCAATTTGCTATCATTCATCCGCATAACATAGCATAGTTTAGTCCACATTTTTCTATACGACCTTTCAAGAACCATAAGCGCCATGTCCAATATATGCCATATCATCGTTACTCATCTAGAATCATAGTTTTTACTAAGACCAGACCAATAATTGTAGGATGACCCGCACTATTCGCGAATAAGCTGTTATTATCATTTTGTAACCGGATTAGTCTAGTTTTATTACATATATCATACATTTATGAATACATACATAAATTAGATAGTCTGTGGCGTAAATTTACAGCAAACTAGTTACCTTTCATCACGACAGGTCGTAGATTACTCAGAGATTAGGGAATCAAGTCCACTAATGCTTTTTTCAACATCGTAGTTTAATATCAATTCAGTAATTGTGTGAAGTTGTTAGTGGAACAGACAAAGTTGCAAATATTGGCATTTTCGCGGCCAATTTGCGAACTTTTACTGCCATTAATGGTGACATTTCAGTCGTCTATGGTAAGTCAACAAAGTCAGCAGCTCAGTGAAAGTTGAAAATACAAATAATTATTTTCGGCTGAATATTTAGTCAATTGTGATGCCAAACTGGCTAAATATATTCGCTTTGGGATAAGATTTGGATCCTCAACTGGATGGAACCGAAGAATAATCAAGAGAAGAATTGCAGCTTCGACTTCGTTTTTCTTCGGTTGTAGTGGCCGGCGGCGTTGTTGTAACCATGGTGACTGAATATCAAGAAGTGCAAACGCCATGGCTTAATAAAGAAATTAAAAAAATGGTGACATTTAACACTTTTGCTAATTTTTACACAATTTTTTTTTACAATAATTTCACGCTACTTAAGTAAGTGGACTTTGGACCGTTTATAGAATCTATGGGATCTACGGGCGATGAGATAGCAACCTAGTTATATCGTATAATTTGTCTGTCTACCCTTCCGTGGATTATAAGCGTGAGGAATGAGTACTTGTATATCAATGTCAAAGATAATTCAATAGGCACAAACATTCCAATGAATCTACTTGTATTATCTTTGTCTTTTAGTTTTATTTAGACTGTATTATCTCACAGAAACGTTAAGAAAAAAATCTCTACTTACGAATATTAGATAAATATTACAAAAACATTTTACATACATACATACGTACACATTACGCCTGATTCCCTGTAGAGGATTAGGCAGAGATCACGGATCACCATTTCTCCCGATCCTGACAGACCACTTTCGCTTCATTGAGACTCATACATCTTCACATACACACTCGGTGGTTAAGGTACGCCTAACGCCACCCTTTTTCAATATATCGTCTATCTGACTGTTATATGACTGTATATGTCTTATTGAGCCGGCCCTTACGTAACCATCCTTCCACTTCACTCATATACATATATTCCTTTTATAAGTGGTTTATCAGGATAGAGACAAATGGGGAACCGTGATCTCTATCTATCCCTCTGTAGAGAAGCGTAATTACACACAGTACGTTTACATACGTCTTTGGGGTAGATAGAACTTTGAACACATTCTTAGTTAAATAAAACTTATTACGCTATATCGTGTAGAAATGGAGCTACATTAGAGCATGTATGTATGAGAAGGTTTATGGGTGTGAGTGAAGCAAGGGAGATTTGTCAGGATCGTTCCAGGTGGCGATCGATATTTTCTGCCTATTCCCTCAGGGACTTAGAGGCGTGAATATGTAAATGCTATTTAGTTTTTTATTTACGCCCAATTCTATCACTTGATACAAATAATGATGAAAATGAAGTAATTAAGAGATATAATATCATATAATAAATATCTATTTTATTTACTTTGATCATAAATGAATATGTTTATAGCACCCAAGATTCTCTAACTCTGTTTAGATTATTGGCATACGGATGTATATATTCATTTTCACGACTATTATCCATGAATGGGTTGACAGAAATGGTGTGATTATATACTCTTAGTTACATTTGCTAATAGTTAAGTATTAGACTTGAGATAGTGGATTTAAGGCCTATTTATTTTAAATTTTACTTTTAGTCATCTCTTACGACATATAAAGACAGTATGTTGTACTATTTACGTCTGTTACTACCACAGAAGGTTTATAGTTCATATACATGTACATTAACGTCCATTAATCCCTTTCGAGGTGGACAGAACCTTAGAGAGACAATATTTCCCCTTTAAGCTTGGATATTAGGATTTAATATCAATATATATGGAACATTGGCGATAGGTTGCTAGCCCATCGCCCAGTATATTCCATTTACCCCTAGTCCCTTAGTTGCCTTCTACGTCATGCGGATAGACAGCTAGTTGCTTCCTATTTACGTCCCTTATTAACACAGGTTTTTAGTTCAATGACATTTCAATTCTTACGCAAGTATAAAACAAACTATACACAACTTAAACAAGGAAAGTATATAAGATATGACACGCATAATCCTGTAATATCTGAATGGGTGGACAGTATTTCGAGGTATAAGATAAGCGCGGGCTTCGAGTGACCCATACCTAACATGCCTTCGAAGTTTCGGAGATGGGCACTCAAGCCTCTGAATACCCCGCCATAATAAAAAAGGGAGTGTGTATACACAAGTCGTGAAGCATATATGTGTATGTATAAGCAGGTTACATTGTATTGAAGTCTAATTATGTTGGTACAAATTTAGAATATATTAGAGTTAACTTTAATGGATACAAATAGGTAAGTATATAAGTACAGACTTATAAATCGAGGTAAATGGTACAATTAAATGAGATTTCTTGATAAATACACTCCTATACCTATATATCACAATATACACTTACGGCCTTCGATCTCTTTCGGAGTGGACAGAACCTTGGACGCATTATTAACTCAGTTACTTTTAGCACTACTTATATGATCACACTAATATGGAATATAGGTGACAGTTTGATAGTTTATCACTCTATAGATTCAATTTATCCCTAGTCCTTTACTTCCTTTAGCTTACCGGGCGGGAAGGCAGATAGTTAGCATTTTACTTACGTCCTAGAGTATAAAAGGACTTATTATATCACAGTGTAACTTACCTAGTATCTGCAGGAAGCTATCTTCCAGCCTAATGGTGGAAGATAGAAGATAATCACTTCCTTCCAACTCACAAGGGCCCAGAACGTCACTCCTCATTATTGCTTACTTTACAATGCTTAGCTATTTAAATCAATTGCAGAATGCCCTTAAGGGATCAAGGTAGGAAATCCACTAGTTTAATAAAGGAATAAACGTTAAAAATAAATATTATTTACTAAATTGATTTATAAAACTAGAAAAAAATTACCGCCTAAATTATCACAAATGTCACAGTTTTTATTTATTTATTGCGTGCGGGACAAGGATTCTGCCATGTTCGGCAGCGCGTGCGGTTGGACGCCGGTTACGGACTGGCTCAAGAGGTGTGCCCACGCCTCTCGCACAGCTGATTCGTTCACTATAAATAAATAAACACCCATTCGGATCGGATGTACTAGTTTTCGGACCGGTTTCGCTCGTTATTTAAATTGCTGTATAAATAAATTGTTGAATAAAATTGTCACTAAGCGCACTTATGTAGTTAGTCGTCCTTCAATCCTTTTCAGTAAGGACAGGACATCGAAGACATAATAATTCCTTATAAACTTGTAATATAACTATTGATGTTGTGATGGTATACTGATGACAGATTGCTGGCCCATTGCTCATTGCATTTGTCAGAAGTTCCTTAGCCGCTGTCTCCGACATCACTACATAGTATAAAACAAAGTCGCTTTCTCTGTCCCTATGTCCCTTTGTATGCTGAAATCTTTGAAACTACGCAACGGATTTTGATGCGTTTTTTTTAATAGATAGAGTGATTCAAGAGGAAGGTTTATATTTATAAGACCATCCATTAAATAGTAGAATAGGTATTTTATACCCGAGCGAAGCCGGAGCGGGTCGCTAGTACTGTATAAAAGACAGTAAATGTATGTTCTATTAACGTAAGTGAATGATAATAGGTACATAAAACTTACTTAGAACTATCAAACATAACTAGACGTTTAAAGTAGAGATCGTTTGCCTTTGACCATCACGCTGGAAAGTCAAGACGTGGATACATTAAATACTGTATTACAAACACGTATTTATATAGTAGATTGACAAAAGGAATATACGTAAGTGAAGTGGAAGGCCGGTTAGGTAGGGGCCAGCCCAATATGACATACAGTCACATAGAGGCCATATTGAAAAAGGATGAAGTCGGAAGTACCTATAACCGCCGAATGTGTATGAGGGGGTGTATGAGTGTCAATGAAATGAAAGTGGTATGTATAACAGGTTCGGGATGGATGAGGATTCGTGATCTCTGCTCTACTCTCCATAGGGAATCGGGCGTGTGTATGTACATACACATATTTACATCTCAATAAGATTATATTTATTTGGCATAAAATAAAAACCGATTCAGCATGTTGACAAGTCCACATCACTGGTATTTTGTCAATCCCCGTTGCATACTAAAATCAATATCGAACCTATAACCATCAAGTGTGTAATCTCATGATATTTTGAGATCTACAATAAAAACTAGCTGCCATTCTTCCTAGCGTGAACAGCGAGTAATCTATTTCATAATAGAGAGAGATCACGGATCCCAATTTGTCTCGATTCTGACTACCCATATAATGAGTACGTATGTAGATAAATCATGTACGTCTATAATAAAGTCCTGGGTTCGATATCCAGTTCTTTACTTTAGTGACAAACGAACAGACTCTTCACGCCTTAATCCCCCGTCCATAGTAACAGAGTTCCTTTGATAAGGCGTGACATAACTGGCAACCGAATAAAACTATAAATCACAACCTGTATACATATACGGCTGTCCCTTCCGGGGTGGCCAGAGGCTTGAGTTACTTTCTACATACATATATTCACGTATTACGTCCCCAATGGGATAGGCAGAGGCTATTGATTGCCACATGGAACGGGTGACAAATCTCTCTTGCTTCTCTCACACCCATTAACCTTATATATGCTCTTCTGTTCTTCACTATGTACACCCGCCTTGAGAATGTCTCCAATTTGATTTGTATAAGTTCTACGCAGCCTACCCCGTCAAACTCTACCTTCGTTTGGCTTTTTAGATTCCTATTGTAACCCTCTTTTCATCCATCCACTTCATATGCCCAAACCACCTTAACATACCTGTCTCTATTTTCATCACTACATCTTCTTTCATAAGTTCACGAATCACACTATTCTATACCCTATCACAATCTTACACTACACATTTTCCTAAGGGACTTCATCTCTACCGCATTATTTCCGCTATCATGACTCTTCTGCCAAACCCAGCACTCACTACCATACATAATTAAGGTATACTTTGCTTTGTAAGTTACCTTCTAATTTTACTATATAGTGAAGTTCTCTGAAAGGCCTTATTGTCTAACTCCGATTTTGTATTGTTGAAATTTTCTGCTAGTCTGTGACCTGAAATGAGTGCTAAGTAGCTGCTGTTCTTCCCGACATGCCATACGAGGCAACTAAGGGAGTAGGAGTTAATCGGTTAAGGCGATGTGTTAGCAACCTATCACCATTGTTCCATATGACAACGCAACCACAATATTCATGCTAAAAGTGCCCAACGAGATATTTTGTCTTTGAGGTTCTGTCCATCTCGAAAGGGATTAAAAGACATAAATAGATACGTAATTCTGTGAGAGAAAACATCGTGTGGAAACCTACCTCCAGATTGATAAGGGCAAAAGTCAATATGTGAAAACAGCGTCATAGCTTACCACCTGTGAAGTTGAACATGATGTTTCGAGTGACCAAAGACCATCACAATAATCAATTGATGTTGGACACTCAACCTCTGACTACCCCAAAAGGGTTGTATGGTCGTCGATACGCGTGTATGTTTACACATTGGGTACTGACTGTATGCAAGGCTTTGAGTGACTAAATAACTTCACAGTAACGTTGGTTGTCATTCTAGCTTCTGACTACCTCAACAGGATAATAGGTCATGAAGTGTTTGTATGTTATATTTATAATTCATAAACACAAGTCCATTATCCCTTTGTAGGTAGACAGTAGATATAAATATTGCAGAGTTATTACTGCTTCAGTGCCTATATACAGCGATACGATTCGGTACATATCACATTGGGTGCCGTCTGTCTAGTAAAACGCGGGCTTTGAGTGGCTTATACCTAACATGCCTTCGAAATTTCGAAGATGGGCACTCAAGCCTCGGACTACTCCGCTAGATTTAAAAAGGAAGTGTGTACACACAAGTCGTAAAGCGTATATTTTTCTACCTGATTACAGGAAACCAAGTTATCGACAGTAGCACCTAACGAAACATTAGTGTTTAGTGTCACTATGTTAAGGCGCTTGGTATAAAATCAAATGTTACATTGAATATGTCGTAAGAGGCTATTGACAGTAAATAGGGTAAATTAAGTTGCCATGTGTTTACTAGAAACGTTAAAATAGTTATATCTCAAATGGTTTCGATGTTCTACTTACTCTAAAAGGGAAACAGGCGTTATGTGTACTATTACCTACATATTTTGTGTACGATGCTTTAAATAATACCATATAATTGTATACAAAGATTAAATGTAATAATAAATACTTATTATTAGTTCATACTAATTTATTATAAAAATACAAGAATAATCTACTACATAATTGTACTTAGCGACATCTGTAACTCGTTATTGGAAATTCAATGTAACGACATCTTTATATAGAAATATCGAAACAATATTTTATTCAATAAATTCAATATCAATAAGGCACTGGTCACAATATTGTTCTAATAAGTAAATAATTCAACTTATATTTATAATAATTATATTCGTAGGTAATGTATTATAATGTATATGTTTATGGTTTATGAAAATATCAGATCTAATATAAAACTTAACTAAATGGCAATATACAATATCAGTGACAGAAATTCATATTAATTTGTACTTATTTTAATGATAAAAAACGTCTATTTTGTTTCAAATGAGTATTTTCAGTAAATTGGCACACATGACAATTCCTAGCTAATTGGGGATTGAATAAAACAAAACTAATTACCTTTTTTACCAATTTTTGGTAAGAAAAAAGGAGGTATTTTTATGTATGCAAAACTTTTAATGAAGAAGTTTTCACGTTTTCTCTCTTATAATGTGATATGTATGTAAATATGGCATATAAAGTCATAAATTTGGAAGACAATTAAAGCTTATACTAATACTAAAGCGATGTAGGGACGTAATGATTATTAATTACCATTCCAATTATACAATAATAATAACAAATAATACAACAATATATTTTGTATATGATATGTATTGAAAATTGATTGCGCCACTAGCAGAAAGTAATGGAACTAAAATGACATGCAATATAATTATGATACTGATTCGAAATACTAAAAAAGAACTACAGCTACTTAGGTATATTTATATACTTAGCTTAGTACTTATAAAGGACGGAAGTTGTATATAATAAGAATGTCACATAAAAGTATAGGTAATATGAAAACAAAGTCATATAGTACAAATAAATATACATTTCAGTAACATTATATTTCCATTTCCTGTAACAAAAACACAGTAGATAAGTTCCAGTGCAATGTTTCATAATCCTATTAACACTGAATATATTTATATTATTTCATAAGATTAAGGCGGCGTAACATTTTGTGACATTACAATGTATAAGACGGTACAAAATACAAAAAAGTACAATAGGCGTACGAGAGATGGCATTTTTACACAATAATACTTAGAAATTCACTTACAAATACATTTTACTTAGATATCTAAAGGCGAGTATTTAAAGATAGAAGATAATTTAAAAGTCGTAAATTTAAAATAATTAAAATTCGTTTCATTGCTCTTAAAAATACATATACATTCAAGTCCTATAATTAAATTTGGGATGGACAAAATCTTGGAGACTCCTTGCTATATAGATATCTCCTTGGTCATTTCATTAGTATCAGGGTTGTGGTGGCATTAATATGATGTAACATCGTTGACAAGTTGCTAGCCTATCACCCTATCGAAAAGATTTACCTTTAGTCCCTTACATGACAAATATTAAAATCATAATGTATAAAGGGAACTTAGCTTTATAAACACACTTGAGTGAAAAAAATAACTAAACCAAAGCTGGAATTGTAACCTTTTTCATATACAATTGAATTAATATGTATAATGTGTTTCTATTGATTTTCACTCAAGTGTACATAAAACCTAAAATACATGTGATGTTGCAAGACATAGGTTATAGAAGAGAAATGTTCATACAATATGGAAATTAATATAGGCAGATACACAATCATGTATTAAAGATCATAGTTACAAATAGAAAACAATTTTTGTTCTTATTGTTATGGATATACTGCGATATTCAGATACCTAAACTAAATGAATGAAACTGTTGTAAAGATACATAGATAATGAATATTAGTTATTATCTCTTTTCATATCCTTTAACTAGAAAACGACAGAAGATTGAACTAAAAACAATTTTAAAGATACTATTCTGAATACTGTAGTTGAAATACGTTTTAGTAAGTTATTATAAGGAATGATTTTGCACAAAATTTATGAGGTGTCTAAGGGACTAGGGACCTTTTAAACATGTTTTAGGCGATAGGCTAGCCACTATCAACATTGTACCAACTTTATTACATCTTTGTTTCTTACATACAATTAAATATGTAGTTCAGAACTGTTTCTTTAAGCCATCTTTACAGTAATTATGGATATGAATATGTATGTTTAAGTAACGATTTAAAATAGTTGCGATACAACTTTTCACGTACTAATAAAATAATGAAAGGACCTGGTATGACATTACTCCAAGCATATATAATTTCCACTATTACCTTTAGCTAGGCTATGATGACGTTGATATGAATTATTAGTGACAGTTTACTAGCCTATCGCCCATAATACACAAAATACCCTTTATATCCTATTATATCCACATTCAAAACAGCTCTTTAAGTTTTTTATAGGCTATTCGTTTTAAGTAAATAATGACATCATGAATTTCAGAAGTTAAACTGGCCAATAAGACGTGAGTAAATGAGAAAACAAGTCATATTGACCAATTGTAGACAAGCGTTGTCATGTCTCTTTGGTCAAATGAGATGTGATGATGTCAGTATTTTCTTAATACGAATATACTATAGATATGCAACCAGAGGTTCAAGTCTACTAATGCGTTTTAGTGTAATCTTAGTTCTATATCAGTAACAGTGTGAAGTTGGTAGTTGATAACAAGTGTCAAGAGCAAGGGCCTTAGTTCACCAATGCGTTTTAGCACAAACGCAGTTCAATATCAGATCAGTAATAGTGTGAAGTTGGTACTGGATGATCAAAGTGTCAAATTTCATCATTGGAATGGGAAAAGTGTCGAATTTCGCTTAAAAAATGTCAATTTTTTTGTCACCTTTGCTATTCCACGAACAACACACTGTTACTGACTGATATTTTGAAATAAGCATAAGTGGACTTGGTTCCTTAGAACAGAAAGACATATTATTGGTTAATAGCATTACTAAGGATGTTTAAACGTTCTGGTCTTCTGGTTCCTCGCCATAATCCAGGTCATCATAGCTCAGGTCGTCATCTATGACACTGAGTTTCTCTTTCGACTCTGGACATGCTAGGCACCTGTAATAGAATTAAGTACTCGTTTAGTTTTGAACATACATACATATACACTTCATTTAATCCCTTTCGGGGTGGCCAGAACCTGCCACTTTTTAACACCAATATTAGGGTAAAATTAGTATTATAAAAAGAAATTTATTACTTATATAATCTTATGCAATTATTTTGATATGTAATTAACTGTCTTTCTTTTCGAAAGTGATATAGGTAATATATGTATGTTATAGGTATAATAAATGAAATGTATTTGAGGATTTGCAAACAGTAATTATGCATAACGTGACCGAGAACATTTTTTTTTGTTGGTTATATTGTTATATATGTTATTTATGTATTTATCTATCTATAATAGACACACACACACATCACACCCGTTTCCGTGTAGAGGGGTAGGCAGTGATCACGGATGTCCATCTGTCCCTAACCTGACAAAACACTTTCGCTTAACTGACACTCATACACACTTTATCTCTATCTATAATAAGTATATATTTCTAAAATATACGTTGACTAGTACCCTTAACACTTAGTTCAATTGGTGTAATGGTGCCCCAAATATTATATACTAGCGACCCGCTCCGGCTTCGCACGGGTATAAAATATATAGCCAACTCCACTATTTAATTGATGTTATTATACATAAAAACCTTCCTATTGAATCACTCTATCTATTAAAAACAACCGCATCAAAATCCGTTACGTAGTTTCAAAGATTTAAGCATACAAAGGGACATAGGGACAGAGAAAGCGACTTTGTTTTATACGATGTAGTGATTACATGTACAAACTATGAATTATAGAGTACGAAATATACATATATTTGTTTACGCAACAGTTTACAAGAAATGAGATCAATTAATAAACATAAAGGGTGAGATGTGTTTACGTAATCCGCTATTTATAATCTCAAGGCGATACCTCTTCTGCATTATGTAGCTATAAACACCGAGAGTGTAGGCCGAGGTACATAAGAGATATGAAAGTGGTTTGCCAAGTTTAGGTGAATTATTTAACCCTAATTCTAATACCAACGACTTCCGTGGCGCGATGGGTTAACCGCCTGAACGCTAATCGTGAGGTCCCGGGTTCTATTCCCGGTGGAGGCAGAATTAAGAAAAAGCTTTTCTTCTGCTTTCCAGTCTGATCGTTGATTATATATGTATTTATTTATATATATCTCTAGAATATACGTTGACCAGTACCCTTAACACAAGTTAAATATACTTAGCAAGGGGCTAGTTCCATTGGTATATTTATGTCCAAATATTATTATTATAATACGTAAAGCTTTGCTGCATATCGTAAGAGGCGACTAAGGGACTAAGGGAGAGTACTATGGTATTGTAAGCTATTCTTCCTAAATTTTTTTATAGCTCTGTCTCCATCTTCAGTATAAAGATAAGATCTTTGGAATATTCCTATGTTAGAAGCCTATAACCAAAAAAAGGCCATAAAACCCTTAGTAACCTTTTACAACAAGCCGAAGAGACGGTGCATGGCTACTAAAATTACAAGTCAATATAATAGATAAATCGATGTATTCAATAATTGACTCTACATACATACATACACATCACGCCCGATTCCCTGTAGAGTGGTAGGCTGAGACGGATCCCCATCTGTTCCGATCCTGACAAGACCAGTTTCGCTTCATTGACACTCATCTTCTCATACACACTTGGCGGTTATAGGTAATTTACTTTATAAGACATTAATTTAAAACGAAATCGATATTATTCATTGATATCATATTTCTACACAGGTGTTACTTGGTATAACTTTTGGGATCCATGACTCATATTAAACATTTTCTTATAACTTGTTTTAAAATAGTATTGGTAATATAGAATAGTAATTTTAGAACCGCATAGTATGAGTTCACTATTTACTGTGCCTCCACCGGCAATCGAACCCGGGACCTCACGATTAGCGTTCAGGTGCTCAATATATTAATGTATAAAAGTACAATACAATGTGTTAAAGTTACATATAAATGATTATAAATAAATATGTTTAATGTATAACATACCTGCTCTCATTAATTCCATAGTAGAAGCATTTGTCTCCTACACACTCACAGCATCCATCGTGGAACCATCTGGAAACAGCAAAACACTTGTTATATTACGACCATAACCCCTTGTGGTATGTTCAGAGATTGTGATGCTGTATTACGACTATATTACCTTGCGGCGTTGTTAAGGGTTATGTAGTAACTCGTATAGAATTGTCTATTTTGATATTCGTATTTTTTGTATAAAATAAATAAATTGTCAGTATTGATAAGGGCCTTAGTCCACTAATGATTTATGAAAAATAACCACGCCATTTTGGACGCGAAATTTGACACTTTAGCCGGGTTAAGGGTGATGGACTAAGGACTATGGTAGCCCATTATTTAACTTACATCTTATTTTACGATAAGTGCAATTTATGTTATGTGTAATACCAAAACAAATGTGAATTTCTTCTCAAGACCCGCCTACTAAGGTTAATGAGTGTGAGTGAGCAAAAAAATTTAGTCAGGATCGTTCCACATGGCGATCGATAGGTTGAATATATGTATATTAAATAGGAAATACAGTCTATCAGACTGTTCGACAGACTATGTGATAGACCAAAGGCATGTAGCCAGGGACACTACTGTTAGGCCATAATTTCGACTTACTCTTAAGCAATACATTACGATAAGTGCGATATAATCGTATGTGTTGTATCGTATCAAGTAGTAATCAATTTAGGACACTATTACACGAACTGAACTAGCCCCTTGGTTAGTTCATTTAAAACTTGTGTCAAGGGTACTAGCCAACGTATATTTAACAAACATATACTTATTATATACATATACAGTACATAATATAATCAACAACCAGACTGGAAAGCAGAAGAAAAGCGTAGTTCTTAACTCTGCCTCCTTCGGGATCTTTGGGACCTCAAAATTACCGCTCAGGTGGTTAATCGCTTCACGGAGGTCGTCAAAAGACTATTGTATAGACGAAAGGCATATAGTTAGGTCTCACCGCAATTATTTATCTGATTAATAAAACATAAGAAAATACATTGATTTAGTTGACAACATATATCAGCACAATTCGTATTATGAAATATTGCGTTAGACTTGTATATATAGGTGTACCTATAACCGCCGAGTGTGTATGAGAAGATGTATGAATGTCAATGAAGCGAACGTGTTCTATCAGAATCAGGACAAATGGGGATCCGTGATCTCTGCCTAGCCCTCTACAGGGAATCAGGCGTGATGTGTATGTATGTATGCGTTAGACTTCGATCCCTTAAGTTAAGTTGGGGTTTCATACTCGTAGAACAAAGTGCGAGCGTGGGACCCAGCGCATGCTGTTATAGACGAAAGGCATATAGTCAGGTCTTACCGCAAATATTTATCTGAATAATAAAAAATAAGAAAATACATTGATTTCTTGACAACATATTATATCAGCAAAATTCTTATTATGATAATGTTAGACTTCGATCCATTAAGTTAAGTTGGAGTTTCATACTCGTAGAACAAAGTGCGAGTGTAGCAATCGCGCCACGGAGGTCGTCAAAGACTATTGTATAGAAGAAAGGCATATAGTTAGTACCCACCGCATGCTGTTAGCCCCCATGGAGGTACAGGAAGCTCGGCACTTCTCTGAGGACATGCACTGAGACATGTAGGCCACAGTGCAGTTGAACGTCAGGATGTCCGCCGCCACTGGCTCCGGTTCTTGTTCCACGCTCTCTGCATGGAATAAACAGAACATTGGTAACGAAAAAATGATTCATTTACGTACATAATTTACAGTCGCTAACGGTGAGGGAAAACATCGTGTGGAAACCTGCCTATCCCTCAGGATAGGTAATAGTCAGTGCCTATATACGGCGATACGGTTCACTACCTATCACGTTGGGTGCTGTCTATCTAGTGATACGCGGGCTTCGAATGACCCATATCTAACATGCCTTCGAAATTTCGGAGATGGGCATTCAAGCTTCTGACTACCCCGCCATAATAAAAAAAGGGAGTGTGAATACACAAGTCGTGAAGCGTATGTTACGTTTTATGTAACGAAAAAGGATTCAGTTTCTGACGTAGCTCAGTTGTTGACTCTGTATCAGTAGGTACAGGGTTCAAATCCCGCTTGAACATGTATCAATGGAAATGAAGTTTAACGAATGTAGTAAAAAGACAAAAAACGAATGCGTTCACGACCATTAATCCTTGAGGGGAGAGGTTCAGGTTACCATCTCTGCAATTGCGGAAGTTGTTATTCTATGGTAACTTTGAACTCACGATTGATAAATATATTTATTATAACTATTAACTAGATATAGGGTATAGGAAATATAAGATTATTTCTATGTAGCGTAAGATATGTAGGTAGTAGATAGAGGCAACGATGGTTTGTATACAATACAAATAATCTATTCTATATAATCCTAATTTGATCCCGTTTTTTTTTTGATATCGCAAGAGCTGATTATAGTACTAGGGTTAGTCGAATCTATTGGTCGATTTTCAAGCAGCCGGTCACCAATATTTCATATGACATCGCAACCATAATATTTATGCTAAAAAGTGCCCTAGAAGGTATTCTTGATGGAAGATATAAAAGGTGATTAAGGAGCGTTTCCATTATGCAATTCTTGCTTATAAAGTACACAGGACTTAGAAACATTAAATCTCATGAACAATATTTGTATACATTCATCAAACTTAAGAAGAAAATTTTAAACATAGATTAAAATACATAATGCTGAGTCTGGGCCCTTTCACGACAGCAATACAGCGCGCCCAATAGTTACTGTTATTCGTATGTGTTTGTACCAATTATTGTAATGTGTGTTGCATTGTTGTGTTTATGAATAAACGTTTTTCTTTTCTATTCTATAATTACTCTTACGATTCACTAAAAGTAGCTGGTTACAGACAACGAGAACCAGACTAGCAAGATTATTATTAGTCCATCAGGCGCCGGTCGGCTTTTGCAAGCCATTCATTTATTTTGGATAACTATACCGATGTGTGGGTCCAGGACTTAAGGCTATATACTACATGGGCTAGCATATTTTTATTAAAAATAATTTATAAGGTTAACGTATTCTTAAAATTAATTTTTAAGTTGGGTTTTAAGTGTTAATTTTATACATAATCCTAAACAGTTAAAACATATAATGTTAAATTTGAAAATCTTATCTTCCTTAAATCCCTTTTGGGTCAAGATAAGAGACTATTTATTTCGGGCACTTTTAGCATGAATATTTGGATTTTTATGTTACATTATTATGATTATTAAGTTCCACATATGTTTTTATACAACAAAAACTTATTAGAATTGAATATCCAGCGTTAATTTATAACATAAATTGTATTTTTATTCGTATCTTGTGTCATTAATATTATTTTGTCAAATGTGGGATCTCAATGAAGAAAAATTATTATTATTTTTGTACATATAATGGTAAAACAACCCTCCGCAACGCAGCCTTAAGATTCTGGGTGGCACTCAGGTAGCATTCCATTTCGTTGACTCACTGATGACATCTCAATTTAGCCTGCAGGGGGTGCCTCAAAACATCTTTCAAAAGGGATTACCATTGAGATGACTAACTATATAACAATAGTTTTATTGTGTTTACAGTGAAATTGAATTGTTTATGATATGACGCATGTTAGAGGTTCTAAGTTATTTATGGTTTGGGGTGGTAAATACCAAGGTTTGAGTGTAAACAAGGGGTAGAGATATTTACATCCTTTAATCGCTTTCGGGGTGGACAGAATCTCGGAGACACTATATCTGCTAGGTCACTTATATCACTTTATAAGAAGTTTCTGGTAACTAACTATAGGTTATATAAGTTTCTGCACATCTCAAATGATTCCATTCAATCCTAGTCTTAATCTCTTCTAACGACATGCTGATAAGAACAGCAGCTAGATAGATTTTTTTACGTTCTGGACTAGCACGGGACTAAATTTGCAAATAGAACTGAATATTTTTATCGTAATTTAGTATATTAGTTTATATCAATGAATCAAGAAATATGATACTTAAAACACATGATTCTAATAAATTAATGGTTGGTTTAAAATCTGACGTAAGAACTAATCTAATGATTAGAGAACAAACAAAAAACTAAATGTATGAGAACGACTAAATAAATTACAACATTAATAACATAATGACACAAATTAAACCAGTTTGTCTCAATACAAACAGGTATAGAAATCGATATAGATATATAGTTTATGTAACTCTATACGTATATTAGCATCCAGATGATGACTAAGACATATGATAGTATTCGAAAATAAACTACTAAATATATGTATAAATTCATAGAACCTTTAAGATATAATAATATCAAATATGTCAGTTTGGTACGAATATTGAGGTTGTGATGTTATATAAAACGTTGGTGACAGGAGCTAGCCCATCGTCGTATAGATTCGACCCTAGTCCCTTAGACGCCTTCTACGACGTGCCGGGAAGAACGGTAGTTACATTATTTTGAAATTCCAGTATAGCACGGGGAATCAAACTATAGTGTCGTAAATAGCAATATGGATACCTACGAGTAAACAGTTCCTTTCTTTCCTTTCCTTTGCGATGTAACGTCGAAGATAATATATCTTTGGTTAGCTTTGCTAGAATAACTTTCAGTGTTTCTAACTACCTGTTCTGTAGTTATATCTACATACGTATATTCTTTTATTTATACTATAATTAAGGAAGAATATCATAAGTCCTTAAAATAATACGTATCTAACAACATCTTTACGAATCATTTTAACGAAATGGAATCTTTATCTCTGAGATACATGTCAGAAATGCTCACCACGCTCACTTACATATAACGTTAGAACGAGTAACCAATATCAGAATACATCATGTTTGATGTTTGCCTATTCCTCGGCATAGGTAATAGCCAGTGCCAATATACGGCTATACGGTTCACTACCTATCCTGTGTTGTCTACCTAGTGAAACATATGAGGGGAAGCCTTTGACTACCCCGTCACAATAAAAAGAGGGAGTGTGTATATTCAAGTCGTGATGCATATGTCATGTTTGATTTTGAACTTGCAATCTGGGTGTCAATCTGTCTATATTTACAGGGACATGACATTCAGGAATTGAGACCTAGTTAAAGACAAAAGATGCCTAAATGTCTACAATATTATATGTCAGACTTAGGGATAACGATAGTTCAGTTCAATATAGGTGCACAGAAATTAGTAAATACCTAAAAATTAACAAATGCTTCTAACATCTGTGTATAAACCAGTGGTGAAGCATATGTTATGTTTAGCTCCTAACATCTAGAATAATCTACTTATTTATTAAATACTCACGTAAATGATACACTGTTCTTTCTCTCGGCCTGAACAGCGCTTGATCAATATCTATAGGGTATGTGAAGGATATCCATCGGTTCTTCAGATCAGGCTCCTTGGTGAGAGCCAGGAAGAGATCCGGGACGGATTCATGAAGTTCCTCCACGTGGGAAGACTTGGACAGGTCTGTTCCTGTGTCGTTTTGTTTTGGACACATGTCTGCAAAATAATATTGATGATAGAAATTCAAGGTTTGATTTATGCAGTAGAAATAGTGGGCCTGTTGATGCGAATAAATAGAATGAAAAATTTAAAAATATGTTTTGTCATATCTTGTTGAGTATTAAAGAAGATAGTTAGAAATAATGATGATGGGTACTAGAAAGTACTAATAATAGTATTAAATTTATATTAACTATTACTTAACTTATTACGAGATATTTTACAGTATATTTAGGATTTGTCTAACATGGCCATAGCATTAAAACTGGTGATACCAAGCGATTCATGATATTATGAATGCAAAGAGTATTTAACTCAATTCTCCCATAATCAAATACAATGTTTTATAAAGTTATTCAACTATTGCAATGTAGCATTTTGAAGAAATGACAATTATGGGAATATTTCAGGAAATATGATAATGAGAGACATTAAAACGAGAGTGGAATTCCAGGAAAAACTTACTGAAACTGTGTAATATTAAATAGCATTAAACTTTACCAAAAGTATCACAAAAAACTTATCACACTACTCATACATACAGAAAAGACTCTGAGTGGGTACAGAAAAGAAATAATGAAAAATCAGCACTTTGCCTAATAACAATTGCACTTCAAAGAGCTCTTTAGTTCCACATCATATACTTAGCAGTATATTACATACATACATATATTCACACCTCTACATCCCCAACGCCAACGGGATAGGCAGAGACTCTCGATCGCCAATTGGAACAATCTTAGCACATCTCTCTAGGTTCAGTATATCACAGACCCATGAATTACACTGACATGCCTCTACAGTAAAATAATATATAGCAACTTACCAACACAGCTACAGCATTCACTGTACAAGTTCCCAAGGCAATTGAAGCAGTCTTTACAACACGAGCAGTCTTTCAGGTCACATTTACAGGACTGGGTCAGCATGCACTTGGACACCATGCTGGCGCATACAGCCTCATTGCACGCGTATACCAGAGGGACCAGGCACACGAGCCCGAAAACCACCCAGCTTCGATTCATCTTAGTTCACAAACAAATTCCTCAGTCTAATTGACATAAAACTCAAGTTCACTCGGTTTTAGAATATATTGCCTGTTAAACTATAGTTTGCAAGGAAGATATTTTACATTGCCTTGTGAAATATTTGGGTTTTGTATAAAATAACAAGGAATAAACAAATAAATATTATTGGTGAACTCTTGCGCACGTCCACGTTCTTCAGCTAACAAAGTGTTACTAAAACTGACATTTGATTAGACAAACTGAGTGAGACGACTGACTGACATTTCACACAGATTAAATTGTTTCCATAGCTTTGAAACTTTTCAAATGAATTTAAGAAAAATAGAAAAATAATTAGAGATCCCGCCACATAAATTGGCAGTAGCCAAACTTGGAACTAAATTTGACGTTTCCGCCATTGCGTGTTATTTTGTATGAAAGGTAAATTTAGTATTACCAGCGTTATGTTTTTTGCCCACTCTTTGTAATTTTTATGTTTGTTAAGAGTGATTATAATAAATTGATTTCCGGAGTTTCTTGTTAGTTCTTCTCCAAGCTAGGGTCTCCGCTGATCTAACCTCGGTAAAAAATATGTAAAGACAATGCTCAGTGCCATGTTTGAAATAGTTTTTTTAATTTATACTTAGATCATAAGATAACTTTCAAAGAGAGCTTGTGATATTTATAATTTTGAATATATTATGGCAGATGGAGGAGTCGCCGCAGACGAAGCAAAAATCTTTATTTTGAGGATAGCTGGTCAAAGCCACTTTTTACCGTTTACCACGTTAGGCGATAGGGATCATAATTATTGTTAAGGAAAAACTGGCACACTGCTCACTTTCTTTGTAATCTTTATGTTTGTTAATTATAAAAATAATAATCTTTATTGTTGTTTTACTTAGATCATAAGATAACATTCAAAGAGAGCTTGTGATAGGGCCTATTTTAAATAAACATATTTTGACTTTGATATATTAATTTGTTTTATTTGAGTTTATAGCTCTGCAACCAAAGACCGTTACAAATGAAACCTATAATGTTTCGAGCCGTATGGCACAGTGAGTGCTAGTTTTGGCGTGTTTACTAGTAACACTGAATTACGCGACTGTGGCGACGCCCCCAACTGCCAGTTTATATGGCGGGATCTCTAATCTGTATACATACACATTTTTTATTTCTTGCAGGTGGATGGAATCTTGGAAACATGTTAATTTATCCTAGGTGATGTGATGTCACGTGTAATATTCTCACAGGTTACTAGCCAATCGCCCAAAAGATGCCATTTATCTCTAGTTTCTTAGACACCTAGAAAACAAGCACGGCAGCAAGTTATAAGGTATTCCTTTTACGTTACAGCTAGCAGCGGACATAAATAATATGTAATAATTAAATCCTATTTAGGAATTTAAAAGTTATTGTCCGTCTAATGAAATTTTAGATTTTCTACACCTGATAAAAGTAAAATTCTTATTTTCAATTTTTCACATGTAAAGAATTGAAAAAATTGGTCATTCCGATAAAATATTTAAATTCCCTTCACTGTGGTCCTGCATCTTCATAGCAAAAATATCAGTACTTAGGTACAGTATTCTATTATATTCTGACTATAGTACTTATTAAAATTAAAGTCGTTTTAGAAGAACATTGTTCTGTGCACCCATATCAATATAAAATAGTTTCCCGAATAAATCCAGAATGACGGTTATTTATTTAAATGTAATGATTGAAAAGTTACTTAAAATTGGTAAGTTGTGTAATAAAAGTTGCAGCGAACGTATGTAGAGATTTCGAACTTAGTAAAACACCACTTCATTCAAAAATCAAGTATACATTTATTCATAAGTCCTTTGTTTATAAAGAAAAATAAAATTATACAAATCTCGCGGATGTTTAATAAAGGGACGCGATCTCTGCAAAATATTTTAAGAAGTTATCGATTGGCAGATAAGTTGGAAAGAACATCGCCATATGATTTCTACTCCTTTTGAAATAGCGAAAATGTTTTTTTTAAATAATACTAGATTGGATTAATGTCTCCTCATTACTATTAGGATCAGAATGAAAATAATAAGACAAAGTACATGGATTGAACATTGTCCCATGCTAGCTAGGATGTAAAAATAAAGCTTACTAGCTGCCGTTCTTCCCGGCATGTCGTAGCAGTCGATTAAGGAACTAGTGATAATTTAATGTTTTGGACGATAGGCTAGTAACCAAAATCCCAATATTCATGCTGACCAAGGAGATGTGTTCATGTGTCCAACGCTTTGTCCACCTCGAAAGGGATTAAAAGACGTGAATGTATACATTTAAACTATAAAGACTTATTACTCACATACCAGTATTCTCTTACGACATTCCGGAAAGAAAGAGATTTAGTTACAACCCGCTTTATATTAACGTCCTAATTCATAACACTGCTTGTTTTTATCAACTCTTGTAAATGTTATGCATAAATTCGCTTTTAGTCAATAGGTAAGACTCGAAGTGCCGTGTAGACAAACAATATTGGCTGAAGGTCGTCAAGTAAGAGGCTTGTGGGAAACAGTCGCTGACAGGCTTTCGACCGGGCGCCATCTTGTTAAGCGGTGTGAGAGAGGCTTAACCATGGCTGTAAACACGAGACTCCTGCGCTCAGGTAATTTTGTTAACAATAATATGAATGGAAAATGCGGGAAATGTATGTCAAATTAGATGCTTCACTCAATATAACTTCTTTATATTATTCTTTTACAACTATGTTTTGTTAGCTTTCTAAAGTTCTAATTTATAAAACTAATAGCAATAGGTATTCATTCGGGTACCGGTAGGTATGTGGTGTGAATTAATTCCGGATACACTATAACAGAATATTATTGTACCAAAACGTTCTAAATAAATTAGCAACTGTAGCATAACAAAATTTTATATCATGTTTTTGTTGAATTTGGTAAATGTTAGTAACTATGCGAAAATTTTAAAGAGCTTATTAAGTAATGTGTAATACCTACTTAGCTATCTTTCTGCTCGACGTGTGCGAAAAGGTACTAGAGATTGTAATAGTAATTATTAAAATATCATAATCACAAATTAACATCTATTATCCAACATACAACGAAACCTCTTTTAGATTAAATGTATGCATACATAATGTTAAAAGGTATCCTGAATGACCTTGAATCATTTTGTCTGTTTTTTCTACCTAGTCGGCATTGTTTTCGTACTTTGTTTATTTAGCTGATACCGGTCGAATTTTGGTATACATATTTGCGTGGATAAAAGATGTAACGAATTTCCATAAATACTACTTAATATCCATACAGGAAGTGTGTAGTAAAATTCAGTACACTTTTTCAATTTCCTTTTTAAATTAACGAGAGTATTGTACAAATAATATGTATATAGAGTATAGTAAACTCCCAGGTTCTTTTCTCCCAAATAGGTAGATAAAAAAGACTAACTTACAATACCACATACCCATAGAAAAGGGTGACAGTAAAAGTACCTACAACCGCCGAGTGTGTACGAGGAGTGTCAATGAAGGGAAAGTAGTTTGTCAAGACAGACATCGGGACAGAGAGGTTCCGTGATCTCTGCTAACCTTTCTACAGGGATACGGGCGTGATGTGTATGTATATTTACTATGTGAGACCGGGTCGTATCACGATAAATTAATAAAGATATCTGATCATCTTTATTGTACGCGACGTTTTAACCCAGTTGCATAGGCCATGTTATGTGTGTTCTACTAACCCATTTATCGTTGTCCAGTGACCTCCCTCCCCCTGCAAATGTCGAAGAGATCAGAGTCCTCAGGAGTGACACGGCTGCGGGAGGTCGTGGGTGCGAGGCTGCAGGGCATCAAGGAGGCTAAGACCTGGAAGCATGAGAGGGTTATCACCTCGCCACAGGATGCCAAGGTATTCGGCATATGTAACATCATATGTAAAATCACATATTTGTCTTATATAAGGAAACTGAAGGTTTTTCTATCCAAGTCCTACTGACATAATCTTATTTTATGCATATATTCACGACTTCAATTTCCCAACGGGATAGGCAATTACATTTTTTTCGGTGCTACCTAACGATCACCACAAAACTCTCATGCTTCACTCACGGCTATTAACCTTCTCATAGATGCTATTCTGTTCTTCATTACGTACACCCGCCTTGAAAAGAATGCCTTCCCTATAAATACAATACATATACAATATCTTGCAACACTTTTTAATTCATTCTTTTCATCGACTGAAACCGCCTGAATATTCCTTAACCCTATTTCTAAGGTTAAAGAAAACATCGTGAGGCCAGTGATTGTTAAAGGCGAAACGGTTAACAATCCGTCACGATCAGTACTGACTAGTATTTAACCTGTGGGTTTAATATTTTTAAAAGACTTCTGATTTTTATTCATTTTACAATAAAACGGGACAGGTAGCAAAAGTAATTCTTTGGTTATAAAATATACGTGATAAGTCCCGTTTTCTCGTAAAATGTGGGCTTAAGATGGCCATTGGATCACAAACTTTACTGTTGCGAAAAGGAACACGTAAACATGTAATCATCCTGTAAAGAATAATAGTATATTATCAAATATCGGCAGCAGACCCGAAACGTGTGCTTAGTAATACTAATAAATAGTTTATATATTTATTTACAGGTCACAGTGGAAGGTAGTGACAAGAAATTTCTCAATTTCTGTGCCAACAATTACTTAGGCTTCTCGGTAAGTACCTACAAAATATGCCTCTCCATCTTAATGGGGTAAAATATACTATTGTTTAAAAAAAAGACAAACTTGTTCACGACCATTAACCCTTACGGGGTAGTCAGAGGTTCAAGTATCCATCTCCGCAATCGTAAAGGTAGTAATTCTATGGCCACCTCGAACCCACGTGTTGACCAGATAGTCAGTACTCAATGTAACAGATGGTATAATTTTTACAATTTTACATAGTCACAATACCTGTTCCGAGGAATAGATAGGTTTCTTTACGATGTTACTCCAACCGTAGATATGGTTCATTTTACAAATATACGTTTATTGAGAAAATGTGCTTTAGAAAAACAGAATACTTAATTTCCATTGCTTCAAACTTATGGTTTAAACGCTGTATTATTAGTATGTCGCGTATTTTCATATACTGTTTTACCTTAAAACCTACCTGTTTCCCAAACAGGTAATAGTCAGTGCTTGTAAATGGCGACATGGCTTACCACTTGCCACATTAAGTACTTACTTGGTCAACACGTGGGTTCGAGGTGGGCATAGAATTACTACCTTCGCAATTGCGGAGATGGACATATCTGACCACCCCGTAAGGGTTAATGGTCGTGAACGCGTTTTGCCTTTTTGTTTACATACATACATACATACACATCACGCCTGATTCCCTGTAGAGGGGTAGGCAGAGATCACGGATTTGTCCCGATCCTGACAGACCACTTTCGCTTCATTGTCATTCATACATCTTCTCATACACTTTCGGCGGTTATAGGTACACCTAACGTCACCTTTTTTCAATATAGCGTCTATCTGACTGTTGTATGTCTTTTGTTTTACTTTATCTATGTAATGGACTCTCTCTATGTTATTCCAGAACTGTCCAGAGATCGTGGAGGCGGCGCGCGAGGCAGTTGCCACTTACGGGGCTGGACTCAGCTCCGTCCGGTTCATATGCGGCACTCAGACCATACATAAGGTATAAAGCAAACAAAAGTGATAAAACAATGTTGGTGTAGTACCTATAATAATAATAATATTTTGACATTATTACACCAATTAAACTAGCCCCTTGGTAAGTACATTTAAGACTTGTGTCAAGGGTACTACTCAACGTATAATTAAGAAATATATACTTATTATGTATAGCATATATAATCAACGACCAGACTGGAAAACAGTAGAAAAGCGTAGTTCTTAACTCTGCCTCCACCGGGAATCGAACCCGGGACCTCACGATTAGCGTTCAGGTGTCTAACCGATCGAGCCACGGAGATCGTCAAAACCTATTGAGCGAATGTAAAACTATCGGCTTACGATTTATACTTCGGTGAACCTAACTTACATATAAATGACACACATACATATACAATCACGTCCTTCAATCCCTTTCGGGGTGGACAGAACCTCTGAGATTTAGTTTCTGCTAGGTCACTTTTAAGCATGAATATTGGGGTTGCGATGTCACAATGGCACATTGGTGACAGGTTGCCAGTCCATCGCCCAATAAATTTCATTTAGCTCTAGTCCCTTAGTTATCTGCTACGACATGCCGGGAAGAATGGCAGCTAGTTAACATTCTTTTTACGTCCTAGAATAGCACATAAAAATACTTTACCAAGGTATACAATACACTTTATAAAAAATATTAATAATTTAAGCTTAACAAAAGTGACCGAAAAAATCATTTTATCAAGATCTGTCCACCAAATAAGGCATGAAGGTCGTAAACATTTACATAAATAGCACATCAATATTCGATAATTTAAAAAAGACAATCGCGTTCACGACCATCAACCCTTGCAGTCAGAGGTTCAGGGCCCTTACTCCACTAATTCATATTGGCCACAATATTACTTCAGTGTCGACATTGTGGCAGTTCAATGGCCGTAATTTGACACTTTTCGCACTCCACTAACAAATTTTGGCCACTGAAACGCTATCGAAATACTTCTGGGTCTGACGTCCCTCAATATTAGTTCAATAGCCTTCATTTGGTACTCTACTATTATTATGACAGCTTTTTTTGTCAATGGTCAATTTCTAATGTACACTCACACACTCAGTTAGTAGTTTTAGTTTCAATTAAAAACATAAAATATTTTTTAAGGTACGTTTTTAGCTACGTTTACGTTATAAACTTAAAACTTTTAACTGCTAAATCAATATTCATTAATTAACATTGCTGCATTGTCAGTGCAAACAGTTTTTTAAATTGTTGTAATCCATAGACAATAATTTCTGTACTTTGAGTGGCCACTGAAGTGCCATTGACTCGCTATTATGACGCTAGTGTGGCTGTCAAAATATTAGCAGAGTGCCACTTTTACGGCCGAGATGCAGATTTATCGCTATAGCCTCGCAGTTGAGTGGCTGTCAAAGTTAATTAGTGGAGTAAGGGCCCAGGTGTCCATCTCCAGAATTGCCAAGGTAGTAATTCTATGGCCACCTCGAACCCACGTGTTGACTAGATAGTACAAATACTATTACGTGTTTGACGAACAAGTAGGTTTCCTTACGATGTTTTGCCTCACCATAACATTCGATGCATTTCGTAAATGTTATTACGAAAATGTATATAGAAATTCATTTCCATTGGTACATGCTCCAGCGGGATTTGAACCATGTACCCACTGATACAGAATCAAGCCACAAACAACTGAGCTACGTCGAATTTAATTTAAATTACTTAATTATATGTACATTTTCAGGAGTTAGAATGCCGCCTCTCCGAGTTCCACGGTCGTGAAGATACGATCCTGTACGGGTCGTGTTTCGACGCTAACGCCGGTCTCTTCGAGGCACTGCTTACCCCTGAGGACGCAGTGTTCTCTGACGCCCTGAACCACGCCTCCATCATTGATGGGATAAGGCTCTGCAAGGCTCAGAAGCATAGGTATCCTCACAGGGACCTTAAAGGTAATAATAATAATAATAAATCTTTATTGGAATCCACTTAAATTTCATAATTATAGAATAACAAATAAATTTCAATGTATAATTTATCAAAATTTCAATAACAATAATTAATTAATAGTTAATAAGTAAGTGAAATTAAAGAAGCAACCAAACTGTAGCGATTGTATTGTGGGATCCCAAAAGGCGACCAGCTCGGTGGGCGTCTGCTAGGCCTAGGCTGCGCAGAACCACCGATTTTCAGCTGGCAGCACACAGAGGGTTATAGATTAGATAACATATTCAATACTTAGATATTGCGAAGAAAATTGTATCAAATAATAAATATAAAATATAAAAAACTGTGTGACAGTGCAGAGATTAACGAATACATATACTATAATAATAAAATAAAGGTTATATAATAGACTTTAAATTATAAGACCCTATATTGAAAAAGGGTGCCGTTAGGAGTACCTATAACCGCCGAGTGTGTTTGAGAAGATGTATGAGTGTCCATGAAGCGAAAGTGGTCTGTCTGATCGGGACAAACAAATGGGAATCCGTGATCTCTACCTACCCCTCTACAGAGAATCAGGCGTCATATGTATGTATGTATGTTAAATTATATTCTATAGTATCTGCCTATCCCGTTGGAGACGTTAATATATGTATGTGTATGTATTTAAACTTTACGATTAATATGTCCCATCCTAGACTGGGACGTAAAAAGAATGCTAACTAGCTGCCGTTCTTCCCGTAACTGCGGATGTGTCTTCGGAAAGTGTGAGTGTAGGGTGTCGTGCTATGAATTAACAAAAATTGTGAGGGTAGTCAGACATTTGCTGAGACTAAAGCTAGTCTTCCCGCGACCACGGCCTATGCAACTGGGTCGAAACGTCGGGCAAAATAAAGGTAAACACATATCTTTATAAATTTATCGTGAATTGACCCGGTTTCACATAATTAATAAAATGAGTATAAATCGCGAGTGTTTAAAAATAACTAATACTACCTTCCCAAACAGAGTTAGAATGCCTCCTAAGCACCAGTGACGCGCGAACTAAGCTGATAGTGACAGACGGCGTGTTCTCCATGGATGGGAACGTGGCTCCCCTGGGCGCCCTTAGGGAGCTGGCGGATAAATACCACGCTGTCCTGGTGGTAGACGATAGCCATGCCACTGGGTTCTTTGGGAAGACTGGCAGGTGAGTGGGTAGTCATTGAGTTGCTAATATTGTGGTAACTGGTAGCCATGTAAAGTTCTGGAATAGCGTCGTAAACGTAGTGTACGATGCCCCCTGCTAGATGGACCGAAGACCTGAAGAGGGTCGCTGGTAGTGGTTGGCTGAGGGCCACGAGTGATCGTGTTTTGTGACGAACTCTTGGGGAGGCCTACGTCTAGCAGTGGCCTGAAATAGGCTGATTGATTGGTAGCTATCGAGTAGTAATATTGTCAACACAGACAAATACAGGCATTAGACGTGAGTGTTGTTGTAAATACAATTAAAGACTTCGAGGGTTAATCAATTGGTTGTTGGTTTAATAGTGTCTGTTTTATTATTTAGTAGTCGTAGTTAAGTAATATGTACAACGGGTTTGTCTCCTCACAGAGAATTTGGCAGAGATCACGGATGCCCATAGCAACCACTTTCGCTTCATTCGTATCCTTCCACCTCATCATGCATATTTGATGGCTATAGGTACTTTCAATGTCATTCATGTCGCTTATTTGTTCGTCATACTTATTATTAGGCTTAGTTTACGTAACCTCCCTTCCTCCTCACTCACATAATATACCTTCATGAATCAAGGGTCAGTGTCATGTGTTTCAAGTTTCCATACTTATTTCTGCAATGAATATAAACTATAAATACCGCATACATTTCAGAGGCACAGAAGAGCACTGTAACACTTTAAAGGCAGCCGACATAATCTGTTCGACGCTGGGCAAGGCTCTGAACGGCTCGGCAGGTGGTTACACGACGGGGCCGGCGGAGGTGGTGGCGTTACTCCGGAATGTCTCCAGGCCCTACCTCTTCTCCAACGCACCGCCACCCGCCGTGGTGGGAGCTGGGCTGAAGGTGAGTGGAGAAGAAGTAGATAGCTTTATGACTATTCTAAAAAACAATATACGTATATACAGGGTGGCGCATTCAAAACGGTCAGTATGGGAAAGTCTGAAACTATAAGAGATACGAAGATTTGTTCTTAGGAACCATGTGACCGATTTTGATTAAAAGAAAAACTGCATTCATACTTTCTTTGAAAAAACAACTGTATCCAGTACGGGAATCGAACCCGGTTGCTTTGAAAAAATAAATTGGCCCTTTTCACTTTTTCTTTTTAAATATCGATTGTGTAGGTCTTAAGCTGAAAATGTCTCTATGAAACATGGTATCGAAAATGAATAAAATGCATTGTTTTGGCATACTTTAGTTTATCATAGTAGTTTAGATACACCGTAACAATAGTTTCAGACTTTCCCATACTGACCGTTTTGAATGCGCCACCCTGTATATACTCGTACATACACGCCACGCTGGTATGAAAGTACTTATGTAAATCTATATTAATATTTCTTGTGTTAGCTGGGATGTAAAAAGTATGCTAACTAGCTGCCATTCATTCCGGCATGTCATAGCAGGCGACTAAGGGACTAGGGGAAAATAGAATCTATTGGGCCAAAGGGTAGCTACCTGTCACCAATTTTCCATATGATATCAAATCTCCTATATACATGTTAATAAGTGACCGAAAAGAATTTTTCATGTTTCCAAGGTTTAAAAAGATTAAAGGACGTGAATATAATTGTTAATTTATAATTGTAAACCGATGTTTACTAAGTACTTACATACCTCTGGTCAATACCAGGAGTTAAAAAATATATAGTCTGGGACGTAAAACGAATGCTAACTAGCTGCCGTTCTTCCCGACATATCGTAGAAGGCAACTAAGGGACTAAAGTTATACGGAATCTATTAGGCGACAGACTAGCAACCAGTCACCAATCTTTCATACATATGTACTTTTACAGGGTTTAGAACTAGTCGAAAGAAGCGACGACCTCCGTGAGAAGTTGCGCGACAACACCATAACGTTCAGGGAGGGTATACAGCATGCCGGGCTCACCGTGAGTGGGGACCAGCACCCCATCTGCCCAGTCATGGTGGGAGAGGCTCCCGCCGCTGTGCAGATGGCTAGCAAGATGCTGGGTAAGGAAAAAGTGAATGAAACTTATAATACATGTTATGTCTAATGGTCGCTATATTCAAAAAAGGTGACGTTAGGTCTACCTATAACCGTCGAGAGTGTATGAGAAGATGTATGAATGTCAATGAAGCGAAAGTGGTCTGTCAGGATCGGAACAAATGGGGTTCCGTCATCTCTGCCTACCTCTCTACAGGGAATCAGGCGTGATGTGTATGTATGTATAAAACAAAGTAGCTTTCTCTGTCCCTATGTCCCTTTGTATGCTTAAATCTTTGAAACTACGCAACGGATTTTGATGCGGTTTTTTTTAATAGATCGAGTGAATCAAGAGGAAGGTTTATATGTTTAATTACATCTATTAAATAGTGGAGTAGGCTATATATTTTATACCCGTGCGAAGCCTGAGAGGGTCACTAGTATAACATATAATACACGTTATGTCTAGTGGTGTAGTCGATGGTAGGTTTGATTGGAATAAATTACGGTAATTAGAAATATAAAGACAATGACGAACGCTTTCACGGCCATTAACCCTTGCAGGGTAGTTAGCGGTTCAGGTTTCCAACTCCGCAATTGCGAAGGTAGTAATTCTATGACCACCCCGAACCCACGTGTTAACCAGATAGTCAATACTCAATGTGACAGGTGGTAAGCCGTGTCGCCATTTACAAGCACTAACTATTACTTGTTCGGGGAACAGGTAGGTTTCCTCACGATGTTTTCCCTCACCGTATAATTCGATGCATTTCGTAAATGTGTTTTTATTACGAAAATGTGTTTTTATTACGAAAATGTACATAGAAATTCATTTCCATTGGTACATGCTTAGGCGGGATTTGAACCATGCACCCACCGATACAGAGTCAAGTCCCAAACAACTGAGCTACGTCGAAATATAAGTACATACTATTTTCTCAAATATTGTACCAGGCGCATAGACGTTGGTGGAATCTGTTGAGCAAAGGCCTAGCAACTTGCCACCAATTTAATATAACAATACCATCGCAACGATATCAATGTTAAATGTAACTTTCGACGAAGTATCCGAGGCTCTGTCCATACCGAAAGGGATTAAAGAATGTTTTTATCGAGGAATGAGTGAAGTGGAAGGGCCGGCCTAATAAGACATATAACAGTCAGATAGACGCTATATTGAAAAAAGGGTGACGTTAGGAGTACCTATAACCGCCCAGAGTGTATGAGAGGATGTATGAGTGTCATTGAAGCGAAAGTGGTCGGTCAGGATCGGAACAAATGGGGATCCGTGATCTCTGCCTACCCCTCTACAGGGAATCAGGCGTGATGTGTATGTATGTATGTTTATATATTTTGTTCACAGAACTAGGTATCTATGTGGTGGCGTTCAGTTACCCAGTAGTTCCGAAGGGGAAGGCCCGGGTTCGAGTCCAGATAAGCGCGGCGCACTCCAAAGACGACATCCGCAGGGCGGTGGACGCTTTCCGAGATACTGCCCGCTCCCTAGGCATCGGCAAGGTTTAATATATGGTATAAACTGACCACAGACAATACAGTACTATACTAGACCCGACTACCCCATATGAGATGGTGGTCGTTATGTATAAGCCCAGTGAAATAGTGCTGGTTTAAAGGATTGAATGTTGTTGAAAATATATTGTGAAATGTTATGTGGGTGTTTTATTAAGTCTATATCTGATCAGGGGCCTTACTCCACTTATTCATTGCAGGCAAAATATTACTCCGAGTGCCAAAAGTGTCAAATTACGGCCACTGAAGTATTACTGTATCGATACTGAAGTAATATTGAGCCTACAATTGATTAGTGCAGTAAGGCCCCTGCTTACCCGTTATTCGTGAACAAGTGTACATATTGTAGTTAACATATGGTATTAAGACATAATTATTTGTACAGCCATAATGAAACTAAAGAATTATAATTTTCAAATAATTTATTTATATTACATCAACAAGTCATTGCATTGCCCCTGAAGCCAAAGGGGCGGGGCTTAATTGCTTCCAACTAGAATATTTACACGCATTAATTATCAATACACTGGAAAATGTGTCAATCGAAAAAGCTTGGGAAACGTAGACATTACGACCTTTATACTTCATGGGATAGTTAAGTGATTGGTGATTGATTTTCTAATCTTCTAACCAAATATTACAAGTTTTAATTTATATTCGAGTTTGGTCTTTTATACATACGGTTTTTGTCATGATTAATAATATCCCATTTTATGTATAGTTTAAATTGATTGGCAACGACAAACAAACGCGTTCACGACCAGCAACCCTCGCGGGGTAGTTAGAGGTTCAGGTTTCCACCTCGCAATCGCGGAGGTAGTAATTCTATGGCTACCTTGTGTTTACCGGATAGTCAGATACAAACTTATATACATATATTATACTCTTTACGACCCTTATCCCTTAAAGGGTAGTCAAAGGTCATAACAATATAGCTCTATAGTTTTCCATGTTAATAGTTCACACTGTCTACTTTTCCTAAGGCAAACTCTAGTACATTAAATTAATAATAAAATATAGTCGAATATGTGTGTGAATCTGTCTATTGTAAAGACTTGAATTTTTACCATATGAAGTCAATAAATAATTGATTCAACCAATTGAAATGAATAAATCAATTGAATGGTATTAAATTACTAAATATCAAACGGTTCACATTTCACATACATACATACACACACTTCCATTACAAATTGTATCTCATACCTAAGTTATTGACCGTTCGGGGTGGCCCTAGTATAACCAACTCCGCAATTGCGGAAGGGTTAATGTCGTGAAAGTGTTTTTTATTGTATTGATACCACTTTTAATAAGAAACGGGACTTATCGCGTTAGTTTTTATATAATAATGTTACCTTCATTAACCCGACGTTTCGGCTACGTTGCAGCAGCCATGGTCACGGGCATACTTAAGTAAGTTAGTCTGCCCGTGACAAATAAAGGTAACTTTATTTTATTAAAACTTACGCGATAAGTCTCGTTAGTTATTAATCATGATATCACTAGTTTATTAGAAAAAAATTTAAACCTCATAGGTATTTTTTGAATCTCGGATTGTATATTCCCAAATGATTGAAAAACAATATTAATGTAATCTTTTCATTAATAAGCACGTATGTATTTATGACGGAATGGCTTATTCATAAATTACATAAACTTAATACTATTATTACATAACGTAAATCACTATTCACTTGCATCATAATAAATACTATCTATAGCATATTCGCGTTAAGAAAATAGTGACGTCATCCACACGATTTGACCAATGAGACGTGACAACGGTGGTCTACAATTTATAATAATAATATTTGGACTTTATTACACCAATTGAACTAACCCCTTGGTAAGTACAATTAAGACTTGTGTAAAGGGTACTAGACAACGTATATTTAATAAATATATGGAGATTCTGGTCACCTTAAATGGGATAAGGGACAGAATATGTGTGTAAACATATTTAGGACACTATTGCACCAATTGAACTAGCCCTTTGGTTGGTTCAGTTAGGATTTGCGTTAAGGGTGCTAGTCAACGTATATTTAACAAATATCTATACTTATTATACAAAGAGAATACATATATAGCATATATAATCAACAACCAGACTGGAAAGCAAAAGCAAAAACAGCGTAGTTCTTAACTCTGCCTCCACCGGGAATCTTTGGGACCTCACATTTAGCGTTCCGGTGCTCAACCAATCGCGCCACGGAGATCGTCAAATTGGTCTTTATGTAATTTTTTCTCATTTACTCACGTCTCATTGGCCAGTTTAACCTCTGAATATTATAAAGCCACTATTTTCTTAACACGAATTTCATATAGTTCAAGAATTATTTAAATGACATTAAAATAATCAAAATACTATTATTTAAGTTACGATGAAATTATTTTTAACTCGTTTTAAGTGCTGTCTGGTATTTGAATAGAGTGAAGAGAAATTTCGACCGGAGTATGTAACCATCTTAAATTGAATCTGTGATTTCGAAAAGGGCGTATGTCAAACTGTAATTAATAGTAGCTTATGTCCTTTAAAAAATATAAATTCAATTAAACCCAAGTTGATTACAAATACTATATAATAGTAGATAATTTCCTTTAAACTTAATCATTCAACCAATAAAACATGGCCTTTAGTTACATAATGATTTGTAAGCCACTTGGGTTCAAATTAAATTGGTTACCTACCCTGATTATTGACCTCTGTGCATTGTACAATGTAACTAACAACATAAGTATATATAAATAAGTAGACAAAATTTAATGTTACTATATTGCCAATATTATTATATTTAGAACGAGTGAAACGTATTAAAATGTCACTAAGCGCATTTAGACAGTTCTTCACGTCAGCATACACGTGACAATTACAAGCGCTATTTGACACTGACAGGACGTTTCACAACTCAGTACCACGCCATCTATTGGCGCAAGGACGAAATCACTTTGAGCCTTCCTTTTTATTATTGCTTCAGTGTAGCGTTTCGGGTTTCATAAGTGGGGCTGAAATTATAAAGGAATTATTAAAAACACCTTAGTTGAGCTGTGTCATGATTAGAACCAGATGTTTGAGCTAGTCGTAAGAGGCGACTAAGGGAATACTGGGTCAATTTAATTTGCTACGGTTCCGGTTCCGTAGTAACGTATGATAAACTTTGAACGTAAGAAAACATACACACATATGTATATTTAGGCCTCTACTTAACTAACGTGATCTTCCGTGGCTCTCGATAGTGTTTTAAGTTAGGGAAGTAGAGATGTGAATAATTGTATACCAATTAAGTTAACATAGTAATTCCTACATACATAATTGTCTCGTGTTAGTCTTAGATGTAAAAAGAACGTTAACTATCTGCCATTCTTCCCGGCATGTCGTAGGATACTACTAAGGCCCTAGGGGTAAATTTAATCTACTAGGCGATTAGCCAGTCTCTCATTAATGCTCCATATGACATCACAACCCCAATATTTATGCTAATAGCGGTGATCAATGGAATAGTTCAGTATTGCCAGAGGAGTCACAATTCTCTCTAATGAGGGATCGACTGAAGAGAGAGTGTGACCTCGGAGATAGGATCATCTCTTCAAAGTTAGATACACTAAAGGGATCAGAGGACGTGAATCTTACCATCATAAATACATACACATCACGCCTGATTCCCTGTGGAGGGGTAGGCAGAGACCACGGATCCTCATTTGTCCCGATCCTGACAGACCACTTTCACTTCATTGCCATTCATACATCCTCTCATACACTCTCGGCGGTTATAGGTACTCCTAACGTCACCTTTTTTCAATATAGCGTCTATCTGACTGTTATATGTCTTATTATGCTGGCCCCTACGTAACCGCTCTTCCACTTCACTCATATTCATCCGCATAAAATGTCCAAAATCATCATACGATCAATAGAGAAAGATATGTTAAAAGTTTGGGCACATGGAGCGGATGGATAGAAGGAGGGTCACAAAAGGAATCTATAAAGCCAAACGAAGGTAAAGTTGGACGCGGCTGCGTAGAACTTATACAGATCAAATTGGAGACTTTCTTCTCAATGCGGGTGTAGCGTGAAGAACTGAAGAGCATGTATGAGAAGGTTAATCGGTGTGAGTGAAGCAAGGGAGATTTGTCACCCGTTCCAGATGGCGATCGATAGTCTCTACCTATATCGTTGGGGACGTAGAGGCAAATATAATAATAATATTTGGACATTTACACCAATTGAACTAGGCCCTTGGTAAGTTCATTTAAGACTTGTGTTAAGGGTACTAGTCAACGTATATTTAAGAAATGTATACATATTATTCATAGATAAATACATATATAGCATATATAATCAACAACCAGACTGGAAAGCAGTAGAAAAGCGTTGTTCTTAACCCTGCCACTCAGCGGGAATCGAACCCGTAGTCAAAGTATAAATATGTCTTACCAGCAGTGGTGGCAGGAGGTACAGTGGCGGTGGCCTCTTGGTTCTGGCTCCTCTGCACAGGGGGCGCCAGTGTGCTTGTTGTTGTACTCGTTGACGTCGTGGTAGATACTGTACTTGGGACTTTCTGTAAGGTTAAATGTATTAAGATTAGAATGAGAGGTTATGTCAGTCCACTGCTGGACGTAGGCCTCCCCAAGAGTATGCCACAAAACACGATCACTCGTGACCCTCAGCCAACCACTACCAGCGACCTTTTTCAGGTCATCAGTCCATCTAGCAGGGGGGCGTCCTACACTACGTTTATCGAGACGCGGTCGCCATTCGAGAACCACTTTCCTCCAACGGTCGTCGGTTCTACGGCAGACGTGGCCGGCCCACTGCCACTTCAGCTAATAATTACAATAAATAAAATAATATTTTTTTACATAGAAAAATTTAAATGCGTGTCAATCTTTAACTCTATCTAAAAACAGTATTACTGTTCCTTTTAATCTGCTTTTCATTAAAATAAAAATAAGGCTCGATCAAGTATTAAGCACATTGTCCCTGCAAATTTATCTATTGTAAGGTTCTATATATGACAATCTGAATGGAATAGAAAATTAAAAAGTGTTTATGTGTATGTATACAATGGAACACAATGTCGCATTGATCATTCTAAGGATATATATGTGATTATTCATGCTATTATTGTCACTACATAGTATAAAACAAAGTCGCTTTTTCTGTCCCTATGTCCTAGTTAAATCTTTGAAACTACGCAACGGATTTTGATGCGGTTTTTTTTTAATAGATAGAGTGATTCAAGAGGAAGGTTTATATGTAGGGTAGGGTAGGGAGTAGGATATATATTTTATTCCCGTGCGAAGCCGGAGCGGGTCGCTAGTAACCAATAAACAAATCAATATAGAATACGATAACAAACCACAAAATTAATTATATCTCTTCACCACCTTATACAATATGACAGGCTGAAAGACGCCTGGTTAGTATTATATTTACGTCACAGACACTAACACTGGACTTGGTATAACATACATACATACACATCACGCCTGATTCTCTGTAAAGGGGTAGCCAGAGATCACGGATCATATCTATCCCGATCCTGACAGACCACTTTCCTCTTTATACACAGTCGGCGGTTATAGGTACTTCTAACGTCACCCTTTTTAATATGGCGTCTCTCTCACTGTTATAATAATATGTCCTATTGGGCCTACTATATAGTATATATATACTATAAATATACTAGCGTACTAATACTACGTGTATATATATACTATACAGGGTGGCGCATTCAAAACGGTCAGTATGGGAAAGTCTGAAACTATAAGAGATACGAAGATTTGTTCTTAGGAACCATGTCATCGATTTTGATAAAAATAAAAACTGCATTCATACTTACTTTGAAAAAATGACTGTATCCTGTACGGGAATCGAACCCGGTTGCTTTGAAAAAATAAACTTGCCCTTTTCACTTTTTCTGTTTAAATATCGATTGTGTAGGTCTTAAGCTGTAAATGTTTCTATGAAACATGGTGTCGAAAATGAATAAAATGCATTGTTTTGGCATACTTTAGTTTACATACACCGTTACAAAACTTGACAAGTTCAGTCATGTAAAATTGTCTCTATGGTTGTTTGTAGTTTTGTACCTCTCTACTTGTTACATACACCATATCATGTGGCATTAGCATTGCATTAATCCTTTTAGAAACTTTTGTTATCTACAGTAATCTAATACTAACAATCTATTGAAAAGTCCACTTAAAGTGATGTGTTAAACCATATTTGAAAATGTCTTGTGGGGTTATATTAAGAATGAATTGTACAAAACAAGCTATGCCACCGTTGACGACCTAAAAGTAGCAATAGAGACAAATTTAACGCAAATTCAACACATGAAAATACAAAATTCAATAGTAAAGTCTTTATCTAAACGTGTTGAATATTGTATTGAAAACAAAGATGGTCACTTAGAACACCTACTATGATAAATTAAAGTATGCCAAAACAATGCATTTTATTCATTTTGGACATCATGTTTCATAGAGACATTTACAGTTTAAGACCTACACAATCGATATTTAAAAAGAAAAAGTGAAAAGAATAATTTAATTTTTTCAAAGAAACCGGGTTCGATTCCCGTCCTGGTTACAGTTGTTTTTTTAAAGAAAGTATGAATGCAGTTTTTATTTTTATCAAAATCGTTGACATGGTTCCAAAGAACAAATCTTCGTATCTCTTATAGTTTCAGACTTCCCCATACTGACCGTTTTGAATGCGCCACCCTGTATACTACGTAACCGCCCTTCCACATCACCCACATATATTCCTTTTGTCAATCTACTATCATTCATCCGCATTACATGTCCAACATGGTAACCACTATGTACATTTAAACATACGACCATCCAACGTGACTATGACTGTACAATTCACGTTAACTATAGTCTATACACAAGTACCAATCATAAACCAGTCATGACAGCAGCCATTTAAACAATTCTCAACAAATAATTCTCCATAAACGTATGTTAACTAAGTACTGCCGTAGTTGCTATGTAAATATGGCCATGTGACTTATAACTATTCATTACGTACCTATTTTTAATAATTGACGCATTTACGTACATACATACACATAACGCCTGATTCCCTGTAGAAGGGTAGGCAGAGATCACGGATCCCCATTTGTCCCGATCCTGACAGAACACTTTCGCTTCATTGACAAAGTAGATTTGCAAGGAATATAAATGAAACTTCGTGATTACGTGATCTCTGCCTACCTATTTATAGCGAAACGGACATAACATGTTTGTATAACCTACGTTAAACCTAAGTGACTTACAAATATACTTTGTAACTATTGACCATTCAATTTTATTTACCATTCATTGAAGTACATTAAAACTACTCACATTTAAGTCGTAAACCTGTGCAAGTCTGGGACGTAAAAAGAATGCTATTTAGCTGCCTTTTCTGCTGGCATGTCGCAGGATATGATTGTAATGAAATGCCTTTATTCAACATAAGGATCATAAAATCACTTATCACTACATATTATAAAACAAAGTCGCTTTCTCTGTCCCTATGTCCCTTTGTATGCTTAAATCTTTGAAACTACGCAACGGATTTTGATGCGTTTTTTTTTAATAGATAGAGTGATTCAAGAGGAAGGTTTATATGTATAATAACATCCATTAAATAGTGAAGTAGGCTATATATTTTATACTCATGCGAAGCCGGAGCGGGTCGCTAGTCTATAATAAAATTAAAATAAATGTAATTAAACTATTATATTAAGGAAGACTTCAGTGGAATCTATTAGGCCATGGGCTGGCAACTTGTAAATGATAATCTTTATCAATAACATGATGATCGCGATAGTTTTATACGTGTTATCGAGAGAATATTGTATCTTTGAGATCCTGGTCACCTTGAATGCGATAAGGGACAGAATGTGTTTGTAAAAATATTTAGGATTCTATTGCACTAATTGAACTAGTTCCTTGGTAGGTTCATTTAGGATTTGGGTTAAGGGTACTAGTCAACGTGTATGTAAGAAATATACACTTATTATATATATAGATAAATACATACATAGCATATTATACAATAAACAACCTGACTGGAAAGCAGAAGAAAATGGTAGTTCTTAACTCTGCCTCCATCAGGAATCGAACCCGGGACCTCACTATTAGTGTTTAGGGCCCGAGTCTACCTATGCGTTTTAGCACAAACACACTTTAATATCAGACCAGTAATAGTGTGATGTTGGTACTGGATGACGCAAAAGGGACTAATTTTGCCGTTTCTTGCCGATTTCATTGCTGGAATTTGTTACTTTTGCTAATCCACACTATTACTGATCTGATATTTTTTGCATTTGTCCTAACACGCATTAGTAGACTTGGGCCTCAGATCAACCATTCGTACCTCAGAGGTCTTTACAATCTATAGTACATTCGCCTTAAGAAAATAGTGACGTCCATCATGTGTCCATGATTTAACCAATGAGATTTTATCAAGGTTTTGTGTCATTGGTCAATATGAATTCTTTTCTCGTTAACTAACGTCTCATTGGCCAGTTTAACCTCTGAATATCATGACGTCACTATTTACTTAACGCGAATAGACTATAAACGATTTTCGTCTAAAGAATTTTCTACAATGAGTTAGTGGAGTCTGGTCCCCGGTACTCACCATGACATCCTGAACTCTATCCAGCAGGCGGTCTATCCTGGCGCTGAGGGTGCCGTACTACATATTACTATACTATATTTACTTTACTATATTTATTTTACGCGTACTATATTTAACCATTTTCTTTAAAATATAAACGTTGCTCTCCAGTGGTTCTGACGCAACATATCCAGCTGAGTTGGAACCCTTTTGCTGCGACAATTACATGCACTAGTTATACCCCTTAGTTTGTAAGTTTTTTATTGTAAATGTTTTGTATTGTGTATGTTTTTGTGGCCGTAAATAAACGCTTTTTATTATTATTATTATTAGACAAATGATTTTGCTACAATTAATTTGTGGAGTATGTTCCCCTGGTACTCACCATGACATCCTGAACCCTGTCCAGCAGACGGTCTATCCTGGCGCTGAGGGTGCCGTTCAGCAGCTCCATCTGCTGGTGCAGTTCATCTGCTCTGCTCAGCGCCAAGGTCACGTCACCCGAGGTCACGTTCTGGCGTGACGAGAGATCGGATAGCGACGTCTGGTGGTGGTGAAAGGAAAAATAAAATGAAATTCCTTTTATTCACACTAGACGCAGTAATACATATACACAAATGGAGAAAAGAATTAATTATATAACAATTTACATTCATGGAAACAAGCGCACATGGCAACCCCGCGCAAGTGTGAATAGAATTTGTCTCAGCTAATGTTGATTGTGTGATTCACACTGCCAACGCTGATAAACTAGTTATAAACTACTATAATAGTTATAATAATATTGGAGGACACTTAAACCCATTGAACTATATTTCACGCCTCTATGTCCCCTAAGAGACAGACAGAGTCTATAGATCGCCGCCTGGTACGATATTGACAAATCATTCCCGCTTCACACACCCATTAACCTTCACATACATGCTCTTCTGTTTTTCACACTACTGACATCAATTAAACTAATCCCTAGGTTAGTATATTTAAGACTTGTATTAAGGGAACTAGTCAACGTAAAGTTAAGAAATATACCTAAATAAATAGATATATAGCACATAATTATAATTAACAACCCGACTGGACAGCAGAAGTTAAGCGTAGTTCTTAACTCTGCTGTACCGGGAACGATTTGGTAAGCATTTTAGTACTATTTCACATTCGTTTAAATACTACCCAAACGTATAGATGGACATAAAAAGTAGTTTCACATCTCTGCCTACCCCAGCAGGCCTTACCTTGAGCTCGTCCACGCCGGCAGATGTCGTGCCAATCTGCTTCCTCACAGCCTGGATGTCAGTGCCGAAGCCAGATATCTGTGCAAATGGATAAAGTTGAATAAGTTTTGTAAAATAAAATATTAGTTATATGGAAAATTATTTATTTGGTATAGAGTTGTATAGTGATGAAACTAGGCTAAAAAGTAAAATTTCACGATGATATAATGAATATTATTTTGTATTAAATAATTTGCTATTTAAGGTTTTGTAATAAAAATAATTTTGTGTGATGCACCGAACTACTACAGTGTCGGAAAATATCGAGCGAAAAAGCTACCTGTTTGCCGAACAGATAATACTCAGTGTTTGTAAATGTTAACACGGCTTGCCACCTGTCACATTGAGTACCGACTATCGTCAATATGTGGGTTCGAGGTGGCCATAGAATCACTAACTCCGCTTTTACAGAGATGGAAACCTGAACCTTTGACTACCCCGCAAGGGTCAATGATCATCAAAGTGCTTGTTTGTATCACTATTGTACAGTGTTTTTATACATCAATACTACGTCTACCCTTTCACGTATTATATACTTGAAATTGCATATACATTATTTAAATATTGGTGTACGTGATTTTTCAAAACAGGAAAACCCATGAATTGTCGTTACCCTTGAGTTTTGAATTTCAACTTTTTGAAAACCTGTTTCATACACTTGCAAAGCATCTTGTTTACATTCACAGAAATTATATAACATATACATTACTACTGTAATATATTCTAGAATTCTTCACGACTGTGATTCTTTTCAGTCTAGTTAGATGCTTCGTTCAATTTTCACCAAACAGTTTATATACTTCTGATTATATACCTTCTTCACGAAAGTCGTAAGAGATGACTCAGGGACTTAGAACAAATACAAACTATTGAGCAGATTATCAACCGGTATCGGGTATCCTAATCAGGATATAAGATTGATAAAATACCTATTTTGCCACGAAATTGTCGGCCCTATAAGACATTTGATAGTTTTATAGACGACATATTGAAAAAAAGTAACATTAGAAGTATTTATAACCACCGAGTGTAAATGAGGTGTTTGAGTGCCAATTTAGAGGCTTACGGACTGAAGTTCGACTGTACAATATTTCGACTTATAGCGAACTTCGAAAGTACATAGATCGAGAGGTCATTGCTTTAACAGACAATTACAAGGCAACACAACCTACCTTTTAATTACTCCTAATTGATTATATATAGTATATTATATATTTCTACTTCTAACGTCACTCTTTCTCAATAAGTGTGTTCTTTACCTGTGAGCCAAAGTTGGCGACGACTTGCTGCAGCTCTGCCAGCCTTCTGGGGGTATCCGCCAGCCCCGGCGCCGCGCTCAGCTGCCCCGTCAGCGAAGAGACTTCATTCGTCACCCTGCCATGGGAAACATAGGATCAATAATATATAAGTTGACTAGAGACCGGCTCCGGCTTCGCACGGGTATAAAATACATAGCCTACTCCACTATTTAATGGATGTTATTATACATATAAACCTTCCTCTTGAATCACTCTATCTATTAAAAAAAACCGCATCAAAATCCTTTGCGTAGTTTCAAAGATTTAAGCATACAAAGGGACATATGGACAAAGAAAGTAACTTTGTTTTATACTATGTAGTGATTACTTAACTCGATCAACTTTGAGCATAGATAGTAGAATTGCCAAGCTTGCTAAGCATATTAAAATGGCTTAAAGCCCACGACTACAATCAAATTGAAAGCATGTTAAAATATTCTACTTAACGACTTACACAGTCAACGCCAGCATGATATCATACAAAATCATTATCATATACACTTCCAATCTCTCTTACCATACACTCGCATACACTCCCAAACACACCAAACATGTGTAGATTTCAATAGTTTATTTTCTGTGGCATAATTTTTATATATCCTTAAATTAGTTTACTTTACAATTTGGGCGCTTAACTCATAACTTACTGTTACGGAGGAGCGGTCACGCCCCATACAAGTGACTTGTCACCTACTGGGAGTGCCCAGAACAAAATATTGTATATTTGACTTAAGATAAAGCAATAAAGGATTTTTATTATATTTATTATGGCTAACGGCGAGGGAAAACATCGTGAGGAAACCTACCTAGCCCGCAGGATAGGTAATAGTCAGTGTCTATACACGGCGATACGGTTCACTACCTATCACGTTGGGTGCTGTCTATCTAGTGATACGCGGGCTTCGAATGACCCATACCTAACATGCCCTCGAAATTTTGGAGATGGGCACAGCTTCTGACTACCCCGCCATAATAAAAAAGGGAGTGTGTATACACAAGTCGTGAAGCGTATGTATGTATGTTATTATGGCTCGTCTCACCTGTCTACCCTCTTGATAAGTTCGAAGTAGTCCTGTTCGAGCTGGGTTAGCCTCTTGCCGATGTCGGAGGCGTTGGCCCTCAGCTGCTGCGCGGTGGTGTGGCAGGCTTGAAGGGCGTCACCTACTCCCTCACTGCTTTTCGATACTGGAACAAGAGTAGTTAGGTATTTAGAGGGACAATGATTAGCATATCACTACATAGTATAAAACAAAGTCGCTTTCTCTGTCCCTATGTCGCTTTGTATGCTTAAATCTTTGAAACTACGCAACGGATTTTGATGCAGTTTTCTTTAATAGATAGAGTGATTCAAGAGGAAGGTTTATTTGTATAACAACATCCATTATATAGCCAGATGTGCGAAGCCGGAGCGGGTCGCTAGTATGTATGTATATCTCTTGGTTATGCGCCATGTCGTAACTTTACAGGAAAGCGATTCAAAGATTTAAAACGTGAAGAAGGCTTTGAGTATCCCGTAGACAACAGTATCAAAATCGGTCGGTCACTGTCGCAGGACTAATAAATCCTTAGCTGCACCAAATATTAAGGCATCACCTTTTCACAGTTTCCAATATATATATATATATATATATATATATATATATATAGCCATATTTAAGAGTATGTATTTATCTAGTCTAGTTCTTTCCTTTCTGTGTTCATATACACAGACGTAACCGATTTTACAGAAAAACCCATCTGTCCATTTTCGCATTTTGCGAACAACATAACGTAACGTACTCAATGAAAATAAGTATCCTACTGAAATTAGACTTTAGCGCCTGCATACAGCAACACGAAATATGTCGTAATTTGGTGAAAAGTAAGTTATTCACAATAACTGAAACGGACAAGCGAACTTTTTTCTAATTTAGTAGGGGTGAAGGTTAACATAATAGAAACACGAAGTAAAACGAGTAACTATAAGAACAAAATGTACTCTTTTGTCTGTGTTTATTGCAAAAATAAAGTTTCAAGATACTATTCATAAAATTAAATATAGGTTATTTACTCCACCGGAAATCGAATCCGGAACCTCTCGTTCAGAGGGTCAACCATATGCCTAAAAACGTACCAAGGTAAGCACGTGTTTACAACATAATAAGTAACTTAACATCCAAACTGCCTCATTTGGAGGCAAACTGGCAAGTTCAATGTCGAGCCGCGTTTACACTTTCATTAGTAGCTGTCAAGGTGTGTTCAATCGAGCGAGTCGTGTTTGCCAATGTATGTGAAATATTGGTGACGGTGGTTAGTCTGTCGTTAAAACCCTGAGGAAACCTTCTAGGCTTTTAGTTGTTATATTTGTTACAATTTTTCAAACTAGAGATTGTATACGTATGTAAAGATATATTCTTTCTATAAATGGGGATCGGTGATCCCTGCCTATTCCTTTGTATTGAAACGGGCGTGATGTATATGTGTTCTTTGGAACTTTACAGTCTGTCCTTTTAAATTTGGTGTCAATTTAAATATTTACTTACATGTTCTGTGCTAATCTGGGACGTAAATATAATAAATCGTGCGAAGAGCTAGAAACCTGTCAGCAATATTCCACTTTAAAACCAACACAACATTGGTAAAGGTGAACGTAGATATTGTGTTTTCTCTATCCACCTCAAACTGGATTAACGGACTAGATAGTCAGTATGATGATTTAAGAAGATTATACTTTTAACTTAGGCGCAAACGCTGGTATTATGTCAGCACATTAATCAATGATAATAAGTAATAGAAAAAACTTTGTATTCAAAGGTTCTGGTCACCCCGTCAATTAAAAAGGTATGAATATAAGACATATATTGTGTATATTAGTTTTGTATTATTTCTATAATATTTATAAAGGCAGGTGCCATTAATGGACAAAACTTGTTAGAACAGATGTTTAATGTGTTTGTCGCATTAATGTGCATATTTAGCATGAATTTAATTGATAATGTGCTTGTTTATGACTTGATATAATGCAACCAGCTGCCTTAGTATATGTCCTAATAATAAAGGTAACAATATTAAACTTTGTATTATAATTTTTTTAAAGTATCCAAAAAAATGATTTTATTTACGTACATAATTTACATTTACTCACGGTGAGGGATAACATCGTGAGGAAACCTGCCTATCCCTCAAGCTTCTGACTACCCCGTAAGGGATAGTATACACAAGTCGTGAAGCGTATGTATGTATGTAATAATAAACCCAAAATCTATCCTAAAAAAACTGGATCTTAACAGTTCTGTCTACCATTTAGAGAATCATGAATTTATTAAACGAATACGTATTTGTTTATATGTATGCGTATATATATATACAGGGTGGCGCATTCAAAACGGTCAGTATGGGAAAGTCTGAAACTATAAGAGATACGAAGATTTGTTCTTAGGAACCATGTCACCGATTTTGATAAAAATAAAAACTGCATTCATATTTTCTTTGAAAAAGTAACTGTATCCTGTACGGGAATCGAACCCGGTTGCTTTAAAAAACTAACCTTGCCCTTTTCACTTTTTCTTTTTAAATATCGATTGTGTAGGTCTTAAGCTGTAAATGTCTCTATGAAACATGATGTCGAAAATGAATAAAATGCATTGTTTTGGCATACTTTAATTTATCATAGTAGGTGTTCTAAATGACCACCGTTGTTTTCAATACAATATTCAACACGTTTAGGTAACGACCTTACTATTGAATTTTGTATTTACATGTCGTGAATTTGCGTTAATTTACCTCTGTTGCTACTTTTAGGGCTTCAACGGTGTCATAGCTTATTTTGTAAAATTTATTCTTAACTTAACCCCACAATAAATTTTCAAATATGGTTTAACACGTCACTTTAAGTGGACTTTTCAATAGATTGTTAGTGTTTGATTACTGTAAATAACAAAACTTTCTAAAAGGATTAATGCAATGCTAATGCCACATGATATGGTGTATGTAACAAGTAGAGAGGTATAAAACTACAAACAGCCATAGAGACAATTTTACATCTCTGAACTTGTTGAGTATTGTAATGGTGTATGTAAGCTAAAGTATGCCAAAACAATGCATTTTATTCATTTTGGACATCATGTTTCATAGAGACATTTACAGCTTAAGACCTACACAATCGATATTTAAAAAGAAAAAGTGAAAAGGGCAAGTTTAATTTTTCAAAGAAACCGGGTTCGATTCCCGTCCTGGTTACAGTTGTTTTTTCAAAGAAAGTATGAATGCAGTTTTTCTTTTTATCAAAATCGGTGACATGGTTCCTAAGAACAAATCTTCGTATCTCTTATAGTTTCAGACTTTCCCATACTGACCGTTTTGAATGCGCCACCCTGTATATATATATATATTACTACCTCTGCAATTGCGAAGATAGAAACCTGAACCTCTGACTACCGCGCAAGGGTTAATGCTTGTTAACGCGTGTATACGTATAATGCATACGTAAATATAATAATAATAATATTTGGACATTATTACACCAATTGAACTAGGCCCTTGGTGAGTACATTTAAGACTTGTGTTAAGGGTACTAGTCAACGTATTACAGAAATATATACATATTATACATAAATAAATACATATATAGCATTTTAATCAACGACCAGACTGGAAAGCAGGAGAAAGGCGTTGTTCTTAACTCTGCCTCCACCGGGAATTGAACCCGGGACCTCACGATTAGCGTTCAGGTGTCTAACCGATCGCGCCACGGAGGTCGTCAATCTGATCTAGATCTGATGTATTATCTGATCTAGGAGGTTTTGTCCACCAAGAAAGGGATTAAAAGACGTGAATGTGTATGTAGCTATGTATGATCGTTGTAAGCTAAGATAATTGAGAAACCTGACCGTATTATTTCATATGTATCTATTACAACTCCGATATTATTATTGTACATAAGAGTATTATATATCCGCGGTCTTGTTTACATCGAAAGGATTACAATAAAGTTAATTAAGCATGAATTTGTCACTATATCTGTATACTCAAAGTAATACAAAGTACAATTATTTAAGACTCCAAATGTGACATCGAATAACATCCATTTATATTAAAAAATATATATTTAAAAATATTTGGGACTCTATTACACCATTTGAACTGGCCCCTTGGTACGTTTGTTTAACAGTTGTGTTAAGGGTACTAGACAACTAATAATTAAGATCAATATACTTACCTATTATATATGAATAAATACTTATATATCATAAGTAAATTAACGACCCAATTAGAAAGCAGAAGAAAAGCGTAGTTCTAAACTCTGCCTCCACCGGGAATCGAACTCAGGATTATTATTAGAGTTCAGGTGGCTAACCGTTCGCGCAACGTAGGTCGCCATAATATGATGGTTAATACTCTAACAGTTATTTACATACCAAATTGGGAATATTCTTCTCAAGGAATAGAAGAGCATGTATGAGAAGATTAATGGGTGTGAGTAAAGCAATTGAGATTTGTCAAGGTCGTTTCAGATGACGATCGATACTCTGCCTATCCCCTTAGGCTCATAGAGACGTGAATATATGTATGTATTTACCTCTATCCAACTCATTCCTCATGGACACGATCTGTCTCCTAACATCCACAAACAGCCACAACGTGGTCGACGCCGCCACCATGCAAATACAAACGCCAAGCAGCATCACCACATTGACCAGGGACCTTGACCTTCGCCTCCTGGGTGACCTTCGAGACCAGGTCTCTCCCTCATCACTGGAACAGGAGAGGAGACGACCTCCCCTGACGCTGCCAACCAAGGCGTCCAGCTCACGACGTTTGCGCATCTTCTTTCCAACTCTTAAAGGTACATTTCCGACTACTGCTTCCATGATTTAGGAGGTATCAGCACATTTTCTTGGGTGGAACGCACTGAAGTTTAGGTATTTTGGAGTCACTTTTTGGTTAAGTTATGTTTGGTTGTTAAGTTTTACACCTTTTGGTCACGCAATGATCATTAGTTAGTCTTTAAGTTAATGATAAGTATTATTGTATGGTTGATTAAAGTTATTTATTTACTTTAATTTTAATCACTATTTTAATACACAATTAAACACACTTTTATTTACTATTATTCGTCTGGAAACTTCCAAATTGAAACACCTAATTTAATCTTATCTGTTATCTTACGTGTGATGACTAGTCGAGTTTATTTTGATTCTAAATACCAAAAACACGTCTGTTCATCACCGCTGCGAGTGACGGAATGAATGAATGAATAGGTATTGAGAGCAAACCTTGGTCCTACTCACAACTATTGTAATCACAAATCAAACATACCGATATGGCTGACCGCTACAGTGTAGTGTTTTATAAACAATATAGAACACTATATTACATAGTGATAACATGTAGCACTTTAAGAAAGAATAAAGTATGGAAAAAAAGTGACATTAGAAGTACCTATAACCGAGTGTGTAGGTATTAGGAGATGTATAAGTGCCAATAAAGCGAAAGTGGTTTGTCAGGATCGGACCGGTTGGGAATTAGTGATCTGTGCCTATCTCTCTATGGGGAAACGGGCGTGATGTGTATATTTCTCAAAGAAAGGAGGACTGAATACTATACCACAAGGTTCTGTCCATATTTTACGATATTTTAGGTGTAATCATATCATATCAAAGGCAATAAACAGATTTTTTATATCAGTGAAAAAGTTTGTTTGTTAATACCAAATTCTGATTATTATGATTATTAATGAGAATTACATGACTAGTAAAAGATTGTGTTATAAATCAACAAACAGGCACTTCACGCCCATTTCCTCATAAGAGTAGGCATGGATCACGGATTCCTAATCTGACCTAACCTTACAAAACTAGTTTGCTTCCTTTACATCAACATTTACATTCGACGTATACTTCTAATGGCACCCTTATATCATCGACCATTGATGCTAAAAACCCGCCCTACCGTTTCATCCTCATACATTACTTTTGTCAATCTACTATCATTCGTCCGCATAACATGTCCAAACCATCGAAGCATGCCCTTTTCAATCTTAGTCACTACATCTTCTTTCAAACCGTAACTCTCTCTTATCTTTCAAATAAAATAAGCTTAGGTACTTTGTTTTAAATGTAATAATGACTAGGTTGCGACCAAGGTACTATGGTAACTAACTGGTCGATGGGCTAGCAATCTATCACCAATATACAATGTCATAAAAACCCCTGATAATTCTAGTAAATCTCAATTTATGGTAACTATTCTGCTTTTACTAGACAAGATATCACCGAGTTTTACTCTACACCAAAACGTATATAACGACGAGAATTATTACATTAAATACTATCAAAAGTACTATATGTAACCACTTTTTAAACACTTCATACACTATCACCAAAGGCATATAAACACTATTAACATGTCCTAGGTTACAGATTTAACACTATACCTAACTATTTCCACAACACAACACTATAATTTAACTGACTATATGTTAAGAAACAGTGCTCAAATAGTCTGTCTGTAGAGACTAAAGTACTATCGATCGCCTTCAATGAATGGAGTTGACGCGTGCGCTCTGCATACCTCTTACGCATTTACAAATGATAAGGATAACGTTTGTAGTTTTGATAAGAGTGGCTACCTTATGTGGGATATGGGATTGAGTGTACGAGTATTGAAATTAGAACTTAAAATTAAGTATATTATAGTTTTGAGATACATATTACGCTAGTTCCCTTTAATGATGTAGGATGAATGTAGACAGATATATCTATTTATTTCTTAGATCCTGGCAAAAGACTCAAATACATACTATTTAGAACTACCTATAGTATATGTGTAAATAAAACCCAATATTTACGACTTACTTGCAAAAATACTTGTACATCGAATATAAATATACAAAACTATGCTATATCCAATATAAATACCACAACTTAAGGTATGCTTTTTAAAAATATAGATCCTTGATCTCTGATTACCCTTTTCGACCGTGACACGTACAATATAGTATATATTATATGCGTCACGTCATCTAATCCCTTTCGAGGTGGACAGAATTTTAGTTATAATATCTCCGAGGTCACTTTTTAGCATGATTATTGGGGTTGTGATGTCATAATGGAACATTAGTGACAGGTTAGTAGCACATCGCCCAAGATATTCCATTGACCCCTACTCCCTTAGTCGAGTCTTCTAACATGCCGGGAAGAACGGCTGCTTGTTTGCATTTTTTGCGTCCCAGCTAGCACGGGACTTATTATATGCATTTAATATTTATGTCATACACACACTTGATTCAATGTCTGTGACACAGTATGAACCGCGAACCGCCGTTTCAAGGCCACTTCAATGTCGAAACTAATCAACTAACTGGCTATTGAGTGTTTAGACTATAGGACTATTATCGTATATTTCTAAAGAGAGTTCAACCTCCTTCACTTTTAAGATTTTAAATGTATTTTTTATTATATTACTTTTTTTAATGGTTTGTTAGGATCGGGACAGATGGGGATGCGTGATCTCTGCCTACCCCTCTATAGGGAATGAGGCGTGATGTGTATGTATGTATTTAGAATAATTTGTACATATATGCATTTAACGATTTAACACAGTGACTACCTAGATATTTGTTAGTTTGATTCAATATTATTACATCTTTGACCTTCTGCCAACGCCGCAGGGTTATAAATACATTCACGTCCTTCAACCCTTTATGGGGTGGAGAGAGCCTTGGATATATAATTACCGAGGCCAATTATATCATTAGTGTAATGGCTCTAATAAGGAACATTAACGATAGGTAATTAATATATGTAATAATAATTGAGACACTATTACACAAATTGAACTAGTCCCTTGGTAAGTTCATTTAAGACTATTAAGGGTACTAGTCAACGTATATTTAAAAAATATATACCTATTATATATATATAGATAAATACATAATATTATACATTATATGTAATCAACAACCAGACTGGGAAGCAGAAAGAAAGCGTAGTTATTAACTCTGTCTCCACCGGGAATTGAACCCGGGACCTCAAGAATGGAAGATCGCGCCACGGAGGCCTATCGCAAAATGGAATCCATTGACCCCTAGTCCCTAAGAAAAGCAGGATTTTATGTACCTTTAAGTACCAAATCAGCTTTGGTGACTTTTATGCATTACCATCCGTTAATCCTATTGGCGGTGGACAGAACTTTGGAGATACTTTGGAGTCACTTTAGCATAAATATTAAAGGTTGTGAGTCCTTAGTCACCTCCTACGACATGACGGAATGAAAGGCAGCTAGTTAGCAGTCTTTTTACGTACCAGATTAGCACGGCACGTGATGTATGTATGTAGAATGTAAATTACCGTTATTAGTATTATAACTTGTTTGTTTACAAACTTGAAACGATTATTATAGATGTGTATCGGATTAGTGATAAATGCAAACAAAGTATTAAATATAATGTTAAACGTATCTGTTGTCGTATAGGTAATATACCAAAGAGTTGTATATTTAGAAATACTTATAACCACCGAGTGTGTATACAGAGGTATATTCTTGTCTATGAAGAGAAAATTACCTGACAAGGTCGAGGATATTAAGAATCTTGTATCCCTGCCTACCCCTCTATATGGAAACGGGCGTGACATATAACTATGTATTAAGACAAAATACAAACGCGTTCACGACCATTAACCCTTGCGGGGTAGCCAGAGGTTCAGGTGTCCATCTCCACGATTGCGAAGGTAGTCATTCTATGGCCACTTCGACCCCACGTGTTGACCAGATAGTCAGTACTTAACGTGACAAGTGGTAAGCCATGTTCGGGGAACAGGTAGGTTTCCTCAAGCATTTCGGTAATGTATTTTTATTACTAACTATGTATGTAGCAGTATGCAACTTATTATTTGACGTCATTTTACGTCAGCCATTTAATCTGTACCACAGATAATACAATACTAATACTAGTAAATACGTATATGGTTTTTACAAACTTCGGACTGATAAGATAAATCTTCTTTATACAGATTTTCATTGATTAGGGTAAAGATAACAAATAAACATGTACATACTTAAGTACGTATGAACGAAGTCTGCATTGATATAAAAGATGGACAGAACCTTGGAGTAAAAAAGTAAAAAACTCTATAGCCCGTATGACAATAGAATCAATTTTATCTGATTGAAATATATATAAATTTATTGAATTATGTATTTATATACCTTGTTAGTCTGAGAAGTATAAACAATGCTATCTAGTTGCCGTTCTTCACAGCGTTTCACAGACGTCGACTAACGGACTAGGGGCAAATCTAGGGATTCTTGCGGTCAATAGGATAGCAACCTGTCACCGATATTCTATATCGCAACGCCAATTTTCATGCTATAAAGTTACCTAGGTTCTGTTCATCCCGAAAGGCATTAAATGACTTGAATGTTTTCGTATGTATGATTTCTGTCTCTATAGGGAAGTATTTCTTTATAGGGCAATGAGTGTATTAGTAATCTAATATTATACATACATACGCTTTACGACTTGTGTAAACACACTCCCTTTTTTATTGTGCCGGGGTAGTTAGCAGCTTGAGTCCCATCTTCGAAATGTTAGGTTAGGTTAGTCCCATGTTAGTATGGGTCATTCGAAGTCCACGTTTCACTAGACAGGCAGTAAACCGTATCGCCGTATATAGGCACTAGATATTACCTATCCCGAGGGATAGGCAGATTTTCTCACGATGTTTTCCCTCACTGTTAGGGACTGTAAATTATGTACGCATATTTAAATTTCTTTCACTGGTACATGCCAGAGCCGGTATTCGAACTTAGGACCTTTCTCATAAGAAGTAAGAGGTCTTACCCACTGGGCTACAGCCGCTAGGTATATAAACATTCTATATCATTTTTGTAAGGAAAATCACCTTTTAATATTGAACAGACTGACAAGTAACTGATAAATAACTTATACATAATAAATTATTCAGACAACATAATCAATTATATAATTAAACAGGAATATTAGCATAATTTTATTAATGACATGTTATGTCTACATTCTTTTATGAGGTATCAATTACACATTTTACATACATGTCACACACATGATCCAAAAAGTATGGTCAGAATCACGGTGCATAAATTTCGTATTTTTATTAGGAATAGTACCCATATTAGTATTCATATAGGGAGGGACAATGGTTTCAGTTATTTTTTAGGGATTATGCCAAACATTGTATGTATACATGTGTTATTTATTTACGTACATAATTTACAGTCGCTAACGGTGAGGGAAAACATCGTGAGGAAACCTGCCTATCCCGCAGGATAGGTAATAGTCAGTGCCTATATACGGCGATACGGTTCACTACCTATCACGTTGGGTGCTGTCTATCGAGTGATACGCGGGGTTCGAATGACCCATACCTGACATGCCTTCGAAATTTCGGAGATGGGCATTCAAGCCTCTGACTACCCCGCCATAATAAAAAAGAGAGTGTGTATACACAAGTCGTGAAGCGTATGTGTGTATGTATATAACATATCCAGTGTGTGTAGTGTGAAGAATAGAAGAGCGTGTTTGAGAAGTTTAATGGTGTGAGTGAAGCAAGAGAGATTTGTCAGGATCTTTCCAGTTGGCTATTAAGTCTCTGCCTTCTGCACTTTTAGAAAAGAAGAAGTGTAAATACATAAATAAAGAAAACTAAGTGTATGTTGTGATATGTAAGGATTATCTAATAGTGTATTTCATATTTATATAAATTATTTTATTAATTATGTGAGACCGGGTCAAATCACGATGAATTTATAAAGATAAGTGATTACCTTTATTTTGCTCGACGTTATATAAATTAGATATGTAATTGCAGAGATAGGTAACAGGGCCCTCTGACTACCCCACAAGGAAAAAGAACTATGAAGAATATGTGTATAATGTTAATTTAAGTAATTAATAATGTACAGTGTTAATAAGTTTATTTTTGAACACCAAGGTCAACTACCATAAAACCTGTTCTGTTTTGACCTTAAAAGGGCCTTTTTAAAAATCATTTAAAACCTTAAAGTCTCATTCTTAACATAAGTAACATGACTGTTAACCTTTTTGAGAAGGACAGAGACGTGAGTGAATTGTTGCAGCATTTGAACCTTTCAGGATTAGAAAAACTGAATAAAATCAATATTTCTATATCTCATTAACTCACATATTATTTGTTTATTGACATAGACTATTGCATATACTGAGCAATAGATAAGATTCTAGTTGATTGACTTCTATTATTACATTTTACTGTTTATTACATTTTATTACATTTCACATGGATTCACTGTTTTATAGCATTGGCCAAGTCACCTGACACATGCATCCATAGCCTGATAAATGCTAGGGTCCTTAATAACATGAGTCATCATTAAGATCCTTGCGCACACACTTATGACCATGAAGTGAGAGTGAGCACTCAGTTTTATGAAAGCATATACCAGGGCCCTTACTCCACTAATGCATTTTAGCCATAATATTACATCAGTAGCAATACAGTAATACTTCAGTGTCCATAATTTGGCACTCCACTAATAAATTTAGGCCACTGAAGTGCTATTAAACTACATCTGAAGTACTTTTGCGTCTGAAGTACAAAAAGGCAACTCCATTAATCAAATGTGCTTCAATGTCAGTTCAATAGCCTTATATTTGGTCCTCCACTATTGACATTTCTGTACTTTGAGTTGCCACTGAAGCACCACTGACTTGCTATTGACTCGCTATTGAGGTACAACTGTGACAGCCCAAAATTTTAGCTGAGTGCCAATTTTACAGCCGAGACGCAGTTGTGTGGCTATCAAAGTTAATTGGTGGAGTAAGGCCCCAGGTGGCTCGGCAAATACTATGTATATAGTTATTCTATATTATAATTAGGTAAAACTAGGTACTTACTGCTAAGAACTTGGCTATTCAATGCAGATATCTGGTCATAGAGCTGCACACTCATATACGTGACCACAACGAGCCACACAACCAGAACTATCCTTAGCATCCATCGGACGCATAACTCTATATCAGTCTTCACATTGGTTTGGGTTGCACCAGCCAGGTTGCGGTTTCTCTCTCGTCTGGAAAGGATTGTGAAAATTAAATAAATGAAAATCTTTTTAAGAAAATGAATTATTCTATTCCACATAAGGATCATAAAATCACTTATTAAAAGATAAAAAAAAAACATTTTACCAATTCTTAAAATAAATCAAATTACTTAGATAAATAAAACTAATGGCACTTCGTAAAGAAAAATCTCTGCAGAGAACAAATGCCAAGAAACTCTGCAGACAAAATTGTGAATTATATTATAATGTGAATGGTTCATAGTTACTTTAAAAGTTAATGAAAAAAATATTTTATATTAATAGGTTGTATACTGAGTTATGCTTAAATTTGCCAACTAAGTTAATATCTTTCAAGGATTGATCCAAACTGGCTTCTAATGTAACTACTGTATGTTACACTACTTATGAATGCAATGTTAGGTTTATATTGTTAGATGAGCTAATTTGCTTGGTGAAAATTATGTAGAGACTTTGACTAAAGTTATATAAATTGTATTTTTTAGGTTTTAATAATGTTTATCATATTCAGCTTAGAGATAGGTGTTTTCATGCATCAGCAGTGAGTACAGAATAACTGATAAAAGGTGCATACCACTTTAATTAATCTAACCTTGTAACTTTCTTTTTACGAGGAACAATATCCAGCTGGAGATCTTCCGATTCTTGATCTGAGGAGATCTCCAAGAGTCGGAAATTCTCCTTGAATTCCTTTCCAGTCACCGACATAATTCTGGCATTTAAATAGTTTTAAAGTAGTAATTTGTTACACAGTTAAAGGCCACGAATTGTTAGGTTAGTTTATCATTTTCATGGGAGCTTTACAGGAAAATAATAAGCTTATTCATGTAAGAAAATTAGAGAGTTTACTAGCTTAACAATTCTATCACAAAATGTTTAAAATTCACAAGTTCAACATTGACTCATATCAACAAAACAAGAACCAAAACAAATATGAAATTATGAATATTTCAAGGAATCTAGACATAATACTGACATTTGATATGTCAAATTTCACTATAACGGAAATAGTCACTTGATTTGGGGATGGGCTTGCATACTTTAGAATACTAAATTAAAATTAGAAAAATGATATTAATACTAATATTGTATTACAAAATTCATTAAGTAATTAATAATGTATAATAAAAAAGTTACCCGTCACAAAGCAGCCTCAACAATGCAGTAAGCATATCCTATAACAATTTAATACAATAAAGGTTGTATATTGTATTTATAAACGATAAATATATAAGGTTTAATGTTTTAATGTAAGTGAAAAAGCGAACTGGAGAACTTAAAGTCATATTCGAAAATTTATTAATTTCCCTTGTTCCTAACTTGTAGTATATAAAACAATGAGCTAAATATCTGTAAAAGTACTGTAACTTTCTTAAACACACAACAGTTTTGATAAACTTCATTGAATTTCTTCTTGACTTTACTACTTGATACATCGTTTCAATTTTCTTAGCAAAATTTGATATATATAACTTCAATACACATCACTAGCAAAAGTTAACCTAATTTTTGTCCAAGACTTTATTGACTTGACTATTCAATTCATCTCTGTAGGTAGACTGTACCTATTCAATCTGTACCTGTATAATTTCAGCTATAAATGTTAAGAAAAGTCTAAATGATAACATAAAGTCCATATTAATACGTTTGAAAATGAAGGAGAAATGGAAATATGTGTTATATTTAATATGGTTTTCTTACTTAATTCTATCCGCGATTTTTATGTTCGGCCGAGGGTTTTTGTTGTCCAGGAAGACTTTAAGCGACAGATCTGAGTGCCTGGACCTTGCCAAGTTCGGGTGCGATGGCAAGGAGGGTACTAGTAGTGATATGTGCAGTGATAGTGAGAAATTACGGCTAGTTATGTCCAACCCTGGAGCTCCGATGGTTTGTCCACAGAAGAAGACCAGGGTAGTTTTCCTGTTAGTGGATGCTCTTCGCTACGACTTCACAGTCTACAATGAGAGCCTGACTAATCCTTTGCCCTATCAAAACAAGTTGCCATTCATAAATGAGCTGCTAAAACTGGCACCAGAAAAAAGTAGGCTGTACAGGTTCGAAGCTGATCCTCCAACCACTACCCAGCAGAGAATCAAAGCTTTGGTCACTGGGTCTCTGCCCACCTTTGTGGATGCTGGATCCAACTTTGCTGCTTTAGAGTTGCAGGAAGATAGTGTTATAGATCAGGTGAGAAGAATGATCATTTATTGTTTTGAGAATTTGACTACTTGAGTTTCATCTTTGCATTTCGTCTACTGAGGGACTAATGGACTAGTTTCTTGAGCATTCTGTTACTGGCTTTCATTACTAATACTACTAATTTTCTATGACTTTTATTTTCAAAAATAGGCTTAATATCACAAAAGCTCCTTTGGGATTCTTTCTTCTGTCCACTCCCTTAAGGATTAAGATATTAGTATATATTTGTATTAAGTTCTTTTTCCTGGTCAATAAAGCAAAGACAGACCTATATTTCTTATCAGTGAGGTAAATACAAGTATTTTTATCAACCAAGATAAGAAACTAACTGCAGTACTGTTATCAGTTAATGTCAAATAGTAATTATTATAATAATCTGTGTATGAAGGTGGTTAATCCTAAAGATCTTGGTTTGATTCCCCGCTTATCCTAAACTAAAAGATCCACTATTAGAAATGCAAAGGCTTTTATTGTTACATGAATAATGTTTCCCTTTTTGTGAAAGATAAAATCTTAAATCTTGTGTAGCTACAGTCAAGTTCTATCTGTGATTATCCCTTAGCTACTCAAAGCTATTAGGTAGCTAGTACCAAAACTACAATCATTGTTTAGAGATTTTGCCATAGCATTTTCCTCACTGAATCTAATAGCTCATAATAGATATGCTAGCAACTCTTTTAGCCAATAATAAAATAGCCTTGAAATGTTCTGTCTCTAAGTTATGTTCACCCTGAAAAGTATTAAAACAGATATTTATGTACCTATTACATATGTATTATATCAGGGGTGTCCAAACTAGATTGGACCCAGGGCCAATAAAAAAGACTAAATACATTGGTGGGCCGCAAAATGTTTATTAAAATGACAAAATGGTAATAAGACCAATCCAACTACTTGGATTAGTACGGGCCAAGAGCAATCCCATTCTAAAAAAAAAAAGAAAAGAAAAAACATTTGCTCATTAATGTATTTAAAATTTTAAAGTTAAAGCTATTGTTAATTAAAATAAAGTATTATAATATGCAGTGGGTACCTACAGATCTCTTTGTAGTCGGTGTACCCGAATCGAATTTTTTTTAAGTCGGTTAAAAAGGTTCAATGGGCCGCAGTAATCTAAACCAGGGCAGTGGTTTGGACAGCCCTGTATTATATAAGGGCCAGCTAATTTGCTCTCATTGTTCAACATACATCAATACAAATTCACATCCTTCTCTCCCTTTCAGAATGGACAGAACCACAGAGATATAATATCTCCTAGGTCACTTTTCATGAATATTTGGGTTGCAATGTCGTAATGAATGGTGGGTTGCGCGCCCATTGCCCAACAGATTCTTTTTGACCCTAAACCCTTAGTCGCCTCCTACGACATGCCTGGAAGAACTGCAGCTTGTTAACATTCTCTTTTGACTCTCATTGTTCTAAAACAGACACATGCAACAGTGAGACTCATTTCAACTTCTCATTTAACTCAGATAACGCAAAAGCGCCGTATACCGAACACTGATAGAATTGACTACGTAAATCACATAAAAGATAAAGAAAATTTTGAAAGTATAATAATATAAAACGTTATTTAAAAAGATTACGATATTTACTTTCATAAAATCACAAAGAAAAATATCAAATTTGCCTTTTTCATACCTAAATCTGGTATCTAACTCAAAAAACTTGATTTATACCGAAAGCACCGTTTACCGACCGGCTAACGCCTGACGTTCCTGATTCCGACCACTGAGGTGCCTGATTCCGACCAGCCGTATCTCGCCTGCTAAAATACCTTCTATGCTCACAAAACGAAAGAAATCAAGCCTTTAATATATCCCCGTAATAAGTATGCTACCTGCTTGTAAATTTCTGAAAAAATTCGATATTTTATTGTTGTTGACAAAGCAAATCATGCTGCGAATATTTCGTAGGTAAAATTTATCTGTCGCGGCCTCAACACATAGACCAGCGTCAGTACCAAAGTGGCGTAGTCCCTCTCTCATTATGAATTGACTTGATATGTAGGGTCGAGAAGAACATTCATTGCCGTAGACCTAAAAACCAGCTTTTTATGATGGTCATGGAGTGGAATTGAAACTAGAGCGTTGCATGGCGTAAGCAATTGTGGAACTCTTTTTGAAACATCCAGGTGGCTGACAAATAACACACTTGTGAGAGCGGGCCTCATCTTTGTCACCTTCTCTTCTGCCAAACCGAACAGTCACTCCATACCTAAACTTATACCGCATTGCCCTTGTTCGCTTTCAAGGCAACAAAAGAGCTGGTATGAGACGGTGAATGGGCGTAAACAAAGCCAGAGAGATTGTCAGGATCGTTCAAGGTGACGATCGATAGTCTCTGCTCATCCCATTAGCAAAGCGTATGTTGATTATCATGAATGCTTTAGAAAGACAGGATAGTATGTCAGAATCTCTATAAGAAGTGAACGATCAGGAAGTGGAACAAGTAAAAAAGTAAGAATCTGGTTTATTTGGCAAGTATGTTGATTAGATATGGTGAAGGTCATATAGAGCGGGGAAGAGACTGAAATAGGGAAATATGACAAACGGGGTTAAGATAGTTTGATGACTGGTCGCTGGTTGAAAGTGGATTCAAAACGCCGTTCTGGTTCCTACTTTTATATATGGTACTGAATGTTGGGTTTGGAAAAAAGTATCACGGTAGCATAATGCAATACAGATCAGGTTCCTAACAAAATATGTACATAATAGAAGATTATGTGATAGGGTAAGGCAATAAATGAAGGCGTGAATGATGCCGTATTAAAGAAGATGGTGATAATATCAAAAAGAATGTTAAGGTTGTTTAGGCAAATGGAGAGGATGCATGAAAGCTAGGCTACGAAAATATTTACAAAACTTAGATTGGTAGCGCTGGATGAGGCAGGCCACGTAGAAGTTATGCTGATCTAAATATGATCTTCTCAAAGTGGGTTTACATAGGGAAAGGAACAGAAGACACACGAGATCTTAATGAGGATCGTTCAAGGTGGCGAACAATAGCATATCCCTATACCGTTAGGGAAGTACAGGGGTTAATATATGTATATATATACATATAATAGATGTATGCACTGAACACCTGACACTAACACATCCAGACTGATCCATGTACTAAGAAACCAAAGGTTCTTGAGTTGGACGGATACCGGTACATGGTGATTAAATCGTGTCCCGATTCCGACCAATCATATTATTACGTAATAAAATTTTAAATTTTAACATATCTACATATTTTTAGTACTTTTTTACATTATTGACACTTGACTAATATAACAATATAGCAAAAATGTAATTATATCTGTTTAATATGACTAAATAGTAAGCATTCAAAACATTCAATGTTAGACGTAATGATACGTATTGAGAATTAAAAGTCAAAGTTTAGACACTTTTTACAAAAAAAATATAATAGTTAGTATTGGTCGGATACAGGTCTTTAAAATAAGAAAAGTCTTAAGAGTAAGAAAGTTAACATGAAATAATCTCAAAGCTCATCAAACAAATGAAAAATAGCTTTATTCCCAAAGTACGAAAATCCTGTATCCGACCAGAGTGGTCGGTATTCGGAACGTACTCATTTTATAGAGGACCAGATTCCGACCATTATTATTTGCTTGATATTTTGAATAAAATACGCAAATATTACTTGCTGATTGATATCGACGGTGCTCAACAAACCAATAAATGATATGATGCAAAAATACTACGAATTAAGCAAAGTTTTCTTCAAAATAATCCAGATCTTCGTTTACGCCGATTTATGTTTTTTTCGGATCCGATTTGTCAAAAAAAATTCCCTTGCGACGATTTCGGTCAAATGAGATATTTGCTGTTAACGTATCTAAACCAAATTTTGTCTTATAATGTAATATAAATTTATGAACTAATTGAGTGCAAATTCATAACTTTAACGTGAAATTTATAAGTTTAGGAGGGAAAAAACCAAAATGGTCGGATACAGGAGGTCGGTCGGTATACGGCGCTTTTACGTTAAATAGAATTAAAATTATACACAAAGACAAAACTCATTCACGACCATTAACCCTTGCAGTGTAGTCAGAGGTTCAAATTTCCATCTCCACAATTGTGAAGGTAGCAAAAGTAGAAAGTCACCTCGAACCCACATGTTCACCAGATAGTTAGTACTCAATGTGACAGGTGGTCAGCCATGTCGTCATTTACAAGCTTACAAGGTAGGTTTCCTCATGATGTTTTCCTCACCGTTTTTAATTATACCATCACTGTATTAAAATTGTAGATCTGACTAACTACTCCATTTACATTGATATGATACTTTATAGGCAAATACCTAATGTGTATAGTTACTAACATAAATTATTACTTAAAAAAACTAATCAAATAACGTAATATCATGTCATATTGTTCTCTTTTCCAGGTTCACTCCAGAGGTGGTAAGATAGTGTTACTGGGTGATGATACGTGGCAACGTCTGCTTCCTGACAAGTGGTTGCGGTCACACACTTTATACTCCTTCCATACGTGGGACCTCGATACTGTTGATGAAGGTAATTGTAGTAATTTGTTTTTCACTTATAAACATAATACAGGCTTATATAAGCCTTGTCTCTCTGCAGAGGGTTGTGGAGATATTGTGGCATTCTATTCATTCTATACTACTATTCTGATTTACTCACATCCTGGCTTTTTTCTATTCAATCATTTCTTTCTATCCTGACGTACAGCTTTTGCTGGATTGACATCCATACATCTTGTTATCACTCAATTATAGTTATTTATATCTTCTATATATTGGTATTATATTTATCACCCATTGTTCAAAACACTAGACTTTATCTGTAGTATGCCATTAGCCGGGTCCACACCGGACGATCCATCTCGCTCCGATCGCGCGAGGCAGGAACGTGATCCGAAGGCGCGCTCGGTGTGGACGTGCAAATCTTGTGCATGGATCGCGCGATCCCTGGTGCACGCGATCCGTTCGTTGTCGGTTTTTTTGCCAGCTTCAAACGCCTAACCTAGGCAAGGTAACATGGCGCGCGCGGTGTGGACGGTTGTGTGTGATTCGCGCGATCTATGCACATCATCATCATCATCAGCCTGTCTGAATCCACTGTTGGACATAGGCCTCCCCCAAATGACGCCACTTCTCCCTGTCAGTGGCCGTTCGCATCTATGCACATATCATTTCATATTGACTAGTACCCTTAGCACAAGTCCTAAATAAACATACCAAGGGGCTAGTGTAATAGTGTCTTAAATATTATTCTTATTGTCCAAAATATTGTATTGTCATCTACTAAAATTTAATGCTCTTATACCTTTGAATTGCAGCCGTAGACTCCAAGATCTACAACGAGCTAGTCAAAGATGACTGGGACTTCCTAATGGCCCATTACCTTGGCGTAGATCACGCTGGTCACCGCTACGGACCCAACCATCCGGAGATGACGAGGAAGCTCAATGAGAACAATGAGAGGCTGAAGAGGATTGTGGAGTTGTTGCCTCAAGATGTACTGCTGGTGGTAGCCGGAGATCATGGGATGACAGAGGAAGGTTGGTAATACATACATACAAGGTGGAAATTCATAGTTTCTATCTTGTTATCCAATTTATATAATGGGCTATAGTATAATGAGGTTGTGATTATGTTAATTAATGTGGAATAATTATGTTGAATCAATAATCATCTATTGTAAATGTATTAAATTTACTTTGCCAAATGTTAATGGTGTCGAAACCAATCTAATAATAAATAATGAGAAAATAGATAAAATAAATACTACTGTCTTCTTAGGGATAACTTTAGATTCAAAGCTGCAGTGGGGAGACCACATTTGCGTTTTATCTAAAAAACTTAGTTCCGCGGCATATGCTGTTAAACGAATTCGGGAATATACGGACGAGTACACGGCTAGGATTGTTTATTTCAGCTACTTTCATAGCATTATGTCTTATGGCATCTTGCTGTGGGGTTGTGCTGCTGACATAAACACAATATTCGTTTTGCAGAAGAGGGTTGTTCGCTGCATTTACAGAATGGGCCCCAGAGAGTCACTTCGCGAAAAATTTTTTTTTTATAGAAATTGATATTTTGACGGTTGTTGCTCAGTACATATATGAGTGTGTCATTTATGTACATAAAAATATAAATATTTTTAAAAGAAACTGTGATGTTCATAAAATTAATACTAGGAACAAACATAAGCTGTATCTGGCGCCCTCGAGGCTTCAAAAGGTCAAGAAATCTTTTGTTGGAAATTGCGTGCGTTTTTATAATCATTTACCGGACTGGATTACGCGATTGTCCTTACCTAAATTTAAGACTATAGTTAGAGGCCGACTAGTCCGGGGCGCTTACTACGCGGTCGGGGACTACCTCGCCGATGCTCAGGGTTGGCAATGAGTGCATCTAAGCTATATGTGCAAAGATAATTTATGTTAATAAGTGTATAAATTTTATGTTTCTTTATGATGCCAAGAGACAACCAGTGTCAGGCAAATGTTTTGACTTTCAATGAATGTACTGTACTTGTACTTATATTGAATAAAAACATTTGACTTTGACTTTATTAATTGTAATACAATCGTATTTATATTATTATAAAACCTGCCTTACGAAGTGGTTAATTGATATCAATAAAATAATCTTTTTTCTTACTGGATATAATATCCACAAATAGGAAGAGTTTCTCACAATGTTTTACTTCACCAAAGAAAACAATAGTAATATGACTATGTCCTGGTAAAATTTTCGTGCATAGTGTATTTAATAATAATGTGTTTTCAGGTGATCACGGCGGAGAGAGTAAATCGGAGCGGTCAGCAGCGCTGTTTGCCTACAGGGGCGCTGGATTGCATGAGGATTTCATGGGTAAGAGATATAGTATGGATGTAGTTACGAGGATGTACATAAAAGCCATGCTTTCACTTATATCTTTTCGTCTAGACTTAATTGTACCTTGACCAGTACTAAAACATCTTATTGTCATACTTTAGAGTTTAGTTCAGTAAGTGAGTATGTTTTGTCTGTTTGTATAATTTAATTGACTCATAAAAATTTAAACAATCATTTATACTAATTTAATAATAATAACAATAAAAGCGTTTATTTACAGCTACAAAAACATATTGTGTATGTTTGTCAATTAAAACTTACAAACTAGGGGATAAAATTTGTGCATGTTATTGTCGCAGCAAAAGGGTTCCAACTCAGCTGGGTATGTTGCGTTTGGTGGCAAAGGATGTTATCGTAACAGGTACATTCCACTTTCTAAATCAGACATGACTACAGTGTATAAGTAGTTAATCACATTAGATAACTCACGAAACACATTTATAACCTTTTCCAGGAGAAGAATTCCAACAAACGGAGTTCGCGTCGACCCTCAGCGCGGCCTTAGGGGTCCTCCCACCGGCTCCCTCGCTCGGAGTCCCTCTGCTGCCAGTGCTGCCCTCACAGGAGGTCCAACATGCCCTCTTGCTTACTACTAATGCTTTGAAACAGGTGAGGAAACTATAGTGAAGAAAATAGGACTTATCGCGTTGACTCGTGACCATGGCCATTGCAACATGACCGAAACATCGGGTAGCAAAGTTACCTTTGTTCATAAAATAAACGTGATAAATCAGATTTTTTGTAAAATGAATAAAAATCAAGAGTCTCTCAAAAATAATAATTGAAGAAACCTAGTTATGCAGATAAGCTACATCATATAATGATATTTTTTCATAATATACGCTTCGCGACTTGTATACACAATTTTTTTATTGTGGCGGGGCGTGTAGTCAGTAGCCATCTCCGAAATTTCGGAGACTTCACAAGATAGACCGTAGTCAACCTGATAGGTGTACTATTCGATGCTATAACCGCTGAGTGTGTATGAGTGTCAATGAGGCGAAAGTGGTTGTAAAGGATCGGGACTCCATAATCTCTGCCTACCCCTCTACAGGGAAACGTGCGTGAACTGTATATATGTAACATGGTAATGATTTCCCCTCCAGATATCTCGTACACAAACTACTTTGTTACTGGCAGGAAAATTAATAGGGTTGTAAATCACTACATAGTATAAAACAGTCGCTTTCTTTGTCCCTATGTCCCTTTGTATGCTTAAATCTTTGAAACTACGCAACGGATTTTGATGCGGCTTTTTTAATAGATAGAGTGATTCAAGAGGAAAGTTTATATGTATAATAACATCGATTAATTAGCCAGAAGTGCGAAGCCGGAGCGGGTCTCTATAGCCTATTCGCTTTAAGAAAATAGTGACGTCATCAAGGTCTCCATGATTTAACCAATGAGATTTTATAGGGGTTGTCTGTTATTGGTCAATGTGACTTCTTATCTCATTAACTAACACCTCATTGGTCAGTTTAATTTCTGCATATCATGACGTCACTATTTACTTAACGCGAATGGGCTATAGTGCTTTTATATAACGTAATGATTTCCCCTCCAGATATCCCAGTACCTAGTCCGCTACGGCGAGGAGTCGCAGCAGGTGCCAGTGGATCGGCTGGCCCTCGCCATCAACGCCACCAGGAGCAGGATCCAGGAGGCCGTGGCTGTTCAGGATGAGGAGCAATTGAGGAAATATGTTTTGGGAGCCAGGTAGGAACATAGTCTTCCTTCTTCTTGGTATTTTTGGTTTCATCATCAGTCTGTATCAATCCCCTGTTAGACAACGGCCTCCCCCAAATGACGCCACTCAATGTCAGTGGCCGTTCGCATCCATTCGATGCCGGTCAACCTGCGCAGGTCGTCTTCCCACCTTGGTTACCATTACTAATGATATGGGGAAAATTAGTTGGATTGACAGAGAGAGCATGAGAATTTCTGATTACGACATAAGTATTGATATATCAGTTATTTAATCTTGGTTTTTCAGAATAGGATAAAAGTAATAAAAAGTTTTGATAAAAAACATAGTTTTATATCTTTCACACAGCTAATAGTGGAAGCTTCTAACCTGTAAAAATTTTGTAGAAAATACTAAGTATTTTGTTCTTTTGCAGGTCCTTAGCAAAAGAAATCCGCGGTTTGTTCCGCGAAATATGGATAGAGTTCGACTCAATCTCCATGCTACGCGCTCTTCTACTCTTCGTGCTGGCTATCTTCTTCAACTGGCTGCTCACAGAAGGAATCCCTCTTGACAGGATCCCTAACATCTTCTCTTCAACTTTCGTTCCCATAGGATACTTCTCCCTAGCTTCTTGTGTTGGTATTTGCTATGCAGCGTTCAGATTCCAGCTGCTAACAGACTTGGAACACGCAATCATATTCAGCACGGGTATTATGTCAGCACTCTTCATGATATCCTTAGTAATACTCCACTGGGAAGGTATAACACAACGATGGGTGGATAACAAGCCTACGTCTTACGAAAGGTTGGCAAGGAGTATTTTGTTAGGTTCCTCGTTGGTACTGACGTCTAACAGTTTCGTGATAGAAGAAGGGGCGGTACTTAATTTCCTAGCTCTATCTCTTTTTGGTTTAATGGCTTGGCGGGCGTGTAATACCAGAGCCTTAGGTATGTGGGTTGGTTTGGGACTGTGTCTGGTGTTGACAAGGGAGTACAGAGGCTGCAGGGAAGAGCAAGGTGATTGCTGGACGGATGGGAGTAGGAATAACAACCAGGCTACTAGATTAGCCCTAGTTTTGGCTTTAGCTTCAGTGGGGACTGTAACCGCTGTTTCTAGGAGAGTCTTAGCCTGGAGAGGACCTGGGGTTTTAGTGGCAGGTATCCTAGCGTGTGCCCATTGGGCTGTAGGCTGGGGTAGTTTAGGTTCTCCATCAAGAGCTAGGTTGTTAGGTAGGCTAACGTGGATAGTTTTGGTGGCGATGTTTGTGCTTCTGTGGCGTAAGGAGCGTAGTCCCTTGATACCCCTGTGTGTGTGTTCGCTGGTGCTGTTCCTGGCTAATAGTCTGACCCTGGGCGTGGTGTATGCCCCGCCTGCGGCGCTGATGCTGTTGGCAGCGTTCGCGGCTGTCAACTTGCTGGGTGCTGTTAAGGCGAATGGGAGTAAGACTGGTAAGTGGAGTTTTTTTGCTTTTGGTGTATTAGAGTATAGGTAGTCATTACAATAAAGAGTATGGACAGGTAGATGTGGTTCACTGGTTGGGGTTAATTACTTGGAAACTATGAATCACTATCAATAAGGATATTTGAAAGAAAGGTGGCCATATTTGCACTGCATAGAAATACAAAGCAAACACTTTCACGATCATTGACCCTTGCAGGGTAGTTTGGTATTCGGATGTTCATAACCGCAATTGCGGGGGTAGTGATTTTATGTCCACCTCGAACCCACGTGTCAGTAGGTACTCAATATGACCGGTGGTAAGCCGTAATCAGAATAATAAAGAACGGAACTTATCGCGTAAGTTTTTATATAATTAACGTAACTTTATTATATAAAAACTTACGCGATAAGTCCCGTTAGTTAATAATCATGAGTATAAATAATAATAATAATAAGTAGGTTACAATTTACAATAAATTATTTTCTTAGGTTACAACCAAGTTAAACTCTTAACCCTTATTACTTCCATCTATTCCAGTCCAATCTGGCACCAGCCTATCCTTCGCATGCGCCTGGATGCTGCTCAGCCAGTACTCGTTCTACGGGGTGGGCCACCACGCCACCCTCGGCCACATCCGCTGGGCAGCCGTGTTCCACGCTGGGGACCCCACGGAGCTCGTCCTGGGACCCCTCATTAGTGGGTTCTTGGTTATGGTGGAGATGTTTGGTGAGTTCAATTGTGCATTGACTTAAAACTGTTTTTCGTCCAGGTATTTCTGAGAGTAAAACTTGATTTGTTTATATGTACATAATATGAGCATAAACGAATATATCTACGTTGTTTTAGGCGTGAACACATTGAGAAAACAGGTCTCCTCAATTTTCCCTTCAATACTGCGTTTATAATAATAGTTCATTTCCAGATTATGATGATGACAAAAGAATGGACTAGTGCTACTGCAGTTAGGTTTTATGATTTGGAACAAAAGGAGTTAGACGCCTTCGGAATATTACCTGTTTAATCTTCATAGTTTGAAATAAGATTCGCTAACGTAACCGTCCTTCCACCTCCCCCATATACTTTAGAAATTGATGTCTGTATATACTTCGTCCAAATATTTATATGACCGATTATATTCCTTAGGCATGCAACTTCTGTTCGGCGCGTCGCTCCCTCTAGTGGTGTTGTGGGGGAAGAACGCGTCCGCGGGCCCCAAGACCCAGCTGGCCGCCATATTCAGCCTCAGCCTCAAGTTTGCACTCTGCTACGCGTTGAGGGTAAGTAGAGTTCAAACACTATTAAAAAAAAAATTAGTTATTGGAGTATCAGTCAATTTGTGTCATTGTATGCAATGAGTGTATGATTTGATAAAGGTCGTAAAGTCTCATAATTAGTAGTAATGTATAGAGGTTTGAGTGTCAATCTCCGCATGCCAAGTCGAACCAGTCCATAAGTCAAACTATTCTTTCTTCTTAAAGTCATGTCTTAGCTTAAAACCTAACTACGCAAACTAGCGGCCTCTCTTCCCATTCATATCATAGGACACTATCCAATCGCTATCATATGATGACAGGTAGCTATCTCATCACCCAATACATCAATGCCATAACAACCCCAATACTTAAAAATACTATATTTATTTCAGCTGTTCGCCTGCGCTCTGTCCGCCACCATCCACTGTCGCCACTTGATGATATGGGGCGTGTTTACCCCTAAACTCCTGTTCGAGTGTGGATCGTGCGCCATGGCTCTCGTGGGCACCGTGCTAGGCATGGCTATAGCGGCGACACACTGTGGCCACGCGAAACTTAGTTGACGGGAGTGTTGTGGTTGAAAAAAGAAAGAAAATAGTTTATTTACTGCATATTGCAATTTACATTAGAACACAATGCAAATATTCAAATAAAATGGACGGATTCGTTTCGGCTCAGACGGAGGATCGGCGTCGTGACCTTTCCGGTTCCCGACATATGCTGAGTCTGGGCCCTTTCACGACAGCAATACAGCGCGACCAACATTTACTGTTATTCGTATGTGTTTATACGAATTTTTGTAATGTGCGTTGTATTGTTGTGTTTGTGAATAAACGTTTTTCTATTCTAAAATGGAGACCTTGATGCAGTGAAAAGGTGCTGCCTCAATATACGATGCAGCTAGGCATCACTGGTCCTCCGGCAGCACTAAAAGAATACTAGCTTTGTAGTTTAAGGATTTACTGCCTCGTTATTTGTGTTCTCAAGGGTGTACGTAGTGAAGAATAGAAGAGCATGTATGAGAAGGTTAATAGGTGTGAAGCATAAGTGAAATGAGGGAAATAGACATAAAGACAAACGCGTTCACGACTATTAACCCTTGCGTAGTCAGAGGTTCAGGTTTCCATCTCTGCAATTGCGAAGGTTGTAATTCTCGAACCCACGTGTTGACCAGATAGTCAGTACTCAATGTGACACGTGGTAAGCCATGTCGCCATTTACAAGCACTAACTATAAATACCGTAGATAAATTCTATTTATTGGCATTTATTCTCTTAGTATAGTTATATTTGTATTTTGGCGTAACACAACACGTTAGTGTGTATGAGTGTCAATGAAACGAAAGTGGTTTGTCAGGATCGGAACAGATGGCGATCTGTGATCTCTGCCTACCCCTCTACAGGGAATCAGGCGTGATGTGTATGTATGTACAACAGGTATATATGAAATTAATATGCTACTAGTTATTCACGACATACTGACTATTAGTCTAAATATTGCATTGAGAATTTTGTTACATAATTTATTAACAATCTTAGTTTTACTCTTATTATTAACATTAAAGAAAAATGTATTAAATATGTAGTGTAGATACTTAATTTAAAAAGATGTATTATTTGTATATAATACTAATTTAAAATTTAGTAAATGTATGAAGGTATTGTATGATATTGTGATAGTTATGATGTAGAATGTTTTATTTTGTATAACATAGAGAACTTAATTTTAAAATCACCCAATTATACGCCAAATGTAATGTCACTAAGGATTTAGGCCTTTAGTTCTGTCTATCCTTGTTAGGAATGCAACTTCACTATATTTCAAAGACATTTATGTGAATGAGTAAATTAAATAAATTTAAGTTATTTATTAATTAGTACAGAGGGAGTTAGTTGCGATTTCAAAAGTGCAAATTGTTTTGTTAATTTAGATTGATTGTGAATATATTGAGGAGTATTATTATGAGATTTCTACGATTGTGTTGAACATGAGTTTTTATATACGTTTAAATAAAATGACCAAATTAACCAACAAAATGTTTTATTTGAGTTTATAATACAAGATTCAACATTTATCGCTTGGTTTCAGTTCCAACTGCGGAGTTACGCAAAACATACTTTGGAAAACGTGCCCGCTTATTTGATAAGCTAAATATTTTTATAATACCTAAATATTTAGGGAATCAAAGCACGCATCTACAATTTTTTGTGTAGTTAAACATTTTCGCATAAACTTATTTCGACAAAGCATCAATCATTAGGATTGAACGAATGAGTTGCATAAATTCATTCATTCACCTGAAAATCTATCACGAAAATATTGAAATACGCTATTTTTTGCTTTAATTAATAATTTAATGGATAAATCTCGTTCCAAGCCAGCAGGAAAATGCATTTTCTAGCAGACTATCACCTCCTAAGACCCCAAGCGTGGCAAAATATTTTTTGGTGGTCTATTTATTTCAAGTATAATGTATACAGATAACCAATTATATTTCTATTAAATACATGTAGATAACTATAGAAATTATACAATAATATTACATAAAAAGGATCCAATCTTCTACACGTATTGTTAGAGGTAAATAAGGGAACAGACCGGGTAACTCTCGATACAATTTGAAAGACTGATTCACACCTTACAATCTGGTAAATAAAGCTTCTACAAAACTAAAAATACATTAATATGTACGTATATTTTCATCTATTAGTAGTAATGAAACAATAAATATAATTCAATTATGTAGTATATTAGAATAAAACTTTCATAGACCACCATTTAAGTGACGCACCGTAATTTGACATAGAGTACCCGCCACATAAGGTGGCAGTAGCCAAACTTGGAACTAAATTTGACGTTTCCGCCATTGCGTGTTATTTTGTATGAAAGGTAAATTTAGTATTACCAGCGTTGTGTTTTTTGCCCACTCTTTGTAATTTTTATGTTTGTTAAGGGTGATTATAATAAATTGATTTCTGGAGTTTCTTGTTAGTTCTTCTCCAAGCTAGGGTCTCCGCTGAACTTCTTCTTCTCAATCGTTACGCTCTTATCAGAGCGGGCGTGGTCTTCATGACGTGGCATCTTGAGCAGCCGAAATGGTTGGTGAACTAACCTCGGTAAAAATATGTAAAGACAATGCTCAGTGCCATGTTTGAAATAGTTTTTTTACATACATACATACACATCACGCCTGATTCCCTGTAGAGGGGTAGGCAGAGATCACGGATCCCCATTTATCCCGATCCTGACAGACCACTTTCGCTTCATTGACATTCATACATTCTCTAATACACTCTCGGCGGTTATAGGTACTCCTAACGTCACCTTTTTTCAATATAGCGTCTATCTGACTGTTACATATATGTCTTATTAGGCCGGCCCCTACGTAACCGCCCTTCCACTTCACTCATATATATTCCTTTTGTCAATATATAGTTTTTTTAATTTGTACTTAGATCATAAAATAACTTTCAAAGAGAGCTTATGATAGGGCCTATTTTGAATAAAAATATTTTGACTTTTGACTTTGGTATATTAATTTGTTTTATTTGAGTTTATAGCTCTGCAACCAAAGATCGTTACAAATGAAACCTCAATATAATGTATCGAGCCGTATGGCTTAGTGAGTGCTAGTTTTGGCGTGTTTACTGGCAACACTGGATTACGCGACTGTGGCGACGCCTCCAACTGCCACCTTATGTGGCGGGTACTCTATTTCATCTAATGACCTGGTGAATTGAACTGAACGAATGAATGAGTGAACCCAAATGCTAATTCATCTCTAAAATATAATCTATCAAACACACACTTATTACTCATTCAAAACTCATTTACATATGATCAGAATGTAGTTATTTGTAACAACACTCTGTCATGAATAATATTTATTAATTTCAATCTTCTTCTTTTATTTAAAAAAAAATGCTTCTTTCTTTCTGTTATTTATTTATATGCCTTTATATTATAATATACACCTTACGTACTTTAATTCACTCCAAAACCAACACAAAACTCCACCACATACAAAGAATGAAAGTAAAGAACCATTCATTCACTCATTCAGCTCACTCCAACCAGTCTTCCGCAACCCACGTTAACATTCAACGTTTAGCATCACAACGTTACGTGCTCTTAGGTTGGTACGGAGTAAGCAGGTTCTCCGAGAAGGTTTTAACCGCGTCCGCGCCTCTAACCTCTTTATCCAACAAGGGCAGTTTAACTACATGGAAGTCCTCATACAAGTCTGCAATCTGCTCCAAATATTTCGCCTGAACCTTGTGCCTCGCTGCGCACATATCACAGGGTTGTGCCGTGCCCATTAACAGCTGGTTAACGATTATATTATGCGTATCGATACCGCATCGAGTCAACTCTTGTACCAACCGTTCGGTTTCATATAGGGATAGGAATTCAGCGATGCATACACACACAAAGGTGGTCTGGTTGGGATCCTTGAACTGGGCGTTCACTTGGCGGATGACGGAGAGCATTTCGTCCATCTTGTTGCTGAACATGTCAGAGTTGAAGTCCGACATGCCGAACAGACCGGCCATTTGGTTTATGAACGGGGCTACCTGTGAATGAGAATGATTGGTTATAGAATCAACGCATTATTCTCAGTATCACTGAACTGAATTCACAATATTATACATACATAGATATGTTCACACCTTCACGTGTATATATCTATATTATCATATAAGGGGATAGGCAGAGACTATCGATCACAACCTGGAACGATCCTGACAAATCGCCTTTGCTTCACTCACACCCATTAACCAAAAGATTATTGATAGGTTAAGATTAGTGGACTAAACACTGCTAGTCTGGGACGTAATAAGAGTGCTTACTACCTGTAGTTCTTTCAAGTATGTCGTAGACTACACTAAGGGACCAGGGGTAAATGAAATCTACCGAGCGATAGGCTATCATACTGTTAACAATGTTCCATATACCATCACAACCCAATATTCATCCTAAAAAGTGACCTAGGAGATAAAAAAAAATACGCTTCACGACTTGTGTATACACACTCCCTTTTTTATTATGGCGGGGTAGTCAGAGGCTTGAGTGCCAATGTCCGAAATTTCGAAGGCATGTTAGGTATGGTTCATTCGAAGCCCGCGTATCACTAGATAGACAGCACCCAACGTGATAGGATAGGCGTATATACGGCCATACGGTTCACTACCTATCACGTTGAGATCTTAAACTAAACAGTGACCTAGGAGATAAACATGTACCGTACCTTGGTTACGTAGGGGCCGGCCTAATAAGACATATAACAGTCAGATAGACGCTATATTGAAAAAAGTTGACGTTAGGAGTACCTATAACCGCCGAGAGTGTATGAGAAGATGTATCATCAATGAAGCGAAAGTGGTCTGTCAGTGGGACAAATGGGGATCCGTGATTTCTGCCTACCCCTCTACAGGGAATCAGGCGTCATGTGTATGTATGTATGTAATCAAAAAATTATTGATAGGTTAAGATCAGTCCCCTGTTAGTCTGGGACGTAAGAAAAGTGCTCACTACCTGTAGTTCTTTCAAGCATGTCGTAGACTACACTAAGGGACCAGGGGTAAATGGAATCTACCGAACGATAGGCTAACACAATGTAAACAATGTTCCATATAACATCACAACCCAATATTCATGCCAAAAAGTAACCTAAAAGATATACTAAAATGTAACCTAGAAGACATTATACTAAAAAGTGACCTAGGAGATATTATACTAAAAAGTGACCTAGGAAATATACCAAACAGTGACCTAAAAGATACCTCTGTAGCATACCTTGGACTTGAGCTTCATGAGCTTGCCCAGCCCCCGCTCCACCACTTGTGGGAAGGAGAGCAGCCGCAGCGTGTGCCCCGTGGGCGCCGTGTCGAACACCACTGCGGAGAAGTTCATGCCCTTCACTAGCTTCATCACCTGCGAATAACAAAAAGAGTACATTGTACAATGACATCATTCATATATACAACAAAAAATACACTAGTTTATTTTAAACATTCTCGATTTATACACATTTGATACATGGTCATATCACGATAAATTAAAATAAATTAACAAAACGTCTTGTGATATAAGGGTTTCTAAATCTTAATCAATTTATCGCGATATGACCTGGTCTAACATAGTAAATAAAAAATACACTGTCTAAGTTGCTGCTATCTTCATATACTTAAGCCGTTCTAGTCTATTCACAGTGAATACTATCTTTGGGGTATATTTGTTATATGTAAGCCTTATTAGAGTATAGATGTTATTATTATAGAAGTAACTATCATCACACATTACATTCTATTAACCTTGAGTTATTTTGTTACATCTTTTGACACACTGGGAAGATAACTTAAAGTCTATATAAAATATTGTATATAATTTTTTTTTTTATAAAATTTCACTTCCCAGACTTTAATGGGGTCTTAACAAATAAATATATATTTTTATATTCCACTAATACTTTTCTTATTGATCAGGTGCCTTAGTCCACTAATGGGTTTTAGCACAAACATCTGCTCAACGCAGTTCAATATCTGATCAGCAATAGCGCAAAGTTGGTAGTGGATGACTAAAGGTGACAAATTTTGCTTTAAAAAAGAAGTGGTATAGAAAAATTACTGTCATCATTGGTGAAAATAGAGACCTTTGCTAAACCATGACCAACTTCACACCGTTATTGAAGATGTATTGAACTATGTGTGATATGTGTATGATTGTGGTGAACCATATCAATAGACTTGGGTCCCAGGTTTTAACACACCTTTACGCCCCAACTACATGTACCAACTCACCTCAGCGTAACTCATAGCCTCATCAATACCAGGGAAGGCTCCAACTATCTCCTGCATCACACCCTTGCCAAGCTTCATGGCCTCCGTTTCACCTTCAAAGTATTCTTCGGGGAGCTCATTCAGCCCCACATTAGGGTCTATCTCCATCGCAAACAGGTTCTCAAAGCCCTTCACTTTTGTTGGCACCTGAAACGTAATGTTTTTGTTTGTAAGTATTATACTAAATAGAATGTTAAGGAATATGTTATAGTTCAGTGTCAGAGTTCAGTGTAGGGCTTGTTTGGGATTCTGTATCTGTGTAATATAAACCAATGGAAGTATGCACAATTTTGTAATAAAAATATTTTTGTAATATATACCGAATACTATGGTGAGAGAAAACATCATGAAGAAACCTACAAATCTACTTGTTCCCCAAACAGGAAATAGTTAGTGCTTGTAAATGGCGACATAGCTTTCTACCTGTCACATTGAGCACTATCTCATCAACATGTGGGTTTAAGGTGGCCATAGAATTACTGTACCTTAGAGAATTTCTGGTCAAACGCATCCGAGATGTTGTGAGCTGGGTCCGTGGAGATGATCAGAACTGACTCCCTGACCTTGGCTAGTTGAACTGCCAGACTGCAACTATAAGAATACCATATTTTTAATATTATGAGTAAGAATAATAATAATATTTGGACATTATTAGACCAATTGAACTAGTCACTTGCTAAGTACATTTAAGACATATTAAGGGTACTATTCAATGTATATTTAAGAAATATACACTTTTACACAACAACCAGACTGGAAAAGCATATATACAACGCCTTGCCAGCAAAATATTTTCTTTCTTTTAACCGACCAGAGTCATGAAGAGGCCAACGCGTGCAAAACGAAAAAAGTGTTATATCACTCTATAACAGTACCCGGGACCTCACAATTAGCGTTCAAGATGCTAACCAATCGTGCCACGGAGGTTATCAATAAAAATTACTAGTATGTTTAGACACAAATTCATATGCCATTAAGAAGTTCCAGACTTTGTTCAAAGCAATAGTTATTATAATAATTATATGTATATTCAGGCTGCTACTTCACAATGAGATATAGAGACTACCATTGCTCCACCCTTATGTTATCTATTGATCCTCACAAATCTCCCTTGTTCAATTAACAATCACATCAATTATCTATCTCATGTGTGCTAATGATAATGATGTAAGTAAACCCATTATGTAACCCCCTATACTAGGGGTGAAGTAGGGATCAGGAATTGTTAATTTGCTTCATTCTTGCAAATTATATTATAGACACCTTACTCATGGTTAAATATAGTTAAAACACTTCTTTCTGTTCTGAACTGTGCCAATTTAAGGCTTAGTGGTTAATTCTTGGCAAGTTAGAAATGTGAGTATTGATAGATTGGCAAATTTGAACATACCATTTAAATGACTTTTATTGATTACAAGGTTTTGGTATTGGAAGGTAACAGATGTGTCTTTATAAGGTTATTATTGATGTTTTATAGTGATTCAATTGAACTTATGATAAAAAACTAGAAAGCAGTTTCTAGAAGTGATGAGTAATTCCTTTCATTTATTAAGGTTATATGGATTCATAGACTAAAGAAAGCAGGATAATTCTTTTTAAATACATCCGTTACAGTCTAGTGTAGTTAAGTAAAGGCTGATAAAGTAAATGGTGCAGGAAATACCTAAATAATTAACGGATAACAGTACCTGCATGTTGTTTTTCCAACACCACCTTTCCCTCCGACAAAAATCCATCTCAGTGATTTCTGATCAATAACGTTACGTAGAGTTGGTTCTAGAGGTTCGTAATCAGTCTCCATTTTCTGTTTTAAGAATCTAATTTAGCAAAGTTTCACAATTTTTAGCAAAATAACGATATCGAAATCTCCGTGGTGATTTGATGATGATCTGTCAGTGTCAAAGTTGTTTTTCTATTCATTTGGCACCTGATGTAAATGTTATGATACTATTATACTACTTTTACTTACGTTATTTTGTCACTTATATATTGCTATGTTTTGTATTTTAATGTTAATACAGTTAGATTTAATGACAAATTCTAGAGAATTATATGATAGCACCGAATTTTAATCGGTTTTTTATGAAGGAAATATTTGTGATGACATTTTGTCACTATCATGGAACAATATTTTAAATAAAAATAAACTATTTAATAAACAAAAACATAACCTCTACTTTTACTGTAAAATTAATAAAATCGAATAAAAACTAATTTCTATATTACTTAACTGTATTTGCACTACTCATAGTATGTATCATATAAAAAGAATTACATCGGTCACTAAAAACCTTAAATAATCACCATGGTACGACGCATATCACCATTAAGAATTGCGAAAAAGATTTTTCTTTTAGTATTGATTTTAAGCCTTGTTATCATCACACATCGTTACTGGAGTCTTCACCTAAACTTATCTAATGTATCTGTTCAGTTACCTAGTGCCCAAAACCGTGTGGCTCGCCATTTATCAAAACTAGTCACTGTTGTGTTCAGGCAGTTGGATGATTGTGAAAGTGATGTAGCAGACAGCGTCCATTCCTTCGCCTCAGCATTTCCCAACATGCAAGTGCTGGTTATATCCAAAACAGCCCCTTACCCGCCATTACGTTTCTCCCTCAACAATGACACATTGAAAAATGTCAAAACCGTGGGCTTGAATCTCAATCTAAATGCCAGCTCCAAAGACTTGGATCCTTTATCATTCATCAACACAGAATATGTGCTTTTCGTTCCTGATTCTGTCAGAGTATCAAAGAGAGTTCTACAACAAGCTGTAAACCATGTTTTAAGCTTAAATAACTCACTAGCTATACCAGTAGGTGCTTCAAAGTTACAATGTGACCAGGTACAATGGGATTTTGCTAAATGGACCCTCAAATACCATCAGATTGATGGGGAAAACGCTTGCGGTGCTATAGGTGGGCAGCATGCATTGTTAACGAAGCTGGCAATACTGGAGAAGCTTCCTCAACCTTTTCGGTTACCATTTCCTGAAGCTCTGTACTTACAGACTGCTGTGCAGAATTATAAGGTAAACTTACACATACTTATAAAACATGATGTAAGAAATGTAGAAAAAGTAACTAATGATTTAGAATTAAATAATTTTATTAATAGACTCTTGATAACTTTAAACAAAATAAAACTAAATATGAAAAAAAGTAACAGCATTTTAATTAAATAAAAGACAAAAAAGACAAACACATTCACAAGCATTAACCCTTGCAGGGTAGTCAGAGGTTCAGTTGTCTATCTCCTCGATTGCGATGGTAGTAATGCTATGGCCACCTCAAACCTACATGTTGACCAAATAGTCATAGATTTTAATTAAATCTAATATTGATATTGTACTATCAATATTAGATACGAATTGTAATGGCATTACTATCAAACATTGGCGGTAGATTAGGAGCCAATCTCCAAATAGATTCCCTTTAACCAAATGCAGCTAGTTACCACACTCTACCTCCCAGACTAGCACAAAACCATTCTTTCAGGTGGAGATATACCCAGGAAAGCTGGCAGCTGGTCGTAGTGTGCAGAAGTCCGTTTCTAACCGTGTGAAAATGAGCAGGTACCTACGGGATCACCGTACCACCCTTTACAAGGAATTGGGTGTGAAGATGCTGGTGCAGAGGGACGGGAAGATGGCCTGGTATGGCTGTAAGAAGAATACACCGGTATGTGAAGTTTGATGTTACTAAGTGTTACTTATAGGTAGAAGATAATCATTTCTCTTGAAAGATTGTACATGTAAAATACAACAGTTAGTGTAATGTATTTTAACTTGTATAATCATATTCAAAGTCCACATAGGAATGGACTGAACTAGTAATTCCAATGTTGCTTTCATGTTATTTGAGACTGTTGTTAGTGACAAGGATGCCCGGAATTTTTGAATTCTAGTCACATTGGCCAACCCATTTATAATTACTTTTAAAATCCCTAGTTACTAAAATAATGGCTCAAGGTTAAATATCCTTTAAAACCCCAAATCCTATAAGAGTATATCTCTAATCAAAAATAATAATTGGCATTAATGTGGTACATAAGTAGCTGTTACAGAACCATCACCTCTTTACAAGAGTAATGTGTTTTTGTTAAATTGTGATTCACAGAATACCACATTATTCTTCCAAACAATCAATATACAAAGAAGAAGACATCTTATTACATTCCATATACAAATCCCTACCAACAAGTCTTTAATCATTTCCCAATTTCCTTACAGCGCTGTTTCCCACCAACCCAAGGCCAGCCCTGGTACCTATCCATGGGCCGGGAAACCCCACCATGCTGCCGCAGCCACCTGCGCAAGATCACCTTCCATGTCTTGCAGAGGTTGAAGGAAGATGGGGTGCGATGCTGGCTGGAAGGGACTACGTTACTCGGGGCTGCTGATAGGTAAATGAATGGAATGGATGATGAAGTGTTGTACTGTGAATAGAATGTTGATTACTTATAACTTTGCTTTATGTTTGATGTCTTGGTGTCGTTAAAGGCAAATCTGATACACAGTGAAAACACATGTCAACCTCTCAGTTGCGGAGGTAGTAATTCTTAGGCCACCTCGAACTCACGTGTTGACCAGATTGTCAGTACTTAATGTGACAGGTGGTAAGCCATGTCGCCATTTACAAGCACTAACTATTACCTGTTCGGGGGCAGGTAGGTTTTACTCATGATGTTTTTCCCTCACTTTAGTACTTGGAGTATTTGCAAATGCATTTATTTTTTACAAAAATATGTATATTCCAGAGCTGACCTCCTGCCCTTTGCGGAGTATGTAGAAATAGGGGTGATGTCAGCTGACGTGGCTTCCATCAAAGGCCTGAAGCAGCGAGGAGGCACCGATGAGCAAGGCTTCGTTTGGGAAACCGCCACTAGGGGGCGCTACTACAGGGTTGCTTATAGTGCTACTAATAGGTAAGTTATAATGTAAGCGTGGACCTATGAATAGTGTGTATGAATACGTGTGTATCACTACATAGTATAAAACAAAGTCGCTATCCCTATGTCCCTTTGTATGCTTAAATCCTTGAAACTACGCAACGGATTTTGATGCGGTTTTTTTAACAGATAGAGTGATTCAAGAGGAAGGTTTATATGCATAATAACATCCATTAAATAGCCAGAAGTGCGAAGCCGGAGCGGGTCGCTAGTAATGTATGTACGCGAAGGTGGAGTTGTATGATCTTTCAACCTTTTTGTGTAAAAGGTTCCGGTTAGTTGGGAACATAATAATTGAGGATTCTTTTCTTTTCAAGACGGGTGTACGTAGTGAAGAACAGAAGAGCATGTATGAGAAGGTTGATGGGTGTGAGTGAAGTAAGAGAGTTTTGTCATGATCGTTCCAGGTGGCGATCGATAGTCTTTGCCTATCCCGTTGGGGACGTAGAGGAGTTATTATATGTATGTATATACGTATTTATCTCTCTTTTCAGTGCGGGATTCTTAGTCCTTGGTACTTGACTTGGTACATGAATATTGATTATTGTATACTTAGCCTTAAGTGCAAGAAAGTGCGCAGTTTTTTGACAGCGAAGAGGCTTTACGTATACCAAAGTACCATTCGTTTCGTTACCATAGGAAAACTTCTACACACTCATTCATTTGACGACCTCCGTGGCGCGATCGGTTAGCCGCCGGGACGCTAATCGTAAGGTCCCAGGTTCAGTTCCCGGTGGAGGCAGAGTTAAGAACTACGCTTTTCTACTGCTTTCCAGTCTAGTCGTTGATTATATATGTATTTATCTATGTATATATTTCTTAAATATACATTGACTAGTACCCTTAACACAAGTCTTAAATGAACTTACCAACGGGCTAGTTCAATTAGTGTAATAATGTCCAAATATTATTATTATTCATGATTAATAACTAGCGGGACTTATCGCGTATGTTTTTAAATAATTAAGTTACCTTTATTAACCCGACTATATTATTATTCATTATTATTATTATTCACGTGTATAGATAGTATTATTATTATTCATGCTTTACACTATATATATAACCCCTTATGCCAGAATCTACGCTCTGCTGTTACCGTTCGTTGAGAGTGAGGGAATGCTGAGGCCAGACGCCTGGGTGCTGCCCCATCAGGCACCGTTCCAGGTCAACCACGTGCAGCCCTTGGGACAGGTGAGGTTATATACGTACAGCATTCAGGTCCTTCAATCCCTTTTGAGGTTGAATTTTGCAGTAATGAAAACATGTCCTTAGTAACTTTTTAGCGTGAGAATCGTGGACACATGAAAACATCTTAGTCACTTATTAGCATGAATATTTGGGTTGTAATGTGATATGGAATATTGGTTAGTAGTTGTTAACTGAGTAATAAGTAAAATCCATTTACCATTAGTCGCCTCCTACGACGTGCCGGGAAGAACGGCAGCTAGTTAGATTTCTTTCTACGTGTCAAACTAGCACGGAAAAAAACCCTTTGATATTTGTACCTATGTGCGAGCTAGTAGGAATCAAACTTGAGTTCTCTACTAAAGAGTAATTGTAAAAAATCTGTAAAAAACTGTATTGAAATAGACATTTGAAATTGTATTGTTATACATATGTATATACATTAATGACCCTAAAAGTATGAACAGAACTGAAGGTTCCAAATAACCTTTTAAATATATATAGGTGATTACCAAATTATACTCCGAAACGTCGGTACGAAGGGCAGCTACTTATGTATATTTAAGTCCCGAAACAGCACAGGTAATTTTTATACATAAACGTCTTTTAATCCTATTCGGACTGGATAGAATTTGGAGATATTTTAGAGTCACTTCAGCATAAATATTAGGGTTATGAATCCCTCAGCTACATTGAAAAAGGGTGACGTTAGGAGTACCTATAACCACCGAGTGTATATGAGAAGATGTATGAGTGTCAATGAAGCGAAAATGGTCTGTCAGGATCGGGACAAATGCGGATCCGCGATCTCTGCCTACTCCTCTACAGGGAGTCAGGCGTGACGTGTATGTATGCATACCTTAGTCGCCTCTTATGACATATCAGGATGAACGGCAACAAGTGAGCCTTATTTATTCGTCCCAGACTAGCACGGGACAGGTAATATTATTATTATTGTATTATTTATGTAATCTATTTTCAGATATCCATTTGGGGAATGAAAGCACCCGCTCCGAATGACTTGAAAGCTTTTCTAGACTTAAAGTTCGGGAAGAATGCCCTAGAAAGACTTAGGAGGTTAGGACATAGACTGATTTACCCTTAAACCTAAAGGAAAAGGACCTAGAAAAATGTTTAGATATACTGAACATTCACATAAGCATTTGTAACCGCCAAGTGTGTAGGTTTACAGATGTTATTGAAGCTAAAATGGTAAGATGTTGAAATATTATGTTAAGTGATCTTTGCCTACTACTATGATTATTAACAATGTAGAGAACATAAGAGCACACATAATTGTTATTTGTTAATGCCAAAAATTTTCCCAAAGTGATGTATGTATAGGTAATAATATAGAGAACAGTAAGTAATACAGCAATACAGGTGGCGCATTCAAATCGGTCAGTATGGGAAAGTCTGAAACTATAAGACATACGAAGATTTGTTCTTAGGAACCATGTCATCGATTTTGATAAACAAAAAATGCATTGAAACTTTATTTGATAAATAAACTGTATCCAGTTCGGCAATCGAAACCGGTAGCTTTGAAAAAATAAACTAAACTATGTATGTTTTATAGTTTTAGACTTTTCCGTACTGACCGATTTGAATGCGCCACCCTGTTATCCAAAATGAGAATGTAAAATTATGAGGAAACGATTCTAGTCAACCTGTATTAAAATAGATTAATGATTGTTAATGACTGAGTGGAAGAAATGTATACTTCTAAGTTCCGACTCACTGGAAATCGAACCCGGGACACTAATAACACTAATAGTGTAAATCATCTGGTTAACATCAAACTTTAAAATGAAAAATTACTATTCTTATTATTCTAGTCATTACTCCAAACTTTTGTGGGACTAGTCTAATTAATATTTATAATTTAAATAAGTTAATAAATAATAATATAGTGACTAACAGAAGAGCATGTATGAGAAGGTTAATGGGTGTGAGTGAAGCAAGAGAGAATTGTCAAGATCGTTTCAGGTGGCGATCGATAGTCTCTGCCTATCCCGTTAGGGAAGTAGAGGCGTTAATATGTATATGTATGTAATAAGTCAGTAAGCATAATATTTTTAGTCATGTTCTAATCTGGGACTTATATTGAATGTAAATAGTTGTAATAGCAGAATTATATTGTTTAATCACACATCACACTTACTGGTAAGCACTTAGTCTATGAAGTTATATAACCTCGATGTTATTAATAAGAGGGTTTACTAAGTTCTGTGCACCTTTTTCAGCACACTGGACGTGTGTATGTTTCTCATTTTAAAATTGGATATCTTGTAAAGTATTTTTTTCTAGTCGTTATACATAGATCTCAATAATAGTAGATCTTATATTAACATGTTTTGTGAGTATTAAGTATATAATACGAAACTATCTCCCTTTCTTCTGTGACAGAGTTATTTTATAGTGTTTTGGTCTTAAATTTAGGAAATTACCTATTAAAAAGATCATAATGAGTCTGTGTTGTAAATAAAAAAATATTCATCTCAATGTTTATACTAAGAATAATCGGATATGTATTTTACAATGTGAATAATGGCTGTAAATTAAACTTTCATTTATTGACCATTAAAGATAAGTGATGTCTGGTACTGTTGTTTAATGTAAGTAGCTACCAATCTGCTCCTAAATTTGTTTCCTAATTCTATATTATATGTATTTTTTACCATGATAATCCTTAATGATGTATATGTTTCTATATATTATGAAATAAAAGCAATTATTAAAGTATTCATACAGTTTTATTAACAACATAATTACAATACAACACTCCCCTATGTCACAAATCACAACACATAACATGATAAAAACAATGTAACTAACATTTAAAATATATTTTTTATATTTACCAAAATTTTGATTCGAAATGAAAAGTTTAAACTTTTGTAAGTAATATTAATTATTACGACCTTTTCAGTTAGGTTACTTATAGGTTGCTACCCGGTAACCAAATAGTAATATCGTGTCAAAACTATACTATGAATATTTGGTAACATATTTATAATCATAGTTTTAACAGATTCGCGATTTATACTCATGATTAATAAGTAACGGGACTTATCACGTAAGTTTTTAAATAATTAAACGTCGGGTTAATAATAAAAGTAACTTTATTGTATAAAAACTTACGCGATAAGTCCCGTTAGTTATTAATCATATTTATAATTAACAGTATGAAAAAACTTTTAATATTGTATACTCTTTCCGACATTGATTTCATTCCTTCTATTCCCTTTAGAATTGGTCAATCCCAACCAAATCTAATACAAGACATATTTATCTAATAGCATAGTCAAAAGAAAACAAATTTGGTTATTAATATTTTGTTACTAAATCAAATACCTCAAGTTTAGGTCAAAATACAGAATAATTGAAGAACCTTTAACACCCTTATTTTAAACCCATACTGAAAGTCTTAAGAATACATTAAATTATCCAATAGAGAATCTCGGACCAATATCTTTTACCAGGCTTCGTGTCTTAAGGGTACAATGCAACGGTTCAGTAGGTAATCCTTGTTATTTTAGTCAAAGTCCTCTTCAACATTCCCCACTTCGTACGGCGGATCCCTGACCAAAGTCAACAGTCGTTCAAGTTTCTGGATCTGAAAATTAATATGGCACAGTAAATATAGGGTGCAAAAAGTTGCAATGAAATTGGTATACTGAATATAAACAACAGGGCTAGATTTTCTTGCCACTACTTGTACATATATTCACTTTCTTAGTCTCTTTTAGCTCATCAACATCATCATTAGCCTGTAGTAATCCACTATTGGACATAGGCTTCCCCCAAATGACGCCTCTTCTCCCTGTCAGCGACCGTTCGCATCCATTCGATGCCGGCCAACCTGCGCAGGTCGTCTTCCCACCTTGCCGGGGGACGCCCCACACTATGTTTACTGAAACACGGTCTCCACTCTTGGACTTTTTTGCTCCAGCGAGCATCAGTCCTTCTACATACGTGACCAGCCCAACTTCACTTGAGCGTGCTAATTCTTTTCATAATGTCAGTAACTTTAGTTCTGTGGCGTATCACCTCATTTCTGATGCGATCTACCGTAGAAACCCCGAGAATCTTCCGCTCCATAGCACGCTGAGCGACCTCAAATTTGTGGGTTAGTCCCGCAGTGAGTGTCCACGTCTCAGATCCGTACGTACTTTAGCTACTAACTAATTATCGTTGTTGTAACCAATGCTGCATGGAATGATCTGAATCAGGACGCAAGGAATAATTTACCTGCAGAGTTCTTTGGTCCAATATGTCCTTCGCCTTCTTAGGCTGCTTGCATATGAGGCGGCAGTTAGGTGACAGCTTCAGCACGTGCGCACAACCCCTGCAACAGTGTAAGATGGGCTAGCAACCTTTCACCAAGACCAATACGTATCTCTTAAGAGAGGTTTGATTTATTAGATAGTATTGAAGTTCATAGGTAAGCCATGTCGCCATTTACAAGCACTGACCTTTACCAGTTCGGGGAACAGGTAGGTTTCTTTACGATGTTTTCTTTCATCGTAAAAGTCACATATAAATTAATTTGATTCCCTTAGGGGTGGACAGAACTTCGGAGACTCATTAATATGTAGGAAACTTTTGAACATTATTGGAGGTTATGATGTTATGGAACATTGGTGACAGGTTGCAAGCCCACCGCCCAATCTATACCATTTACCCCTAGTCCTTCATTCACTTCCTACAACATGCCAGTTATCATTCAATCGTTTTACGTCTGAGACTAGCACGGGATGTTATAAAAAGTATTATACAAGTTCTTGTCATAGACTCTACTATGAAACTATTTTGTTTTTCTAGACTTTAAGTGACCCATACCTAACATGCCTTCAAACTTTCGGAGATTAGCACTCAAGGCTCTAACTACTCCGCCACAATACAAAAAGGGAGTGTGTATACACAAGTCGCGAAGCTTAGTATCCTCAAGGCAAGTGTACGCAGCTTGAAGAACAGAAGAGCATGTATGAGAAGGTTAAGCGGCGTGAGTGAAGCACGAGATTTGTCACCCGTTCCAGGTGGCGATCGATAGTCTCCGCCTATCGTTAAGTGTGTGAAGATTGGAACATACTTGGAGTCATTTTATTAACTATGTGAGATCGGGTCATATCACGATAAATTAATAAAGATATCTGATTACCTTTATTTTGCCCGACGTTTCGACCCAGTTGCATAGGCCGTGGTCGCGGGAAGACGCATCCGTCTCGGCTAATGTCTGTCTACCCTCACAAATTTTGTTAATTCATAGCAAAATAAAGGTAATCAGATATATTTATAAATTTATCGTGATATGACCCGGTCTCACATAGTTAATAAAATGAGTATAAATCGCGAGTGTTTAAAAATATACTTGGAGTCGCCGCAGACGATGATAGGCAAGAACTCGTTGAAGTCCAGCCTAGTGAGCTTCCTCGTCCTCTTGGAGACCACCGCCTGGTCGCAGATCGGCCTGTACTTGTTCACGTTTATGTCGAATACCACCACCTGAAGAAAAATATAAGAAAATATACGAAGAATATCTTGGCTGCGAAATCTACGCGATTGATACAACAAAAGTACGAGATCGCTCTTCCGTGCGGCGGTGTCCAGATTGCAAATAGCCCTAATGATTGCCAACCTCCGGAAAGAGACGGCACCTTAAGAAGAAGAAGAAGAAAAATAAAGGATATATTTATTCAACAGTAGTCTCTTAAAGGTTTGAAAGGCAGCGCCAATAGATTTCCTTTGTCACTATTTTATACATACTACATACATATTCATTCACGTCATTTAATCCGGAGGTGAAGAATATAGGAGATATAATATCTCCTAGGTCACTTTGTTGCATAAATTTATGTGAGTTGATGTTATGTGGGATATTACATTCACTGAACCCCTGGTCCCTTAGTCGCTTCTTTGTTTTTGCATTCCAGACCAGCACGGGGTATTAAATAGTATGCAACAATATATTCAACGATAACGAGTAGGTTGGTGGTAGTCAGTGCATTCCACTAACATATACTTAACTAATACCCTTTTGCGAATATTTATTTATTACTTAGTGGAACAATGATAATAATATTTGGACATATTACACCAATTGAACTAGACTTGTGTTAAGGGTACTAGTCAACATATTATATTTAAGAAATGTATACATATTATATATTAATAAATACATATATATCATATATAATAAACAACCAGACTGGAAAGCAGTAGAAAAGCGTAGTTCTTAACTCTGCCTCCACCGGGACTCGAACCCGGGATCTCACGATTAGCGTTCTAACCGATAGCGCTACGGAGGTCGTCAAACAATTGTAGGTATTTTGTATCTTCAAAGCCACTCCTAACATAGGCAGCATACTCACCCGTCCATCATGGGTGCAAGCTGCGAAGACGGTGCTGGAATAGGGGGCCCATTTCACGTCGCCCACCATCGAACACACGTCGAACAGGAATAACGGCTCTCTGAAGGACAAACGTTTTGTATTTGCATTACTCTATTTTATTATACACAACTATAGAGCTAGTGTGAAAGATATTGTCATACAACAATATAAGATGATTACACACTCGTTTACTCATACTCCTTCTCTATTCGTTTTAGATGTGGATAGAAACTTGGAGATTATAGCGGCCTAATCTGGCACTGGGCAAAAAATCCTGAAAACCGGAGTTTCTTGTTGGTTCTTCTCTGAGCCAGGGCTTCCGAACCAACGGTAGAATTTCAATGCTAAGAGACTTTTAATGAATGTACTGTACTTGTACTTATGTTGAATAAGAACATTTGACTTAGACTTTAAAATTTTCTACTTTGAGTAAACTTTCGAGTTCTGATGACGTCCACTACGTGTTTTGTTGGGTTTTATCTATCTAGTGAAACGCGGGCTTTGATTGAATCATACCTAACATACCTTCCAAATTTCAGAGATGGGCACTCAAGCCTCTGACTTTTCCGCCACAATAAAAAAGGGAGTATGTATACACAAGTCGTGAAGCGTATGTTATGTTTTATGTTGCATATCTATAATCGGCGTACCAATGTGTCTAGAACCTTATAAAGTTAAGCAAACTCCACTCACGCTCTCCCATCCTCCCAGATCTTGATCCGCCAATCGCCACTGCACGTGATGAAGATGGAACTGTTGAAGTAGTTGTAGTGGATCCGGTAGATGGGCATGTGGTGAGCACGCACTGACATCACGAAGTCCTTGTTGTACTTGAGTGAGCACGTGTGCAGGTCACCGTCCTCTGTCCCTACCATGTAGATTTCGGGGTTCTCTGGGTGCAGGCAGAAGGCGCTTCCGCAACCTGGCAAGAAAGAAAGAAAGAAAGATAATAATAATTCTTTATTTTTCAAAAGATACAATTTAAACCTTATAAATTAAACATTTTGATTAGAAGATAAGATAAGGAAGAAAGATAACATATGTGTGTGTTTAAGTAGGCATTTATGCATTTTGCGTTCACTGACCTAGTGCACCGAAAGCTAGCTGTCGTTCTTTCCGGCATGTCATAGAAGGTGACTAAGAGACTAGGGGTGAATGAAGTCTTATAGGTGATAGGTTAGCAGCCTGGCACCTATATTCCATATGATATCAAAATACCATTATACATAATAAGTAACCAAGACGATGTATTCACGTCTCTAATGTTCTGTTCAAAAGGGGTTAAAGGACGTGAATGTATACGTATATATTAGTCCAAAATCCAACCAAACAAAACAAACGCATTCACGACCATTAACCCTTGCGGGGTAGTCAGAGGTTCAGGTGTCCATCGCCGCAATTGCGAAGGTAGTAATTCTATGGACACTTCGAACCCACATGTTAACCAGATAGTCAGTACTCAATGTGACAGGTGGTCAGCCATGTCGCCATTTACAAGTACTAACTATTACCTGTTCGACGAACAGGTAGGTTTCCTCACGATGTTTTCCCTCACCGTATAATTCAACGCATTTCGTAAATGTGTTTTTATCCATTATCAAAAATCCACTTACTCTTGATCTCCAGCAACGTGCCCTCTGGTCCATGAATGGGTGGTATGTTGGCCATGAGCTGGATGACCACGGTGGCCTGGAGGTCGCTGGGCATCAGCGCCCACTGCACCACGCGGCCGTCGCCAGATATTGAGAAGAAGGTCGCTTCGCCATCTATCAGCCTTTGACCCCAACGGACCTAAAGTTTAGAGGTTTCAAAGTTTAAAACTCACACTATTTTTATTCTTCTACGAATATAAACAAATTTATTTATCTTAACAATAAATACATCTTTACAGGTCCAATACGGTTATCTAGCGTCTATACTGCCATACAATTAACACATACATACACATCACGCCTGATTCCCTGTAGAGGGGTAGGCAGAAATCACGGATCCCCATTTGTCCCGATCCTGACAGACCACTTTCGCTTCATTGACATTCATACATCTTCTTATACACTCTCGGCGGTTATAGGTACACCTAACGTCACCTTTTTTCAATATAGCGTCTATCTGACTGTTATATGAAAACAAGACCTTATATGTATAGGGGGATACGTTTTGTGTTATGGTACTTAACACGTCTTTCCCCAGAGCTTTTGGGAACTTTTATTTTGTATACTAATATTTAGTTAACCATATTGTAGAGTGTACATCGGTTTTCATATCTTAGTTAAATTTCATATGTATTTATATATTTATTTTGAATATTTAAGTTATACACTATTTCACTATTCTTCATAATATAAACATTGCCCTCCAATGGTTCCGACATAAGACCAGCGTTGCGTTTGCTACCAGACTTTATCCCCTAGTTTGTAAGTTTTAATTGTAAACGTTTTGTATTGTGCATGTTTTTGTGGCTGTGAATAAACGCTTTTATTATTATTATTATAAGTTATTGCTCCATGTTCCATGCACCCCAAGGCAGAGGTAGAATGTATAGATACAGTTACAAACAATCTCATAGTCTCACCTCCCACACGATGCCGGAGTGCTTGTCCTTGATAGGATCGGACTTGTACTGGTAAGACTGGTCAGGAGCTAGCTGCGCGTTGTACACGCACACGTTGCCATCAAAGAAGCCTGTAGAATAGGTACATACATCAGTCAAATCAACCAGCCTATTGCAGTCCACTGCAACATATAGGCATCTAAGAGTACGGCTCAAAATATATATGGCTCTCATATAGGCACCTAGTATTGATCAGTGAATCCTTCTTAAGGTCATCGGTCCACCTGGAAGGTACCTATCACTAATGATCTATATTAAGGCTTTCACAATTCTGAAAAGCTGAATTATTACGATGCGATTTCTTTCGAGCTGCTACACCCCTATTTAGATGGATAATGTACGTAACTAGTGGACACATGTATATACGGCTCAGCACTTTTAATAATAATAAACCTCTATTAAGATACCCATATCGATACAATTATATGAAATAACAAAATGCAACGGTTCTCGGTTCTACGACAGACGGGGCCGGCCCACTGCCACTTCAGCTTGCAAAAACGATTGATAATGTTGCTGTCCTTAGTCACGACAGAAGGAAAACACCTATTCAGCATTTAGTTTACAATTTACGTCTCTAATTACTAACCAACGCATATAAGGTAAGGTATCTCCTTGTAGAAGTCGAGACACATGACCGGTGACTCAGTCTCGAATATGAACTCGGGGAAGGCAGGGTTCTTGATGCTGTACAAGCAGAGACAGCCGTTGGGCTTCGGGTCGGCGAACTCGACTGGAAAATGGGTAAGAAATATAAAGAACATCACTGATTGTAGTTACTTTTAAACACTCACACATACACAACACATTTATACTCATTTTATTAACTATGTGAATCGTGAGGATGGTTTTAGGCTTTTGGAAACATGGGAACCGGTAATCATGGGATTATATTCGTGGCGTAACTGCGGATGTGTCTTCGGATAGTGTGAGTGTAGTGTGTCGTGCTATGAATAAACGAAAATTGTGAGGGTAGACAGACATTAGCTGAGACTAGAGCTAGTATTCCCGCGACCACGGCCTAGGCAATTGGGTCCCCTGCCAGGTGGACCGATGACCTCAAGAAGGTTGCTGGTAGTGGCTGGATGAGGGCCACGAGGGATCGTCTTTTGTGGCGTATCCTTGGGGAGGCCTACGTCCAGCAGTGGACTAATACAGGCTGATTGATTGACAAAAATGAGTATATCGTATATCGCGAGTGTTTAAAAATAACTCCAACTCACACGACCCATAGGCCACTCCGAACAAATCCTGGTAGTGAGGGTTCCACTGGATGTCACAGACGGAATGGTACCTCATAGGCTCGTAGGTAAACTTCCAGAGGGGCAGCAGAGATCCCATGCCCTCTCGGAACTCGTCTGATGGATCGTCCCAGTAGCGGTAGTCGTTGGCTGTGGGGAAATATGGGGTTAAGGTACTTGGTTCGAATCCTACTTGGGCATTTAGAAATTGAAATCATTCATTCATACATACATACATACATACACATCACGTCTGATTCCCTGTAGAGGGGTAGGAAAAGATCACGGATTTGTCATCGTTGATTTGTAACCGCCCTTCCATTTCATTCATATATATATCTATTCCTTCTGTCAATCATTCATACATATGCATTCTCGTCCTGCAATCACTTTCAAAGTGGAAAGAGGCTTTAAGAGAAGATAATATCTCCTAGATCAAAGAACCTCAAATATACTACCTCTTATGTCGCTTTTGACATAAATATTGGGGTTGCGATATCGTATGGAGCTTTGGTGGCAAACTATGGTTGTTTTAGTCTGACACGTAAAAAGAGTGCTAGTTATCTGCCGTTTTTCCAGGTATGTCATAGAAGATGAGTAAGGGACTAGGCTTAGATGGAATGGAATCTATTGGACAATAAGTTAGCTATCAATACCCAAAGTTCCATGTGACATCACAACCACAATATTCATGCTAATAAGTTCTTGTCTCAAAGGTTCTGTCAACCATGAATGTATATAAATTATTCCAATAACATGGCTATTGAACTAACAAAATGCGTCTGTTTATTATGGGAATATTCTCAGTAGGTTCTCTGTATTGATTTAATCTACTGGCATCTCAATATCAGTTGAATTGAATACTCAATTAAAGCAACAATATCCAAGATATCTTCGAAAACCTTAGTCTTCCTCACGTATATTCCTCATAGTACCTATCCTATAAACATGGGTATACCGTTGATTAATAATTAACGGGACTTATCGCGTAAGTTTTTATATAATAAAATTACCTTTATTAACCCGACGTTTCGGCTACGTTGCAGTATCCATGGTCACGGGCAGAATAAAGGTAATTTTATTATATAAAAACTTACGCGATAAGTCCCGTTAATTATAAATCATGAGTATAAATCGCGAATCTGTTAAAACTATAATGGGTATACCGATCTCATCATAGATATTCTGGTTGACCAGCCGCTCCAGAATAGACCAGGCCTGCCGCACCCTCGTGGCCAGCGCCTCGTCGTGAACCTGCTGCTCCGACTTCTGGTACTTGGTGGTCTTCTTCTTCACCTGGATACGGGAAGTACTCATTAATAAGTAATATATCGTATTGAAAAACAAAGAAACAAACGCGTTCACGACCCATGCGGGATATGATAATGTATCGTATAGAAAAACAAAGAAACAAACTCATTCTCGACCCATACAGGATAGTCAGAGGTTGTGTATCATTGTACAGCAAAATTGGTGCAGCTTGGTTTAAAGGCATTGCAGTCTCAGCACCGAAGTTATTCCTTAGTCAGAGATTTGTATTTCCTTGTTACCTCTTGTCTGTGTGTACGCCACAAATCTCGCCCTATATCAAATCAGTTCCCTTCACTTACCCGTTTAGGCTTATCTCCCTCCTTTTCCCGCATCTTCTTCGCGTAGTCTTCCTGGTAGAAATCGTAGATGATGCACTGGAGAGCAGTGTGGGAGAAGGTGGCTTTCGGAGGAGGCACCGTTTGGGTGTCTACCGACTGAAATAACAAATTCAATTATAATGAACCGTGATGACATGAAAACATATCATTGGATACTTATGAGCATGAATATTGGGGTTGTGATCAAATGATATTACAAGGAACATTGGTTACAGGTTGCTAGCCTATTGCCCAATTAATCCCATTTACCCGTAGTCCCTTAGTCGCCTCCCAACGACATGTTTGGAAGAACAGCAGCTAGTTGGCATTCTTTTTACGTCCCAGCTAGCACGGGACCCCAGGCTAGCACGAGGCAAAACAGTGTATTATGTATATCTTTGAATAGAATTATGTATCTAAACCATGTCACTGTTTAAAGATACAACTGACACATTGGATATCAACTATTAGGTAAAACATGGGTTTCGAGTGACTAAAGACGATCACATGAAAAAATTTAGTTGATGGTGGACACTGAAGCTCTCACGATTGACAACAAATTTAGTTATTATATCTACACGTAAATCCCTGTATCGGTGAATAGAATTATGTATATTATATTCTCGATTACATACTCGGAAGTGTATGGATTTTAATGACGCAAAATCAGTATGCTATACTACTCTGTGCGTTAGGCAAATGGTACTAGGCCTAATGTTTTTTGCAAAATATCAATTAAATATCACTTTAGTAACGGTGTCAAGTTGTTCGGGAACAGCAAAAGTGACAAATTTCGCCCTTTTTAAGATTTCATCAATGGTAAAAAGTTTTAAGGTTTATGCCTAACAATGGTAAAATTTGACACGTTAGCTTATGCACTACCAACTATTAAGTGACATTGAACTACGACTAAGTTTATAGTAGACTTGGGCCTGTTAGGATGGCCCTCCTAGTAGCGTATAAGACTTACCCGTTTCGGATATACGTAGGTGAGGGCAGCTCTGTCGCAGAAGTTAAACTGGTTCCTCAGCTTCGTCACCTTGGGCTTGATGGTAGATAAAGGGTCATCATCATCGATTGCTGGTAGCGCTTCTTCCTCTGGAGAGAAGATAATGGGAGTTGGGATTGAATTGTTCTGATAGGAGTGGGTATAAAATGGGAATAAACTATAAGTATAAGATAAGACGATATTTCTTTAGAGAGATTGGCGATTCTTTTTCATTTCACGGGTAATAAGTTGACTGTGACCCGAGGCCATTGCAACATGGCTGAAACGTCGAACAAAGGTAATATTTTGTGTATAAAATATACGCTATAAATCCCGTTTTCTTGTAAAAAGCATAGACATTAATTACTAAGGGAATGGAAATTAAAATCTATGGGAGAGATAAGCAAAAGCATTTGCTAACACTTTTTCCTTTATGCGACACTTGTTTGAGAATGCAGAATAGTTATATAGTCAGAAATAAGTGACTATTGGTCTTACAAAAATGAATTCATATGATTTACAGTCCGCGTCTCTCATAACACAATAACAACTGCCTATCCTCGAATTTCACAAAACGGAAACTGCTTGTATTTTTTGAACACGAAAATTATTGTTTTGGACACAATATCTAAATTCCTTATTTACATTTCATTGTATAAACCGTATTAACCAACGCCACATCATTATTGATTAATATTCAAAAGTATTGCAATCTTTGATCTCTCCAAACCTTTATCTCAATAGACTCAAACAATCATAACATATATACTATTCAATCAATAAATTCTCTTCCTTACGAGGTTTTTCTTCAGCCCCTTCAGCCCCTTCGTCCTCTCCCTCCACTTCAGCAGCTACCTCCTCAAAAGCCTCGAAAGCAGCATCCACTTCATCTGGTGCTTCTTTCGGAGACTCTTCCTTCGCCTCCTGTTCCGGCTGGTCTTCCCCCTCGAGTTCTCCTTCGCCTTGAGCTTCCTCTGGAGGTTTCTCTTCTTCACGGATTTCTGTAAGAGTTTCAATTTTAAGTTTATGACTTACGAAAAGTGTTTAAAATGTAAGTAGCCTCAGGTATAATTTGAGTGAAAAAGAACAGTGTTAAGTTGTTGTTGACTTTCTAAGAATCTATATAGCCTTAGGTATAATACGAGTGAAAATTAACAGCGTTAATAGGTTGTCGAGGTCGTTTATCTATCTGTCATATAACTTATAGGAAAATGATGAATTTAGAAGCGCCTGTAACCACCGAGAATGTGTAAGAGGTGTATGGATGTCAATGAAATAAAAGTATATTGTCAGGATCTTGACAAATGTGGTTCTGTGATCTCTAGATAGGCCCTCTGTGAGGAAATGGGCGTGATGTGTATTCATCTACACATGTTTTGTTAGGTATAATATGAGTGAATGAGAATAGTGTGATAAACGAGTATTGAGGCTCCAAAAAGAGTTGTGATTAGGTAAGGAAAATAATTGAAAGCTCATCAAAAATACTGAAATGTACACCAAAATATAGCTAAACGTGCACTAAATATTACGTTTGGGTTGAAACTATTATTTTGGTGTACAATCCATCCATATTGGTGTGCATTTTCGTATTATCTGATATTCTTTTAAACACTATCCATTAGCTAATACATGGAAAGGTAAGGGAAAGAATTTCTAGAGGTACCTCTAGATCATGAAGAGATCTTTTACCTTCTCTTACTTCTTCTTTAACTGGTTCCTCTTGTACAGCTGGCTCATCTTCTTCTTCAGTGACCATCGTTTTCTTAGCTTTCGACCGCTTCACGATGGATTCATCGTATGATATTAGACCTAGAATTATAAGTATAATTAATTTTACTAGATAGTATAATAAAATTTGCTCTACCTAAAATATGCAGGAATATTATATGAAGAAATATACTTAGTCAAAAATTTTGTTGTCAATATTATACATTCATCTATCTAAAGTAAGCTTATATCCTTTAAATATGGTGTTTGTTGACCAGTAAGTATCCTTAACACAAGTAGTAAGAAAACTTGCAACGGGGCTAGGTGAATTGGTACTAGGTTACAGTATCCCAAGTATTATTTAATAAGCCAGGCCTTCATTGGATGTACTTTATAATATAGGGTATATAAATATTTGGTTTCGACTTTAAGTTAGGACCTTTTTGGATTAAAAGTCCCATTCACTTAAGCACTTGGTCTTGTAAATAATTCGTTCCTATGAATGTGCCAATTGTGCATAACAATTAAGTTTTCCATCACTAATGTGTATATTGTTTAAGTGTTATGTGTACAATAAAGAGTTAAATAAATAATAAATAAATGTGCCATGTGTGAATAAATAGAACTTTATTCATTCATTATAAAACCAGATCCTCACCATAACCAGCCTTTTGCTGCAGCCGGGCCTCCTCCGAATCCCTCCGTATGGCAGTCCCTTGGTGGATGAACAGAGGGTACGCTTTCCCAAACTTAGGATTGGGGACTGGCACCCAATCGTGAAGCCCGTAGTGGTAGGCGACTTTATCTTCAAGCCACTGCTTGTTGGCCGTCGAGAGCTGTCGGCCTATCTCTTCGGCTAGTTCCTGAGTAAACGAGAACGGTCACGTCCTTTAAACCCATCGGGGTGGACAGAACCTTGTAGAACTTGGCTTTTGGGTTACTTTTTAGCAAGAATTAGGGTTGTGATTTCATATGGAATTGGTGACCTTTTGCTAGCTAAGTTTGTTTGACCCTTTTTCCCTCTATGGTACTCACCACTTCCGTAAGTTCTTCCTGGTCATCAGGTTTAAGAAGGGTCTTGGGTTTCAGCCAGTCGAGGTTGTCTTCGACGTCTGTGGCTATGTTTAGCCTAGATTTCTGTGAAGCCTGAAACATAGGAGTGTTGAGTCTAAATGCTAATGCGTTTTTTAACTGAAAGCAGGAACTTGCTGTGTTAGAGAAAATCTTTGCTGAACTGCGAAATATATAAAAAATAATACAATATAACAATAAATCAATTAAATAAATCTATAATAAAAAGGTTACAGGTTTTGTTTTCGTTGTTAAAATTCGATCGATCGATTTAAATAATTTTCACAATTGAGAAGAAAGTTTTGATTTTAATTTATGTTTCTTGGCGCATATGGGAAACAATGCTTGTTTATGAGTAAATTATATGAGCAATATAACATAAGCAGAGACTAGATTAAAACAGATAATATCAATATTACGATTAAAGAAAACTATTTTTTACAGAAGTTAATTGAAACATTTTCTTATCAACACACTGACTTCATCGCTTGGTTAACCAATTATTTCAGACTCCGTTACAATTCAAAACACAAGTAACACTTAAATTTCCTTTGTTCTCAACACAATACGAACTAAGAATAAGCTAAAGAACTTAACAACATTATTCATGACATCAAAAACTCTAATATCCTACTTCAGAAACTTTCTGCAGTGTTTTCACCAACGGTGATGGCTGACTCTCTTTCTTGACCTTATCATCGCCTTTCACCGCTTTCTTCACCATAGCTTTAAGCATTTTAAAGAACACAATACGAACCCTTTCCAAGCTTACCGTTCGAAGACTGACTTTAAAACCCTAAAATAAACTGAAGCGTGGATGCTAATCAGAGAACGAAATTTTCTTTATTACGAATCGGCACGAAATTTGTCGGTACACTTCTACTGTGTTTACTAAGGAAGTTTTTGTTGAATTCATTGCTAAAATTGTAATAAAATATCTTTACTAAATGTTAAATTTTATAATGTAGTTAAGGGTGTAAATAGAAGGATAAGTGAGTAAACAATAAGATAAGTAAGCAAGTAGTAGTCGTCTCTATGGGTCAAATAAAATTAATTAATTTAACATGTATTCATAGTTCACAGTTGTTAATTTATGAATGTTTATCAAGCTCTTATTGTTAATTTCGCCCTATTGTTGGTTCTAACGTAATATCAGCGTTGCGTTTGCCACCAAACGTAACATACCCAGCTGAGTTGGAACCTTTTTGCTGTGACAATAACATGCACAAGCTATACTCCCTAGTTTGTAAGTTTGATATGTAAACTTTTTGTATTGTGTAAGTTTTTGTGGCTGTAAATTAAAGCTGTATTATTATTTGCGTGATGGACTTACCATCGACATTCGATATTAATATGAAAACTGTTGGATACTTCAGTTATGTAACTACTAGTACAAAGTTCTTTGCCCAAATAAACCTTATTCCTGTTCGTGACTGTAAACCAACTGACAAGAGAAATGTTTTACATAAAACTGCATGAGGTTTTGAAGAAAAATGTGCCTTTCAAAACTGTTAGTCATAAGTTCTGTCTACAATTTCACCCTTATGAAAACTATGTATATAAACATGCATTAACAATAGTACATATTAGACATAAATGTATCTACGAAGACCTAAGAAGTTGTTGAAGTTACGGAATCATTATATCCTCTTAACGAAATAAAA